>CANUEP010044276.1:0-540607 GCA_947857235.1 Jatropha podagrica | reverse complement strand
TGTATGGTTTCTATAGCCACAGATTTGACAAGGTGCACGGGTTCGATTTCCATTCCAATTCTACAATAAAAGAGTGAAAGCTCAAATTTTTCAAGTGCAAGACTTAGTTCATAAAAAAGCAAAAATCATAAGAGAATTTGCAAGACTGAGCAAATTAGGTCCAAACTGGAAAGGACTATAGGAAGTGATACAAAAGATAGGTCCAAGCACCTATAGAATAAAAATTGTTAAAGGCAAAAAACTACCCCGAACATGGAATGCAAAAAATATGCAAAAATACTACGTATAAACAAGAGGAATTAAAGGAAAAGAAGATTTTTTTTCTCACCCAAGTGTTTGAATCTTAGCAAATCGAGTGTAAAATGGGTTGATCAAGGGAGCTAAAGGAATAGAATGATCCTAACAAATAGCTTTTTCCTTAGTTTTCCTAAAGAAATAAACAGAAGAATTTATGATTTTCTCATTCTCCATTTAGAAAAAAATACAAAAATACAAAGCAAAATAAAAAAACTGTTCTACAAATAATGCACATAACAATACGTCAAGAGCCTAAAAAAGTTCGGGACAAAAATGAGTTAGAGAACTCAATATTTAAAGGCCAAACAAGAAGAATTCTTCGTTCAGATAAAATATGTACATAAAAAAAAATCCTCAAACTGAGGAAGCATTATAATTAGACGGATCACCTACTTGATCAACTTGTTCGCCATCTACTTGATCCTGAACAACTTGATTGCCAACTCTTTCATCTTAATTAATTTATTCACCAATTTGTTCAAAAAAGAGACCTTGAGGATCTTTAAAAGGAACATCAATATGTCAAAAATAAAATCAAAATCGTCATCAAGATACTGAGCCTAGAGTGCAGATATGACTCGATCTTGAAAATCATCGAATGTATCCATAATATCATTTACAGCGTCATTTACCTCCTTCTGAGCGGCTTTTAAGTCAGTCTTTAATTGGTCACACTAAACCTTCAGCTCATTCTTCTCTTGCTCAGTAGAAATTCGGCGTGTACTGGCTCGGACTTTTCTCTCTAATTGAATGTTTCTCAAGCTAATGATTAATGCCTCATCTATAACTTCCATGTACTCATTGTTGAGAAGGTTTAGTTGCTCTTTTAATGCACAAATCTATTTGCTATGAGTTATGGCAAACTTGTCCATCATTTTCTTGGGAGTCTCTACTAGCTAAATAGCTCATTCTTAAATACCCCAAGTTTAGCACAATGGCTCCGAAGATCATGAACTCTCTTCCTCATAATGATGACTTGATGAACAAGTTGTTACACTAAGAAGAAAATGAATAATAGGAAAAAAGTTGACATAACACAAATGAATAACAGTAGTATAATACTTATAGAAAAAAGACTGCAATTCGAACTACCAAAGATGGAACTTTCTTCCATGGAATCAACGTAATTCCAATCTTGAGAAAGGAGTGACAATCAAGCTAAGTCCCTACTCACTAGACTTTGAGAACAGGACATTGAAGCTCCATCAATAGCCTTGATGTATCCTTCTAATCTAACCGAGCAGAATTAGGCTAAGCAGCCTCTTTAGAAGTCTTTGTTCAGGATCTTTTTTTCCTTCTAATAAGAGGAAGGTCATACTCAGCTGATAGATGAACAACTTCAACTTCTGAAGAAGTTGCAAGAAGAGTGGAAGGATTAACAACATTGTCCAGATTCATCCCAAATTCAGGAAGCCTGATGTGCTCCAAAGTGATTAGATCAGTGGGATTTGCAAGAGAGGGCATGCCTTTGTTCAGTGTAGGAGGTGTTCTTTCATTTTCTTCATCCTCGTCTCTTAGCAGAAGTCCACTGCTTTTCTTCTTTGCCTAAGCAGAAGCTTTGCTCTCTCTCTCTCTCTCTCTCTCTCTCTCTCTCTCTCTCTTTCCTCCTCTTCTCCTCAACTTTTTTAGCAAAATCTCCATCGGCCGTATATACTAAACAAAGAAAAATGTTAAAAGTCAATTCAAGACTGCACAAAAGAAAAGCTAATCATATACCTTCTTGATTTCTCTTCTTTGGCATTTTCTCGAGCAACTTCAAAGGTATTCCAATGCAAGGAGATCTAGAAGATGTATGGGTTTATTAGCATATTTAGCAAGGGCATCAATACTTGCTTTCTCCCCCTTAGTTAATAACCTATCCTTCCTAAAAGATAGAATATTTCCGGACTAGAAGGTGTTCACACCAAAATCCTTGGAGCTTCTCACTATAAAGAATTTCTCTTTCCATCTCCCTTTTATGGATTTGGTCATTCCCTCAAAAACACTGAGACTGTCCTGAGCAAAAAGATGAGGGTCATCTTCTCTCCTATGATTTGTCAAAGAATATAGCCCATTGATCACGTAGGAAGAAAATTCCAACTTAGCTTACGAGTTTAGATGCTTAACCTGAGCACAATCTTAATGCTATTTGGAGCAAGTTGAGACACAGTGACACCAACCTAACTAAGGTAGTCACATAAATCCATTTAGAGAGGAAGACAAACACTAGCTCTCAAACTTTCTTCGTACAGGATAAGGAAGTTATGACTTTGCTTAAAGTTTGCTTGAACATTCCCACCCACAGGGCGTAACTCAAACTCATCAAGGATAGCATAGTTTGCTTTGAGTCTTTCCATATCCTCTTCCCAAAATAATGAACTTATAACTTTAATACCCTATTCTCTTTCTTTACACTAGTTTTATTCTTTTTACAGTCTTTTTGGCTTTTGTTTAAGTATGAGAGGGGTTAGGATTTTTATTTAGGCGAGAAGGAGCATTCCTATCCCTAATGACAATATTGATGGCTCGAACCTTGCCAAGAGATATCCTAGAAGCTTGATCTACCCCTCCCACAGTGGCTAGAAGACGATTAGAGGGAAAACCATCGGATTTGGTGACTTCAAAACTTCAAGAAAAAGAAGAAGAGATTTCAATGGTGATAGTCTTACCTTCTCTAGAAAGAGGACTGCTAGAGTTCACGGTGTTGTGAAAGATAAAAGAATAAGCAAAGGAAAATGTGAAATTAGAAAAGGAAAAACTTACCTCTTGCGAAATCTTATAGATAGTTGCAAAGGGAAATGAAAATGGCAGCAAAAGAACTTTAAAAATGGATAGGGAATGCTTCAAACTTCAATTTATAATCAGGTGAGAGAATTAGAAGAGATGCCAAGAGAAAGTGAAATGCCAACAAACACGAACTGTCAAGAGTCGCTCCTTAATGATGAAGTAAAGAAGTGTGCCATTTTAAGAAGCATTGATAATGCCAAAGGTCACATCTATTAAACACAAGACGTGAACTAATGATGAAGTGACATTTAGGGCTTATGTGGAAAAGCAAAATAAAAAGGTGTTCAGAAATGGCTTGAAGTACTAGAAAGAACACCGAAATAACCGAACATAAATGATTTGGTATATTTTGGGGGGACTTTTGATGAGAACAAATTGTTAATCTATACCGAGTAAACAAGTGACTAAGCAACATAAAAAGTCGAGCAACTAATTAAGACCGAACAAGGTCCAGATTCATTTGAATAAAGTAAAACTCAATCAAATAGAGTCATTAAAGGTCATTAATGGTCAAGATTCTTACTCAGGAATCATAGCTAAGATTCTTACCATAAATGTACATAGATATTTACAATTTGAAATGTATTATAAATATTTATATGACAACCTAAAAAGATCATCTAATTACTAGACTTATCGTAATTGAGACATTTCTTAAGAATTTCCTAGTTAACTTCTATCACTATTGCATGAGTGTGACACCCTAGGCAAATTCCATGTCAACTAAGTACAAGGTGAAAGTAATGTACATAAGGAAGGGCAAATCTTAGACTAGCAAGACATGTTTTAGGCTATGAGGTGGTTCTTGCCAAGGAAAAAATCCACGCTGGCTGGACCAAAGCAGACAATATCTTGCTAGGTCTAGGATCTTACAGACTTAGCATCAGGGCCCAGCCTTATCCCTTTGGCTGGTGGTAGGGCAAACCTCAGTGAGGACGCTAAGTTCCCATGGAGAGGTGGATGTGACACCCTAAGAAAATCCCACATTAGCTAAGCATAAGGTGAAAGTCATATATATAAGGAAGGGCAAGCCTTAAACTAGCATGACGTGTTTTGGGTAGTTCTAGCCTAGGAACAAATCTATGTGGGCTAGCCCAAAGCAGACAATATCTTGTTAGGCCTGAGATGTTATAAGAAGCATATTCAAAAGTATAAAATATTATCTATAATTCATGGCTTAAATATGATAATATTATGTTTAATAAATAAATCAATCAGTCTTATAATTTGTACTGTATATTTCTAATGGAAATATATCTAAAAGGAAATATAGTATGTGCCTGCCCAATAATTTATTTATTTTTTCAGCTGCACCATATCAAAATTATTATTTCCTCAAATTATTTCAGAAATAAGTGGATATTTAACTGTTAAATATATAGTGAAAGAAAATTATTGCTTTAGTGCGTTTCGACTAAATTTTTTTATTTTCTTACTTATTATGTCTTCAGGACACATAATATCCATATATAAAGATATATAATGGCCGAATATATAAATTTACCCTTTAACTTTGTTACTTTAATCTTGTGGCTAACTCTGTTACTTTAATCTTGTGGCACTCTCAACTTTTACTTTGATCTATTATATACTTCAACTTATAAAACTACAACTATCAAACACTTCAATTTTCAAAATTATTTTGTTAAACACTTCAAGTTGCAAAATTAGATCGATTAAACACTTATTAAAATGTTAAAATTTATGAAAATTATTGTTTCAAAAGTAATGAAAACTATATATCATATCGATATTTTACAGATAAAAGCCGAAAATCCTAAAAATTATTGATATTAGTATCAAAAAGTGTATAATATCAATAAAATTTATAAGTTAAAGCGCACAAGTGGTCATTCACAAAGTTCAGAGCATCACATAGTTAAAATTATGAATTTTAGGGGTGGATTTATGCATTCAACCGATAAATAATTCATTGTTAATATATTAAAAGTCACATATCCAAATCCTATGGAATTTGACATGATAAAACAATAATGACATACTAATTTGATTTTAGAATTATATTCTATATGATAACCGATCTAATGTAAAATTCAATATTAAATTTATATTTATAATTCATATCTAAAATTACATAGATGATGAAATTGTATATGAAATTACATTTTAAACGCGAACAACCTTAGATATATAAGTTTTAATTTTGGTTGTCAAACCATATGTTATTGGCTCTTTAACCTACTTCATAAAAAAAATGAAGTGGCTTAGAAGATGATTAAGAAAATAGTACTAGAAAATCAAATAAATTTTAGAACAAATTCATATGATTTTGTTAGAGTTTCGGCTTGATGCCATATTATGAAATATGAGAAATAGGAAGAATGTAGAAAAAGTAATTCTCATTCATCAAAAAAATAAATCTATATAGAGTTAAGATACCTATATTATAGGTAAAAGATACATCCCAAAGGTCATATTCATATATTCTAAAAGACATAGTCATACATTTTAAAGGACATGAGCATACATTCCAAAGTTCACAATATTAAGTAGAAAGTAAATGGAATAATAAATAAATTCATGGGAAAACATAATAGTTCATAGAGAAACTAAATGGATATCCACTTAATTATAATATTGATAATAGAACTTTATATTTTTTATTTTATAGAATTAGTTATGTTTGAATTGAAATTATACCAAAATCGATAGAATTTTCAAATAAATTCTAAACTTAAAATCACTACAATAAAGTTAAGAAATTTTAGGTACAACCCAGCAAAATGCATATTTATAAAGAATTATATTGTCTATCAAAACTTGAAAATTCATGTGTACATGAATTAAATGTCATTTTCATTTATTTATAAAAAAATACATAATTATAATTTATTTAATAAATTTATTTTTTTATATTATATAATTTTATTTTTCTCAAATTAAATATTTTATTCACATTTATAAAAATAATTCTATTCAATCGTTTTATCTTTTTTTGTAAAGTAAAAAATATTGAATTTATTTTATGAAATGTATTGAAAATCACTCTAATATTCTTGGTACAAAAGGATCATTATTATTTAAAATATCTTTAAATATTTATTTCATTTGAAGATTATAATATATTATTTATTATTTATTAAAACTCATCGTTATAGTGCAATTAAGAAATTAAGATAATAGACTCGTGTTATTTTTTAGCATGCTCATATTACTATAAACCCAATGAATTATTTAGCAAAAATGGAGGAGATAAGCGTCGTTTTGAATTTTGAATCATTTTTACAAAGGGAAACAATCGCAAAAGAAGAGGGCGTACGAAGAATTTAGAAATTCTTCATATCGAAATGGAGGAAAAGTAAAAGAGAAAAACAAACCGCCATTAGAGATCCTCAACGAAGGAGTCTCCTTTATTTTTCAGTTTATATTTATAAGAATGAAGAAAGGATAAATGAGTCCGTTTTCAATGTAACCGTAAGCTTGTTTAAAATGCACATGGGACTTTAAACCTACAAAAGCCCATGTGCAGAGGGACATCATTGATGTCAATCCAACAAATAACTAAAGAGGCCTAAAATGACAAAGTGGGGATAAAGTTTGTAACAGTAAAAAAGTGCCAAAAGGGCCAGTTAGGTTTAATACCCACATCTATAAATATTATGTATACCTACTTGTTTATATAGTCTGACATAGTACTGTAAATATCTTTTTTGGAGTGCACTTCTAGAGTTCATATAAATAGGCACGTACAAGACAATACAATAACTCAAATGTACTAAACATTTACTCTGTTTCTCATCCGTTTTTCTTCTCTCTCTACCTCCTTTTCTTTTCCAACTCCTTAATTTATTAAATTTCTCTCTTGTCCGTCTATTAATTCTTTTTCTCTCCTAAATTTTTTTTATTTTATCTCAAAGCACTGCTAATACAAGCAGGTTCAACACAATTTCACTTTATCTCTTTATTATCGAAAATTTAATGGAGACATTAAACCTTATTAAAAAGCACATAACCCATATAAATATTTATCAAGAACTGAACAGTAATTTGTATATAAGACATTATACTTTGGATAGAATCAAAATATAATATTTTATCCATATTTCTTCACGAATATATATTCAAACAAGATTTGACCTCTAACTCTAATCAAAATCTTTCTACCTTTATATAAAAGGGATGAAACTCCCTATTACATAATATCTACACAATAGATAATATAAGTATAACTAAAACTATTTATTATTCTTTTACTGAAGCATCGGAGCGGTTGCAAATTTAAAATCCCTCTTTTTTCTCTTTTTTTCATTCATATCTTGCAGATTTCTACATGAGTGCTATTAACCAATTCTTTTTAAATTTATATTGTAAACTTGTTAATGCATGCATCATTAACATTATTTAATTATTCAGTGATAGTTATATTTAAATTTTATACAATTAGTTTATCGGATAATATTGTGGTACTATCACACATCGACACGAGTTCAAGTATAATTCATTAAAGGATTAAATAGAATAATTAGAATTAAGTTGATGATATATATATTTATAATAAAGGAGATTTTTTTTTCTTTTTCTTTTTATTTTTTTCAATTAACTCCAACCGAATTGGACTAACGTGTATCCCTAAGCTTAACAGACTCCAATTGTCAAGAGGTTAAAATAAATAAATAAATAAAGCTTACTATTTTCTTTTCTAGGAAAAAGATAGTAACTACCTTTAGTTTAACTGTTGGTTAGGTAAATACACTTTTGACCCTGAAAGATGAATAATCTATGGTGGGTCCAGCATGTTTTTCTTTTCTTTCCTTTTCTTTTAGTCTTTTGCTATTGTTAAAACGACATCAATTATATGCATGGCCTACGCACCGCATGTCACGCTTCCCAACTCTAAACTTTTACCAAGCGCCAAAGGTTAATCCATATTGACAACGAATTGGGTAAAAAAAAAAAAAGTAAAGGCTAATTTGATATTATAACTTTTTTTAATAGGATTAAAAGGGTCAAATTTAATTTTTAAAATCAATTTAATTTTTAAATTTACATAAAATAATTAAAAAAAGATCTAATTTCATTTTTTAAATCAATTTAACTCTTGAATTTATTTTGATTTTTATAAATTAATAATTTATTAAATTTAACATGATTGATCTTTTATCATTTTTTTCCTATACTAAAAATACTCAAATTAAACTTTTCTAACACTTATGAATATAAATGTAAAATCAATAAAACATCATTTCTTGTAATATAATGAATTTATAAATATATATTATAACTTTAACTTACAACATGAAAAATGAATAGATTTTATAAGCGATAACCTAGTAATAGAAATTAATTTAAAATGTTCAAAATTAATACATATTTATAAATTTAAAACCATCAATCAAGGTAAAGAGAGATGCAATATATTTCATATATTATCTTTTTATATTTATAATTAATTAATTTTTTAATAAATTAGTCAATTCGATCCCAACTATAGTTTTAATAAATGTTTAATATAGTAATTTTTATATTGTAAGTACAATAAAGAATTAAAGGTTAAATTGACTTAAAATATCAAATAGAAATTTTTTTAATCATTTTAAATGCGTTTTGGAATTAAATTGGCATAAAAAGTGAAATCAGATCTTTTTAATCATTTTATACAAGTTCAAGGGCTAAATTAACAAAAAAAAATCAAATTTGACCTTTTTAACTTGCTAAATAAATTTAGAGACCAAATTGGCTTTTATTCAAAAAAAATATGAAGTTTTACTTGTAACGGACTATTTTTCAGTGTCTTTTTCAGTGTCGGTAATAATGATTTATCGATCTGTGAATAGTACCATCGGTCCAGAATATGGTATTATTTCAGCCTGAAAAAATTACTACATGTGTCTAGTATGTTAATTAATATTTTTGGAGCATGTTTGCATGATTTAGATGTAGAGAATATTTCACGAATATTTTTGGAGAATTGCGGCAACTAGTGAATATTATTTTTTATTGTGGTATATTAAGGAATAAATGGTGAATTATTTTTGGAAAGTTAATTTAATTAATTTGTGAAGTTAAATAATATTTAGAAATGAATTATTTGAGAAATATTTAGAGCTATTGGATGAGATTGCCTAAGATTTGATCTTGGCCATTGATTTAGCATAAAATGAGAAGCAAAGTTTGACTTTGCTACTTAAATCATCAACATTTTCTCTCTCCTCCCTTCTTCTTCCTCCACGCCAACTTCTTCTTTCTTCTTCCTCCATTTTTCTTTCATTTTTCTACCTCCAAATACCACTAAACCACCTAATTAAATCATAGGATTTTGATTAAACCTTGAGAATTAAATAGTAGAAACTTGAATTTGGAGTTTCTAAGCTTTGGTTTTGGAGTTGCCATTAAACGAGGTAAGTTGTAACTTTTGGGTTTTGTGATTTATTAAGTCTAATTCTAGGATTAGCCATGGAATTCATGCATTAAGCCATGCTCTTTTCTTTTCTAGTGTTAATTTTGATTTTAATAAGATCTTTTCCTACTTTGAAGAGATTGGTGAACCCTCCACCAAAGGCAAGGAGAAAACCCAAGAATAGAGTTTTTAAGCTTGAAAAAAAGGTTAGTGCAATAATATTCTAGTTTCCCTTTCATTCTCTTAAGTTTTAAATTTTAAGTTTTTGATGAATTTTAATGTTAGAGGTGTACTTAGAGTGAACTGGAAGTCATTTTCGACCCTCTTATAATTTTAATTTGCTTCTGACTTCTTCATGAAAGTCGTAGCTCTATTTCTCAGCTTTTCAAAATATCTCTTATGTTTAATTCCAATACTTGTAGCTCAACTTATGATTTAAATACCAAAACTGGTTCTGTTATGGCGTCTCACTTGTATATCCGAATTGACTGTCCCTTTTGGCCACTAAAATGACAAGATAATATCTTGTGTTCTTCATAAAAGTTGTAGTTCTACTTCTTATCTTTCTAAATCATCCTCTTGTGTCCAATTTGAATACATATAGCTCAATTTATAATTTTATACCAAAACTGGTTGTGCTGAATCGTGTTGGATTGTTGGTCTGTGCTCTTAGGTTTCTTTCACCTCTTAGAAAATGATCTGGACTATGGTCCCTTCATGAAATTTGTAGCATTTTGCATTATCTTTCTAAGAAATTAAGTTTCACTTAATTTGAAGTCCTATAACTTCAATTATACCCTGAGAACACAGCAAATATCAAGTTTGTGGAATTAATTTGGAAAGAAACAATTTTTCCTTTATTCTCCATGGTTGGCCGAACCCTTGTTTGGTGAAGGACACCATGCTATTGTGATTTTTATGCTTGATTTAAACTTTAATAAGGTTGTTATTAAGTAATTTATTGGTGGTTAAGATTTCTCTTTTGAATTTTGGTGTTTAAACATTTTAGTAAGACTTAAAGAAGGTTTTTAAAGTATTAAAAAAGTTTTATGATTACTTATTTGAGAAATGGATTTAATGATTTTAAAGAGTGATTTTAAGTTGATAATTAGTACTTTTAATGGAGGCATTATGAAAGAAAGGTTTTTTCTTGAAACATGAATTGATTTTGTTGGATTTTACAAGTTGTAAGTTAAGTGATTTTGAAATAATAAGTGTTAATTTTAAAATATTTTTGAATAAGAAATGGTGAATGAGAAATGAGACTATTTATGGAAGAATTTAATTATTCTAAGCTCTACCATACGTGATTGACATGTGGTATGATGAGATTATTGTGATATACGAGCATGCTCGGGTTATCAGCCCATATTATTGGTAGAGTTATGATCATATGCTAGGATTATCAGCCCTTATAAATAGGCAGACGCGATTATTATTGTGGTGCTTGCATAGACCACGATGGCCTTAGGTCACTATTGTGTAATTGGTGGGTGGCGCTTTCACAGACCACGATTATGTGATTGGTGAGTGGCGCTTTCATAGGCCATGATCGATTCTACTTATATTCTTTTGATATTAGTATGAGCTTTAAATAAAATGAAAATGAGAATTTTAATTTATTATATTAAAATCGGAAAATATATTGGCATTTACTATATTTTCTTATTTATTTTGAGTTGGTATAAATTTTTAAGTGTGAATTTCTTGTGATCTTTCAAATATTTGGATTTAATTAATATGATTTTAGTGTTTTAAAAAATGTATTATCTTGAAATTATTTATTTGGTGTTCCTTGGATATTTTAAATTATTGGTTATTTAGCACCACTGAGTCTTCCACTCAGCGCAATGATTTTTATCACGTGCAGGTTGTGAGCTGTGGGTGATATGCGAAGACCAGAGAGGTAACATCAGAGTAGAAGTATTAATTTTGGGTAGGATATGTTTATTATGTGAATAATGACATGTATAAATTTATTATAACAAATTTTGAGGTTGTAAATATTGTAATTACAACTAATGAAATCAATGGCCGATTAAGTATTATTATTTGATTTCATGAATGGTATATAAACGATGGTATATATTTTCTTAAATGATTAATTATATAATAAGATGACATTATATTTTTAGAAGTGTTGTGCGACTTGGTATAATAATTTGGAGTTGAGGTTTAGACGATTGAACATTGGAAATGCTTTGTTTTCTTTGTGTGGCAAGTCGATTTTTAAGGAAAACTCTTGCGAATTTTTTTGTAGGAATTTTCCTATGTTTTTATTTATCAAAAAAATAATTTTTATCAAAATATCACTCGCCTTCTTATGAAAACTAAGTCACTTCTAATGTATATTTCGGGTTCATCAAGTATAATAAGTCGGTGTTTCGGCACCGAATATGACATCCGTCGTCTAATTCTTCAAGATTGGGCGACGGGTGTTATATTACTTCTCTAATTCGAAGGTAAAAACTTCTTTCTTCCTCTCTTTTTTTCTCTAGTCCATCAAACTCAAATTTTTAATTTGAGGTTATCAATGTTAATCAGCGATGGTCTCTACTTTAAGTTCTTTTCTACTTGTCCTATATTCAATTTTAGTACATTCATATATAATTTACTCTAACATATTTATATTTTCTTTGTTATTTTTTATTTACTCCTCCGGTGAAGATTATGGTCCACCCTTTTTCAAGGTTTAATAATAAATAAAGGCATAATATTTAATTTTATTTTATTTAGTTGAAAATTTTAGATCACGACTTGTAGACGTGTATCTTTGATCAATAGAACATGGTAGTGTATGCCATATTTTTTCAATAATTTGTCGCATCGTATGCAACAAATTTTTGAAAAAATAATCCAAGTATAGAAGAACATCTAGATAAGTTATTTTGTCGTCCAAGGCAATTAAATGATTAGTTGCTACTATAGAAATTTATATTTATTGTGAATGTCATATACAAGTAGAAAAATCAAATATTTGAATTTTTCTTTTAATGAGCCTGAATGACATTGTGAGCTACACAACGGGAGGTAGCTCTCCCTTTTAAATATCATTCACCAAATTGATGACAACTCTTATGGTGGAAAGGACTCGAATTCGATACCTCTCACTTCTTATGTCTTCTATAAGAGGTAGAAAGACCAATTGAATATTGTTTGTTCTAATTTCATTTTTATTATTCAAAAAAATGTAGATAATTCTTTTAATTTTTTAAAGGATCAACAAACTCTCTATTAATGATGATAGGAAGTTCTTTATACGATCTAATTGAGTATTATAATACTTTATATTATTATTAATGAAGTATATTTTCAAATATATAAAGTAAATTATATCAAGTAATTGAAATATATATAAAAAGGAAAATATTAATTTGATCCTTGTACTTCTTTGATTTGTTCAATCAGCCTCCAAATTAAATTTTTAAATCAAAATAGCCAATATTTTTTTTATTTTAAAAATAATATAAAAAAATCTCTAAATTTTAGCCTAATTAATTGTTTAGTTTTCTATTTTCAAAAAAATCTTTATGAGGTCTTTAATTTTTGATTTGGTCTAATTAAATAGCATTTTCATTCATAAAGTACCCATTTCATTGTTTGTCATATATAAAAATAATAGTCAACTCAATAAAATCTTATCTTTCACCTTTTACTCTTTAAAGTGAAAAAAAAAAAAAAAAACCAATCAAATCACACTTTATTGACTTATCTCTTCTTATTTTGATTTACCCTCTTTTACCTCCATCTAAACTTCTAACGCCAACTTAGCGTATTTATTTTGAAGGTAATATATTCAAGGCCCATCCATAGTATTTTAGACCCACACTAAAAAGCAATATATTAGCTTAGGGATAATTACAATTTTAATTCATAAATTTTACAATTTTTTCTATTTTGGTGTATGAACAGAAAAATTTTATGAGTTAGTGATTGAACTCCTAATAATTTTATAATTAAGTGAAATTTTCCTAATAATTTTATAATTATGTGAAATTTAGCTACGTGGGTCACTGGAAGTCACTGTAGGATGGCCATACTCACTTTTTTATCTTTTTAATTATTGATTAGGCACCAAATAAGATGCCACGTGGACTGCCATGTTATTAAAAAAACTTAAGAGCATGTGAAAACAACTTATTTATCCTTATTTGGAAAACAAAACATGGATGATTAATAATCAAAACAAAACCATAAAACAAACAACAGCACATGCAAATCTAAAGCAAATCAGCAACATATACATTATAATGATTGTTTTGATATTGGGGATTTTACGAGTGAAATCCGATGTGGCAAACGCGATTACAGGTTTTGAGAGTGGAATTTGGTGGAGAATGATTTCGAGCTTGCCGGATTTCCAGTAGAAACTATAATGCCGAGAGAAAAGAGAGAGAAGCAAAGGATCCAAATGTCGACCGAGTTAGGAGAGAGAATAAAAATGACATCTCTTTTGTTATGTCTAAGATGATGGTGGAGAGATGAAGATAAAGTTTTAGTACTAAGGACGAACTTAAAGAAGGAAATGCGGTGGGGAGTGACAGTATCAATAAGAGCAGGTAAGGTTATTGGCGAAGGAAAAGAGTGGAGGAGAGAGAAAGCGAATTGAGTGATGGAAATAGAGGCGGTTAGTGGAGGAAGCGAGACTTGAGGTTTGAGGCTATGGAAGATTTTATGAGTAGTTAATGGTGGTTTCACCATTCGAGCGTTGTTGTTGAAATTGATAGAGGGGAAACGATCGCACAAGTAAGAGGAGTCTATCGGTTCTCGTCCTTCACGTTGAAATTATCGAAAACGATGAGTAATCGCTAGTGATTGAAAAGCATGGACTGTCGATGAAAATAGGCATGATTCGCGACAATAGAGGCTCTTTCTGCATGTAAGGAAGCAAAAAACGTGAATGGAATGTGAAGGGGGTCGATCGCTTCTTTTCTATTATCGGGCTTAAACCTAAATAAGAGTTAATTAACTATTTAAACGCCCTCAAAAATCAAATCCAAAACCATCGGATATTTGTTCATCCTAATTTGGCTAACCTCTTAGGAGTATATGGATCTAGATTTTGTATACAAGTAACCACATCTTTTATTCCATTTGACAACGGTCACTAAATTGCAATTCTGTGAACAAGTAAGCACATTTTAGTTAGCCAAAGTTATCATAAACCCCATATAAGTTTATGTATCAAAACACAATTTTGATAACCCTAATCTTAGGTTTCGTTTAGTTCATAGGTTTGATTCAATTTGCTAAATATACAATAACTATTTCATAGCATAGTAAATTAATAACCTTAAACTTTGGTTGAATTTTTAAATATGTATTAGCTTATTATATATTTCAAAATTATTAAAATCAAATTTTTGATAAAGAGTGAATAACATGAATAGAATAGCTATTATGTTCCTTATTTTTTTATGTCAGACCTAAACAATGTGTTTAGTAAAATAGAAGTTCTAAAGATTCCAACTGTATTTTTTCTTTTTTTCGTTTTTGCCCCCTTCTTTATGACTCCATCAAATTCAGTTCAATTCAATTAGGAAATTTGAAAATTTCAGGCTATAAATAAAATAATTTATCTAAGTTAATGAATATTCAGTATTATATATAATTAAATCCATCAACTAGTTTGGTATATTCAACTATTTATTTTCTTGGATCCAGATTTTAGAGAAGGTAATAATTATTTTTTAAAATAGAATATAAAAATAAATAGATAACAAAATATAATATTTATCTAAAATCAACTAATATTCTTTTGCTTAAAATTCACTCTTGACTAACACTCTAATACTTCACTCTTTTACGAGTATTATCATGTTGGACATTAGTTTGGTCTTTCATAACATTAGTTTAATAATAAAATTATTAAAAATATAATTAAGTAGCAAAAATAAATAAATCATTGATAGTTAAGAACAATTAAGATTAAACATATTTAGTAATGTGATAGGACAAAACCTTTTCACAATAGGATTCTAATTCCTAACTATAAATGGAACAAAACTTCTCAATTGGCATTGCTAATATATAGTTAATTTAATATATTTATAATTTTAAAAATAATATAATTTATAGTATATAAAATAAAATTTTATCAACTTACCCTTAATAATATTTATTGAAAATAAATATATATATCAACTAATGCTTAACAGTAATTAATTATTTATTCTAATCAAATGTTATAAGAAACTTTAGTAATAAAGTAATATGATGAATGCAAATGTGTAATTACTTGGTCTCATTTGATAAAATTAATTATATTCTTATAATATGTTTATTATAATCTTATCATTTTAAAAAATAAATAGTATATAAAATGATATATTACTTAAAATAAAAAACTTTAATCACATAATTGCATACAAAGTTTATATTTAAATATACTAACTAAAAAATTTATATTTAAATAGAAAAACTAATAACCGATCAAACTTAAATTATCTTTATTTTTTAAACTAATAGAATGAATCCATAAATTTAGTAGTGGAAGCGTATCTACTAACTAAAGAATTTATATTTAAATAGGAAAACTAATAGCCAATATCTTCATTTTTAACCCATAAAATTAAAACCTTTAAAGATGTTTTTGCCAATCCATAAACTTAATAGAGCTATTTTAAAAACCCAATATTTTTCAGTTGGTATATATACACGCACGCATGCACACACCCACACAAACACATTCGTAGACTAAATATTCAATGAAAAGTTTATAATTTTGTAACTAAGGATTAAAATATTGAGTCACTACTTAGGTATCGAATTAGCCTTTTTATTTTTAATAAAATTGAGAGAGTTATCCCTATTATTCTAGTACATTGATTCTCCAATATATAAAAAAAGGTTGACATATAGAGTCATTATTATTTGTAGATAAAAATTGTATTTTTCATGTAAGGAATATTGAAGTTCTGTTATGGACGAGCCATTACCTGGAAAGTGAAATTCAACATGACTGTGGTGCAAGCAATTTAGAAACAGCGGTCACTTCCCAAGGTTAACACAACAAACCTCCAACACATGCACTCGTGGTGGAAGTATGGAATAAAAAATTGCAATTGTCTAGAAGCTCGGAGAGAAATAAAGAAGAGAGGAAAAGACATGTATTTTGTTGTGTGTGGTTTTTGGTTCTTGTTTGTGTGTCTTAAATAGAAAGAACAATTCGAGAATGTGTGCCTTGGTTGAAGATGTCTTGGAGATAATAGTGGAGATAAATAAGAAATTTGAATAAAAAAAAAATAACTGCAAAGATTTTGTTAAGCCATTTCCAATAATCTACCACAAATGGCTTGTCAATAAAGAAAAATGAGAATTCTAGGCAAAACAAGAGTCATATACTTAAAACATTAATGTCTTTCAATTGAATTAATGTATAGTGAAGTGATACAACATCTTAAGTTAAGAAGTGAATTAATCTTGAACTTCAATACCTTAGGTCACACATATGTATTAAGCTCTTAATATTACCTGTTCTGCAATGTAGTAGTTGAGGCACCTTTTTGAAAGTCGTGCGCATACCTTAGGTTCTTATGATTGCCTTAGAAAGACAGCTCAAGTCTATCGTAGAAGGCGACCTTCCTTCCCACTCAAGTAGGTGGTTTCATCAAGTCTATACTACCATAAACCACCTAAACAATAAGGCTATGAAACCAATAGGAATCAATTTCCATAAAATGGTACTCATAAAGTCCATTCGAAATGAAACACCATAAATGACATGGAACCATTACAAATAACTAGTGACTCCATTAGTTCATCTCAATAGAAACATCCAACATATGGGTTATGAATTCACCGTATCATCTTAATCCATAGGCTTAAGCTTATCCCTCTCAACGATTCAAGCATAACTCTCCTTGTTAATCCTTTAGTAAGTGGATTTGCTAAATTCCTCTTAGATCTTACATATTCTAAGGAGATTACTCCATTTTTCAAGAGTTGTTTAATTGTAGTATATGTCGAATGTGGATACATCTTATTTTGCCATTATAGACACTATTTTTGGAAATTCCTATAACAGCCTATGAATCTCATAATAAAGAGAAATAGGCATAGAGGATCTCTCCCATTGTGGTATATTTCTAACAAGTTTCATAGCAATTTTGCTTCTTGACTTGCTAACTCAAGAGCTATAAATTTAGTTAATTTTCATGATATTGAACCACCGCTTAAAGTAAAAACATAGCCACTAATGGAGATAACTTCATCATTATCAGATATCCAATTTGCATCACAGAATCCTTCTAATACAGTAAGAAACTTGCTAAAATGCAAGCACTAGTATATAGTTGTCTTAAGATATTTAAACAAACGATGAAGTGTATTTCAATGTTCATGACTAAGATTGTGAGTATATCAACTTAGTGTACTCACATCATAGGCTATGTCTATTCTAGTAAAGTTCATAAGAAATATAACACTTCGTATGATCTTATTGTATTCAATCTGTGAAACACTAGGACCTTCATTCTTCTTAAGATTTATATTAGGATCATAAGGTGGTCTGAATGGCATTGCACTAAAGCAATCAAACTTTTTCAATATTTTTTTAATGTAGTGGGATTGATATACAGAAATTCCCTTTTCAGTCTTCTTAATTTTTATACCAAGTATAACATCAGCTTCTCCTAAATCTTTCATATCAAATTGAGAGGATAAAAACAATTTGGCCTCATTAACTTCACTTATGTTCATTTTGAAAATAAGCATACATCCATATATAAACAAATAATCACATAGTCTAATCTAAAACATTTTGAATAAATAGATTGGTTACTAGAATTCTATCAAATTTTTTATACCATTGCTTAGGAGTTTGTTTAAGACCATATAAGGATTTTCTAACTTTAAACACTTTATTCTCTTGATGATAAATCACAGAACCTTCTGTAGAAAACTTAGAGAGAAATTCTGGAGGAAAATATTCTTATTCACACTATCATACGTATAGGTACAGAGGTATTTATATACTTTCTAATTTAACAAAGTGATAAAGATAAATCTATTTAACCTTATCTCTAATCTAACAAAGTGATAAGGATAAATCTATTTAACATTATCTCTAACTCTAACAAAGTGATAAAGATAAATATGTTACAATGATAATTATCATCTAAAAACAAATTAATTCTAATATTATAACATGGTAAAATTGTTCTGGCTAACACTAATTTCATCAAATCCTGAATTTACTCAAATTGATTAAAAAAAAAAAAACAAAGCATGAACATTTTTTTTAAATTTCTTTATTTTTATTGATTTGGTTCACGAATAAAACCATTTATCCAATTAAGATAAATCCAATCCTTAATTTAAATTTTAAATTCGCTTACTCTTTTCTATTTGTTAAGAACACGTCTCATTCGTCAACGTAACGAAAATTATTATCTCTGATCTATTGTATAAAGTCATCATGCATAATTAATATGATTCTACTTAGTTAAAATTTACCTTTTTAATAATCTGAACTCATCACTTATCGTATTAAACCAAATCCATCAGTGTAAAAAATAAGTTATGCAATTTCAATTAAAATTTTTTTAATAGGTTAAATTGAAATATTTAATTAGGTTATGCACATGATGTGTCTCCTGATACCGTTAAACTAACATATTGCTTCCTTTTTGTTTCTAACATGTTTGGTTAACACCTTACAAATGAATAAAAGAAGTTGAGACAGTTCGTAATAAATTAATCTTTTTCTAATAGTATTTAGTTAGAATTATTATCAAGCTCTGCTGTGTGTCAAAACGGTTAGTTTTTAGCATTTTGATTTGTCAAAATAGTAAATATTATTTTTTATAATGTTTGGTAATATTTTGAAACATTAAGATAACGTTCTATAAAAAGATAATTTGCGTAATGTTCATCTATTAGTGTTTTATGAAAAGCTACTTAATTACCAAACGCTACTCAAAATACGAACAAGATATTTGCTTAATGACAACTCTTTACTTTTGCATGGACCACAGTCAAGTGGCAAACTCACCATTTTTGTACTTTTCTAGTTAATGACTTATGCAAGTGATATTCACTGAGGAACTATTGATTCTATTAGTAAATGGGTGTGTATGGACAAAAATAGAAATTCGATCTTCGAAAAATATATTTATTAAAAGAATTAAAAAATTTTACATTTCATGGCCTGGGAAAATTATATCTCTTTATTTTAAGAAAAAAAAAAGGATTAGCTTTAATTAGGATAATAATAAAATTTAACAAATCTACTTTACCTCTATAAATAGAAAAATATATTAACTTAGAGTTGTTTTGTTTAATTTTGAAAAATGACTTTCTAAATTATTTTTCTTTTTAGTTAAGTTTTTTTTCTTTGAAAATAATTTAATCTTTCTTGTTTTTAGAAAAATATTAATTTTTTTTTAGTATTGATCATTCCTCAAAACATTCCCAATAAATACCATAAAATAAAATTAAAATAGAACAAAATAGAAGTTCAATTCTGTTTTTCACAGCCCTCTTTTATAATTTTATTTTATTTTATTTTTAGCATTGAAGAAAGGATAAAACTAGTCGCAAATGGTTAGTATTTGGTTCACCAAATTATGACACGAGGGTTGGGTAAAATTCAAAATCAGGAAAATCCAATGGGCCAAAAGGGGAAAACAGGAAAGAAAGATGGGCAAATAAGTAATTAACTACGAAATTTTTAATTATAGTTAGCAACAAAAATGAATTTAATAAGCTAACAAATTTGAAATGCCATGCAAATAATTTGACTGTAGAACTATTTTATTAAAAATGGGAAAACGGTTGTATTTTACATTTTATTTTTTTTTTTCGAGGGATACATTTTGACCAGGAAGAAGAAACAAAATTGAAGTACATTTTTTTTTTTTTTTTTGAGTGTATATAAAGAAACAAAGTGACAGAAATGCAAAATCAAAACGCCCGAACGACATCCAGTTTAGAGAGTTTTGTTGGAGAAGTAGCCTTTTAAATTCAACAAGTAGCTAAAGAAGAACATGGTGGACCCAATTTTGCCTAATGTTTGAGACATGAAAATGAAAAATTTTTAGAATTAGACTCTTTAACCACCTCATAATTATGCTTAAATTATATTTGATTTGATATTAAATGCAATGTAATATAATTAAAGATGAGTGCTGCTTGACAATAATTCTATAATGCAAAGTTATGTAATGTACATCGTACCAAACACAGTCTTAGTATATAATATATAATAAGCACAATCCACATGGGTGTTTTGTTATTAGCTATATGACTCAGAGAAAGGTTGTAATGAGACCAATTTAGCTGCATATAGTTAGACTGAAACTATAAAATTTTTAGGTTTAGCTTAATTAATAGCTAGCTAGCGACTTCTTCCAGTGAAAAAATTTAACCCTTAGCTTGAAGGAGAAGCATAGTAAGAAAAAGACCCAACTCCTTACATTGTTCAGATGATTTTCAGTAACCATTGCAGAAAATTTATAATGCAGGAAACCCAATAAAAGCAATGAATGAAAGAAAATTATAAAATAACCCATGTAAGAAGTTGGGTATTTCCTGAAAATCATACTCGATTTAAAATATTCATGCATGTACAACAACTTAAAACCATTAACAGTTACCAAAAGCAACAACCCCAAATTAAAATTTGCGTTAAACCACTGATAAAAGAAAAGAGATTTGATTAAAAAAAATTACACTTATGTCGTATTTACTGGTTTTGGGATGGAAGCAGGCGCAGATACAATTGCACAGAAGGCCACTTGTCGGAGAGTATATTTAGCATCAAACAGGCGAAACTCGGAAAAATTGTTTGGATGTGAAATAAAATTTTCTAAATTTTGGGGTGAAAAATATAATTTTTCATATTTTTTAAAGATCAAAATATAATTTTTTTTTATAAGAAAATTTCTTTTTAAATATTTTTAGGGGTGAGGTGGCCTCCTCGGGCCTCTACCTGGTTCCCCTCCTGGCACCAAAAGAAGGTAAGAAACGCTTGTGGGCAGGCGTCTAATGGGTCCCTCACACTCCTACAGTGGCACAATAGATCACATGCAAGAAAACAAACTCAAAACATCCTACCAAATGCAATTTTTTTATTGAAATAAAAATATTTCTTATCATAAAAAAAAACAGTAAGAGTTTAAAAAATCTTTTATTAATTAGCTTGATATATAGGTGGTCTCATATATGATATTATTACAGATAAATTTTATCGGACAAGATATTAGAAACTTTTCTTTTGATACTTCAAGTTCTTTATATTACTTATCCCCCAAACAAACTGGTTGGATAACAGAAACTTTTTCACAAGTCAACTTCTTTCTTATTATTTGCTAACAAGAGAAAAATTTATCCTTACTAAACCTAAGTATCCAAAGCAGCTTGGTCTGGTGGCTTAGCATGCTAGACAAAATGTTGGTGATCATAGAACCGAACAGTGGAGTTAACATCATAGAGAGCGAGCTATGTTACAACATTTTCTGAACAACGGATCTTGTTTATACAGAAACTTGATTTCTATAAAAATTGCATTTTTATTTAACAGATTGGTTAAAGATCCGAATTTTCTGTTACCTAACGTATTAGATCCCAGTAAGGGCAAAATTTGGGAAATTAAATCTTAACTATTTCTATTAATTTCATTTCCCCCCCTTTAAAATTTGCTGGGAAAGCTGGTAATTTGATTCACTAATTTCTAATTTTGAGTGATGACAGAAACATTAAAAAAAGGAGAGTATTTAGTAATGGAAAAAGGAAAAACTACTCACATATGCATTTACTTAGCAAAATTTGCTTTGAAAACACTCCATTTTCCTATAATTCATTACAGACATCTCTGCAATCAAGCTTAACAAAAAAAAGCAGAAAAATTCAGAATAAATATATGAACTTTTATGGTTTGTTCACAGACTTCCGTTGTCTTCTAAAGATGACTCGGAGGCAGAATCATCTACCGTTGAATTTGAGATTGTCTCACTATCTGATGTTCCTGATGGTTTCTCTTCAACAGGTTGTTTCAAGAACCAATACATAATGCTTGCAGTCAACGTAAGGATCATCTTTTGATTCACCTGAAGGAGAAAAATGTTAGTACCATATCTAAGTTATGTTTCATTTCAGAAACAAACAAGAATAAAAAAACATGAAGCATTGTCTATCAGGCGTGATCTGATTAATCTCTTAAAAAATATAACAAATGAAGTCTCCAGTTTTAGTCATTTTCACTGTAAATATTATCAACAATTTAGTGAATGTTATTCAAAAGGAAGAGTTACCCCCTGCTATATGTAAATTTGGCATATTGGGCAGCCATGTTGGGCAGCAAAAGCTGTGGATGGATATTATAACAAATTGAACGAAAATGTTAATGATGAAAAGTACCTCTGTGATGTCTTCAGGAAGCAAGAATATCGAACATCCTAGCTTCCTCGCAATACTTATGATGTAAGTGGCATTCATCTTTTTCTCTTCATCTGCATTGGTCCCACGTTTTGTGGAAAAAAATATTTTTGATGTAAGAAACTTACTTTTAATTGTGATTTTAGTAACTTAAAAAGGAAAACAGAGTAGCAGTCAGGATCACATAAAATCAGATTTAAAAAGAAAATATACCAACTATTCCTTTTGTAACAAGACTCCAATTTACTGCTCTGGGCTGAACAGCACTGAGAAGTTCAAGGAAAAAAATGCCGTCTGACAAACTTTTATCCTGCAATATCAAGATAGTTAAAGTTGAAACTTGATGTCATATTATTATATCCAAGCTGTAATAATAATGTTCCATGAAATGAAGTCAGGATAATATAATACCTTAAAACTATCCATGCGACTCTGACTTCCTGCATTGCGCACTTTGGTGTTGGCCCACTGTAGAATGTCAGCATCAGTGATTTCCTTTCCATGAGAGTGGAATCTCAAGTTCTTTAGAAGTTGGAGGATGTTGTATCTCATCAACTGCCACAGATAAGCTAAAGAGGATTGCAAACATTAGTTTAAAAAATATGAGCAGAAAATCAGTTTTGACTGTGCTAAGATTCTCATCATAAATTTACTATTTCGGTAAAGAACATACCCAATATTAATTTTTTATTTGCTTGCACGATATCATTTCCAGCGACGTTAACCAGGGAAAATTTTAACTGTTTTCCTATTTTTACAACCTGATTACAATTTTCTACTTTTCTGAATGGCAACTTGATTGGAGGTTTATTTGCTATTTTCCAATTAACAATCCCTGGTGAAACCTTGTCAAGTGTCTCTAAAAGCAACCACCTGTAAATCAACGGGAAATTCACTTCAGCATAATTGATAATCAAAGAAATAGTTTTTAGCTGTTACAATGGAATTGGAAGTCTTCCAATTCTGTTTAGGTAATTTTGATGCACAAAATCGTAGGTGTTCTAAAACACAAGTTAATTATGATTGGAAAAATTATATTAAGCTAATACTGACCCATTCCTTAGATCTTCAAAAACGTTGTCAATATAGGTTGAATTCCCAAAACTATTCAACCAGAATCGAAATGATCTTTCCTCTCTAGAGACTTGTGTGTCGTCAGGTAGCATCTCAAGAAAAGATATCTGTTTAGTTTGGGTTGACAGCCCATTTCTGCAAGCAAAAAATGGCAGTTAGTTTGAATTCTCCAGACTGAGAAGTACGAGGTAATTTTTCAATCCGTCAATGTGTAAAAAGAACTTTAGCCGTTTTACATGAAATACATTGCTTGACAAAGTGTCTAAAATTTCCGATCTATCAAAGAAGGGTATACTCTCACCTATGCTGGAAAATGTGTGCAACAAATGCAAGGTTGAGATTTGGGGAACCTTCAACAATGTCCTTTGCCGTCAAATATCTCTTGCAACCCATTCTATCAGCATGTGCAAGAACCAACTTTGCTCTTTCTAGATGACCTTTCACGGTCAAAGTAGATGGATTAGTATACTCAGGTGCAAGAACATTTAAAAGATGAGCATAAGCCTCCGCATCCTGCATGTAGCACATCACATAGTCAAACGCCAACATAATCCTCAGAAGAGATATCAAAAGGAACACAATTATAATCATTATGACATGTCATTTACGTGTTTATTTATGATTGACACATCAAATAGAGAAGAAAAGTTACTCATGTTTCTTTATTTATAACGTTTCTTTTTTATTATGATGAACAAAATATTGTTGAAGTTTCACGTAAACTGTCTTAAATCTGAAGATAAATGTAATTGCTAGAAGAGATTAATCATTCAACAGATAGTGCGCATACCAAGTCAACGTTTAAAAAGTGACTAAAAGAAGTGATAGATATTGAGTATGTCAGAATTTCTTTAAGAGGTTTTTCTGAAAGAAGATTGATGTGAAAATAAGGCTTCTTAACCAAGATATCGAAATTATTACTCCCGAGTGGAACTAAAGTCTAGATTGATATGCACTGACACCATCGGTTAAATCAATTGTACATTATAAAAGATATGCTCTGGCAGTATGATAGAAGATACCTAAATCTTGTCTATAATTTGCTCATAGACTAATTCTCTAAATTAATTGCAGAAGACAGAAAACCTTTTGGCCAATTTCGTAGAAAATTTTACTATTAAGTACAACTGTTAGAAGTTCTGAGAATCAGGACTTAAACAATAAGAATTACCACTTTCTCAGGTTTCTGGATGTACAAATTGAAAAATTATTCATCCACAATCCAAATGAAATGGAAAGGTAAGTTCCAGTAAGACCATACTCGTGCTCAGAGCATATTGTGAGCATTAAGTGACAATAACTTAGACCAATACACTTGCCATTCATACCTTTGGGAAACCATTCTTTCTTTTTAAGTTATCCATTCATACCTTTGGGAAACCATTCTTTCTTTCAGGCAGATCAAAATAAAATAAGTGGTCAAAGGAATAGGTAACTTGTCAACTACTCATGATAAAAGCTTAGCTCTATTCTACCTTCACATCAGAAGAGAAGTTTGTGACTATTTTCTTGTATCCAGCTTTTTTCAACTGGAAATTCATCCACCTTAATAAGATCTTCTCTGGTGGTAGACTCATCAGCTCTTCCACATCCTGTTTGCGATAGGCACCATAAAAGCTAAGTCTTTAAAAACAAATGGTTGTAGAAAATGTGAAGTACTACAGAACACTATGTACCTTACTGTCATCAACTAACTCCACCAACTGTGGCGTCTTATTGAGATTGAGATCTGCCAAAAGTTGTATCTAAAACAGCAGAACCACAGAATGTTAAGCAGTGCCTAATACATTTGTATAAACATAAAAGCCTCAGAATTCCTTTTCATTATCAGCTACTTATGATCAGACAATTTCAACCTCTAATAGACTGGTATCAAGAATTCACAAATAAATTTAAATTTTGGGGCAAAATTATCGAGATTTACCTTAATGATTTGGGAGATCAATCCAAGCACAAGATGGCGCTGAAATTGAAATGCAACAGGATACTATAATCAATTGTTACATTTAATTGAAAATAATATCCAGAAATCATACCAATTGAACCCAACATAACCCAAGAGAGGAATAAATATATTAAAACACAGAATGGCTTCTCTACATACCCTTCCTTCAATAAAGTCTTGGGTTCCAATATTAACTACAGTACATCCGATAGCCTTAGCAGAGTTAAGACACAGTGTATGGTTTTCATTTCTTTCCCATGGATTGAGTACTCGTTTGGTATTGATAGCCCTTTCGTCAATTGTACCAGGAACTGCTACATTGATAAGCTTGCTACACCCAAAAAAAAATCCTTCAAATTCTTACTCACCACTACAATTCAATTTATAAAAAAAATAATAACAGAACAACAACACTGCAAGTGTGAGACTAAAGCATAATTACCAGAGAAGCACACCATCTTTTGCAATCTCAAAGAGATCATTAGTTGAAGGATCAATAGGAAGGTATTTCTTCAAGAAGTCATCTTCTGCTAAATAGTTATTGATATGAGCAACATAAGATGCTTTTTCAGGTTCACTGATTGTGTGAAGCAATGTGGTGGTGGCAGCTTTAAGGAATGCTGATGAGTTTTTTGCTACACTTCCTGTTCTTGCGCTAGCATGTGCATGAAGTTTCAAATATACCTGCAGTGATTACAATTTCCACTTTTCTTTAACCTCCATCTAGAAAGTAATCTTTATCTAGAAAGACTAAACAAAGCAAGATATCCTAATTGACCCCACTAATTTCACTTGCAATGTTTCCAATCCAAACACATCATTGAAGACATCACCCAGAAAAAGAAAAAAATTCCGAACACAATTACTTTCTTAGATTGCAAGCCTAAATTGATTAAAGATTCAAATATTTCCACAAATCAATTGTTTGATTTATAGTTTGTCACCGGTGGACAGAAAAATCAAATCAAGAACAATACAAAAAAAAAAATTATAAATTCAAGATCTCTTTGATTCATATATCAGGCTACCTTTTTCAAAAAATCAGCTCTCTATCTCTTCTACAGAAAAACATATCTTAAAAAGCGAAACAGAGCAAATTGATTGAAATAAGAGTAAGTGAAAGTTGATTACCTTCAAAAAGAACTCAAAATCAACCTCATCGTCTAGATTTTGATACAAATCTTGAATAAAAGAAGCTCTCTCTTCCTCTGTCAGATTCTCTCCAACTACTTTCAACCTGGACATCCTCGAAGCCAAGTCTTTCAGCGTCAGCTTCCCGCTCTCTCTTCTCATGCTCATAAACTTCAAAATGTTTTTCCACATTCAGAATCAGAAGCAACAGAATAAAGAGTACAAAAAACTCAAAAAAAAAAAAAAAAAAAAAAAAAAACAGAACAGGTTTAAAGTTTCATTTCTGTAGCTTACCTGAGACTTTAAGCTTCGAAGCTCAACTTGAGTAAACTGATTTTGGAGCCACGGATCTGATACAAGAATTCCAACATAACCAGACATTTTCTTTTGCAAATTTAAACAAATCTCTCTTTCTCTGATGTTTTAGAAAAACTAAAACTAATAAGAAAGAGAGGAAGACAGGTTTCCTCTTCCTCTCTTTCTTGAATCTTGGTGTATTAGGCACACTTGTCTATCTTCACCAGATTTTCTTCTCTCTCTAGAGCAGTATATTTTTGCGTTTGGTGTTTCTTTAAGCTTATGTGAGAGTTCGTTTGGGGGGGACGGAGTTGGAGCTGTCAGAGTTTCAAAGAATTCAAATAATGACCAATTTGTCCCGATTCTTTGTTGCGTGTATCCGATGTAGTGAATTTGATATTCCCTCCCTAAGCAGAAAGTGGGGTACGGCAATTGCAGATGGGACTTGTCTGTCGTTTCTAAATTCAAATTATGACTAATTTATCCCTAACTGCTACTTTTTTAAAATCTTGTGCCGTTATAATTCAAACTAACTTTGGTTAATCCATGCCCACGTTACACTTATTATAATTTCCACACCTGCACGAGCCTCGATAAATAGGTTCAACAACCGGTTTATATTTTAGATGAGCTTGTGAATTTAAGCATAATTGAAATTTTTCTTTTTGGACAAATCAAGCTCTAGAGGTACTTCTGAGTCTCTTTGAGAACTTAGGTAAGCCCGACACTATGCATTTAATAACCATAGAGGCAAGTTTATAAGGTTAATAGCGTCATTTTATAGAAAGAGGATGACTTGGCCATTTTCAAATTTGAGATTGCCCCACACGAGAAGGCTTACTTGCCTTTTAAAAAGTTGAATTGATAACAGAACGCTAGTCTTTAACATATCCTAATAACTTGGATGAACCGAACCATGCATTTGTTATAAATATTTAAAGGTAATGTTACCTCATCATTTTCAATTCATTTTTATCAAAAGTAATTTATTTTTAAATTTATTCTATTCAATTTAATATTTTAAAATATAATCTAAATATTTATCTGATTTTAGTTAAAAATTAATTGTACAAAACTCATAGAATTTTACTTTTTTTTATTTTAGTTCAATTAAATTTTGTTTATCTGATAATTTTTACACGATTTTAAAAAATATACTTAATAGTTAAAACTTCAAAAATAAAAAGTATGAAAATAAAATGTTTTTTTCTAGATTCACTTTCTTTATTGAATTTGATAGTTAAAAAAAAATCTTTAGCGTCAAGTTTACATTTTTCTTAAAAGTATAAAAATTTCGTATACAAAATAAAAATATATAATTATTTTCTTTTTTCCACTAATAATAATTGTGTACTTTATCATGTTATTTACTATAATATTATATTTATCAATAAAATAACATTTCAGTAAAAAAAAATATTAATATAGATTATTGAGTAAATAAAAAGAAATGTTTCCGAAACAAAGTGCTGTCGTCTTTAACTCGTTAATACTATGAGTGGAAGCTGGTAAGCCATCCATTCATCCTTCCATGATAGATCTTTCTTTTCTTCTAAATCAAAGGGAAGATATCTAATCTTTCTTTTCTTTATTGTCGAATAGGAAATAGCTAACAGACGCTTACTAATAATTCCCATAAAAAGCAAAAGAACATTGAACTATGAAGCGGTTTGCTTATACATTATTTATTTATTTAAATTAACTAATAACGTAGATAGGAAAAGATGTTGAGTTCGAGTTTTCGTCACCATAAATAATAATTTAATTTTCGAGTTTTGGTTTCTTTTTAACTTGGTTTCGTTCGACCTAAACTAGGTAAGGTTTATCTTGCAAAAGAAATAGGCATGTGATGGAGGGACCAGGGAGAGAGATGAGACCTAAAGGGGCATTTTATGCTTGTGATAAAGATACAAGATGTGCCCTTAGTCATTCTTGCTCACCTAATATTGACTGTTCTATCTCTTTTATTTTTATGCATACATGGATTTTAAATAATTAAACGTTAACGAGTTTCCAAAATTATTATTTTTTTTTTTGCATATATATATATATATATATATGTACAATTATTATTCAGCGTATTTGGAAAGTCAAATGTTTTTTTCTCCTTTTACTTTAAACGAAAAAAAGAGAAAATTTTGAGAAAAAGTGTTAAAAATTAGCTGAACTGGAATTAAATTTCAGAATTTTTCAATTGAATTATTGATAATTAGTTAAAATTAACTTTGACTCGAAAAAAGATTATTCTTTATTCTATTATTCATACGCGTTGAATTTTCTGACACGTAAAAAAAATTGTTTGAAAAAGTAGAGAAAAATGAAATCATTAGATTACTTGTCCAACCATAGGATGTATATAATGTCAAATGTTTTTTTGTTTTTCCCTTACCTTAAAACTAAAAAGATGGAAAAAGAAATTGAAAAATGTATTCCAATTTAGCTGGACCAACTGTCAAAAATTATTGAATGGAATTAAATTTCAGAATTTCTCCATTGAATTATTTGATAATGATTTTGACTCGAAAAAAAATTATTTTTTTATTCTCTATTATTTAAACTCGTTGAATGTCCTAACTCTGGAAATCACTACATTACTTGTCCAACTATAGAATTTATATTTCGTAATACAGAAGTTTAGAAATTCAAAAATTTTGGAGCCAAAGGAAAACCCAGATGGCTATTTGAAATTAAAACAAAATGTCAACTTGAAAAGAACAAAGGATACACAAATTCGTTTCATCTGAAAACCTAAAAGTAGGAATAAGCTGTGTTCGTTATCTCAACGTGGACCAACGAGAAGATATGTTGCGTGCAATGGAACAAACGCATGGGATCCAAATATATAAGCAATTTTGAATAGAAAGATCGTCTTCACTTTACAGATGTAGCTATTGACAAAATAGAACTTAAGAATACTCCATTCGAATGGTTCAACTCGAATCATTACAAAAGAACTGTCTTTTAAGATAAACTTTTACTCGTGAAGTTCGTATTTTTCAACCGAGCAGAAAAAAGAACAGAACGGCATATATTTTATTTTATTAATTTAATAATTGTGTGACATCAAATTTTCAATCGTCTCAATTTGACTCATTTTGGGGGAGTATTTCAATACTTGAATATTTGTCTTATAATATTTAATCTCGCTGTACCCTCTTTTACATTTTGAAAAAAGAAACATAGTACTTAGCTTGATGTTACCGTTAGGCAAGGTGTAGAAATTTGAAAAGACGGCTCACGTGGCTAATTTATGAAAAGATAATGGAGAACACCGAGGAGGGTAGAGAGGAGAAGAAGAAAAATGGGAAGACAGCATTTTTGTAGGGCGAAGAGTGGGCCAAGCAAAAGAGACATTAGTGGTACAGGTACATAAACATTAGACAATGTGGTGCCAAATAGAAATAGGTAAGGGAGTTTTATAGATGTACAAATTTTACTTTACTAAAAAGGCAATGAGGCAATGAGAGGAGCTTGTGGGGAAAAGCTGAGAAAATAATTGGGGGAATATGTAGCAATCCTTGCTGTGTTTGCTTCTACTCGTCACAACATTCAAATCATTACCGAGGTCTACACTTATCCCATGTATCAAGCAGGGTCCATTCCCCCACATGCTATTCCACTCTTGTTAACTGGAATATCAATCTTTATCATTGTTAGCTGATTTTGTATGCCATCAAAAGTATGATTTCAGCTACATATAGGTTTCATATATTTATCATTGAAGATATCATTAACAAGTATACTAATCAAGTATAGCGTACTTAATTAACAAATCAATTCCCTAGACTTCAACCTATAGGCAAAGCAAATGTGAATAGCTCATAGATATAAGAGTGAGTTTGTTCCTTACTATGCAGTAAATCTATGAGCTTTTTACTGATGCTGCTTTCTTTTCTGCTATCATTTTGAGACCATCCCAGTTGCCATCTGCATGAAAAATTGGAAGAGCAGTCTCTCCCATTTCCACTAGAAACTTTTCTTGACATGAGTAAGTATCAAGTTTCTTCATCAATTTGGGCCGCAGCGCCTGATTCCTTCGTGAAACAGCATTACTAGATTTTTGTTTGTACTGGAGGTATATAAATCGAGTAATTACTAGGTTCTTGATGATTCATAACCTTCTTCTACCACCACATTATTGGCAAATTGGTTTTGTATTGTGCAGTGCAATGAGGCATCTGTTAATTCCATAAGACTAAAATGCTATTTCCTGAAGAACTTGAAGTGTCTTCTGATGAACCTGATTACAGGGCACACAACGAAACCGGCTGAGTCATTGGCCAGATTTTACTAGGAGATAATTGCAATGAGGATCTGTGTACAACATGTGTGATGTGAACAAACAACAAAACTGTGTCCAGGGAAAGTTGAAGCAGTGGCAACAATAAGATAGGTTTTGAAGGTCAGTAAACTAATGCTAGTCATTGAAAGAACCAACTTTGTAGTTTCTGATATTTTAGTAATCACCACAAAAGTCTCTATGGCATTTTAGCATGAATATTAGAAAGCAAATTATAACAAGAGATGAATAGAGGCTACAAGTGCAAACAGAAATAGGAAAGCTTTATTAAGTGCAGGAGAATTTACCCATTCTAGATGTTGTGCTGTAATGCCAGAGACATTTCCAGAGTATATACCACCTAACACCTATAAAGTCAAAGGACAACTTATCAGTTATTATTTAAGAATAACCTTGCTTACATTCATTACACGATGACTGACAACCAGATGGAATGAAGCACTTATAAGTAGAGCACATGAAAACAGTCGTAACTTTTCACACTAGCTGCAAAAACTTTTGTTCTGCAATTTAGTTGAATCTGAGTAATCCCCTTCTTACAAGGTCCTCTGTAGTCCACCATTATCACAAATTTTGAAGCAACACATTTTGTGCATTTTCATAAGAACAAACAACATAAGAATGGATACCTTGGTGACAGTCTCAAGAAACATGCCAGGACGAACAGGCAGTGGTCTTCGTCCTGTTACACTTGGCTGCAAACCATGAGAAGCAAATTAACTTGATTCTTGTTATAGAACAAAGGAAAGGAAAAAAGAAGCAAAGTGTTCATGCCAGTAATTTTATTTGTCATGTGAATGCATATGTGTATTTGCATGCACAGGTTCAATGAAATGAAACGCACCCTTCCTGCAATTCCACTTGAAGTACTTCCACTGCTAGTGTCTTTCTCCTCACTAGCGGTGTTATCGGCACCTTCATCTTTCCCTAGCATTACATTTTTTATCATTTCCTCGACAGTCTTCCCTGGTTTCAGAGCAACTAGTTTTGTTAAGAAGTTCACCTGCACTAACAAGGTGCATAATCATGCCATGGACAACAATATGAATAAACAACTTTTGGCATCAAATGCACAAATGCAGGAGGTTACAAATTGCATACTTAATTTAAAGTTAAAACAAAAGACAGGACTAGAATCAACCAGGTAGCTATCATTGGATGTGATATATCATGAATTAAGAATAAAGACCTCAGATTCAGGAAGTGTACTTAAACCACGGTCATTTCTTTCATCAAGTATTCCACCCCCCATCATATTCCTTGCTTCCTCTCTAATTAAAACAAGCCTTGCAAGTAGCTTTCGATCTGGAACGACTGGTCGAGTTTCCATTGTCTGGAGTATTAATAATATGAAAATAATTATGCTATGCCAGAAAAACATAAATGTTAATAACCATAAAAACCAATTTGCACCAACCAATTGAAACAACATTTGATTACAAATTGCAGCAAAAGTGATATACATTATGCATTAGATGCTTTAAGCCACCAAAGTGTAAAGAATATTGTAAACAAAATTTATTGGTATGTAAAAGACAGATGGAAAGACTTCCGGCCAAAGCAGCAATGAGTTTAAAGTTACCGCTGACCTAAATATTCGATAAAATGTTGTACCTACAAAGGAATGAAAGAGGGAAAAACTGAAGATGAAAAATCAAGCATAGGAACGAGGCACAAAGGGGATTTGGGGCCTAGGCACAAGACGCAGGGTGATGGTGCGCACCCGAGTGAGTCGATGCACACAAGAAATGAAAATAAGACAAACAATCCTATAAACAACAAATATTTATAATAAATCTAATAAAACATTTAAAATAAAGTCTTAATCTAAAATTAAAGAAGTTAAAAGGTGTGAAAAGCCTCAGGTGCATGCCTTTGATAACTATGAATCAATCTGATTTATTTAATACCCTTTGATGGTTCACAGAACACAGTATCCACACATTACCTCCAATATATCATCTGCCTGGTTTGCTATATCATTTAGATTTGCCCCTGGAATATGAACTTTGGTTCCATTCTTACTCTCAAAGGCACCACCACCAGCCGCCACTCTACGTAGTAATTCATGACGGCTTTCTTTCTGGGGAGTTCTGCATAGCAAGCCAATCACTTGAACCTGGAAATAGAAAGGTTATTGCAATCCATAAAATGAAATGACTAGCTAGAACAAGAATCAATTAGGTTTTAAGGGACATCCTTACTTGTGGTGGGCAATTTCTTGTAAGATGGGACAATACAGTTTCCTTGATAACTTCCAACAGTGATTTACGCTGAAGAGAAACCATGTAGAAATGACAAGCAATAAATCTTTCAATTGGAAATAAGTAAAAATAAACTAAGAATAGATAAAAAAAAAAAATCCCAAATGTGATCTAGGAAAAGGTGATCTCATCATAGGTTTTGCCAACTTTAAATGAATGAAACTAAGCCACAAGATGCAGAAAGCAACCACTTGAAACCTCAGCAACTATCACCAAATGCAAACGCATAGGTTTTATATCCAAATGTATATGGTCCAACTTCCATCAGTTAAGAAACTAGTGTTAAGTTGTACATCCAACTGCCCGGTGCAATCCTAGTAAAATACCATAAAAGTCGATGGAACAATCGACCAGTAACCAAAAGCAGGTTTAAGGGAAAAAACAGAGTTGAATGAAGAATTGATTGACCCTGAGAACTAACAAGATCTTTAAATCTACAAAAAGAAAAAGAGTGCAACTTTCGAACTTTAAATGCTACTCTCACATGTAAGTCGTTTAAGACATCTAGGAAAGAACCAAATTACTAATTAGCACACATCCAGACCACGAAAATTTTCAGTTATCAGAAGTTCAGAACCACATGATAATGTTGGACAATAACGATCCTACCTGTGTTTAATTGTTCATGCTGCAGATAAAACTTCAAAGCATAATAATTGCAGTAGGTTCAAAAGCCCTAATAATCATTTTGAAGCTCTTCTTCTACTTGAATGATTCAAGCAAATTTTATCAAAAATAGAGGCTATCCAAGCGCAAAATTTTACCCAGATTTTACCTCATGAAGCAACTGCAGATTGAGAAAGAACATTCCAGAAAAACACAGGAAATCCAAGTGTGATATGATATCATAATGTTACCTTGTCATCTTGATCCTTTTCAGCAATTTGAATCATGTAATCAAGGGCCATCATAAAACTTGATTCCATCTCATCAACTCTTTTCCCAATGACACCTTGTGCAGCTAATTCAACTGCCACTTTCTCCGATGCTTCGTCCATGTCCATGTCCTCCAACTAGACCATCATATATGCATTTGACAAACAGCATAAAGAACTATTACTGGAGTCAGAATTTCCATAACGAGCTTGCTAAGAGCACCAAGAGAAAACGTTTAGACATTTTGAAACCCAAAAGGAGATTGAGGACCTTCATTTATGGAAACTAGCAACGTTAAACATATCAAATGAAAACATTACTAGTATTTTGGCATAATGTGCCTTGTGATGTCTTCATGAACACTTAGTAGTTAGAACTAAACTAAATTTTAAGGCCGCCAAAGTCTTAGAAGGGTTCTTTATTTGCTAGAGCATTTTCAGTCCGCAGAATTGAATAAGAAGGAATAAAAAAGTCATCCCATGGAAAATTTGTAAAATTTGTGTTTTAGCTAATACTTTACTCTGTAGAAAATTTATGTTTCACAAATTTGAAAATTTTTCATATAACAAATTATTACATGTTTAAAACGTCAACCAAAACTTAAATTTTATAAATTTGTCATTCCATATTTAAATTTGAACCAAAGTTAGAAATAATATACACGAGTTTTTCACAGGATTCACACAGAAATCTTCCCATCTGATTAACATCTTCCCAAGAATATAGCGCTTTAACTTAACAAAGACTCAAGGACTTTAGTGTCAGATACAAAATCGTCCTTTATATGTTCATATCCAAGTGGAATCTGCAGGAAAACAGATTTTTGAAACTTTTTTTTTTTTTTTTTTTGCATACTAAAGCATTATGACATAATCATATGGAAATTCAAAAATCATTAACTAAAATTAACAATTTAACATTACATTTAGACTATTTATATCCAAAAAAGAAGATGCACAATATCAGCATAATCTATAACATATGACTAATTAAATTGGTAAAAAAAAAAAACACTCATGAATAAAAGAGTATCCTAACTCCTAAGCACCAGCAAAATCAATGTCAAAGATCCAAAAATATTTAAAAGTGCTTATAAATTAAGGGAATAGAATCTCCCATTAGAATCAACTACAAGTTTCTGAGTAATAATGAGCATATTCATTCGTCTAAGTGAAATGGGACAATGCTCACTGTGACTAAATGAAAACCAATGAATTACTAAAAAACAGAGGAATATGAAAACCAAAGTTCATGAACAGAAATGCTACACAAATTTTAAAATAAACAAAATTCCTTTCATAAACAACTAAAAACAGAATAATAAAGGGAAAGAAACATACAAGGGTGATCATTTCTTGGAGGACAGAAGTGACCTGTTCTCCACCTTTAAGTAAAGCTTCATATTGGGAAGACTCCATTTTCTCGTTCCATTCTTCTTCTGTTCTTCCTCTTGTGTCTTGTGCACCCAATTGCTCATCGAAGTAACCACCACCCACCTCATATCTGGCGCAGCAAATCACAAATTGCTTATCTTTTCTGGGTTGTTTTAGTTGCCACTGCGAATGGTGAAAGGACGAGGGTGATTTGAAGAAAAGTGAAGAGTTAGGGAATGGGAGTGTAATATTAGAAGCAAGAGCAGTTTTATGTAACAGAGAAGAAGGGGAAAAGTTGAAGGTGCTCTGCAACATCTTCCCACAGTTTGCGGTCGCGTTGGGGTTTTGGGTTTAGCCGTTTCGCCTCTTGAAGAGAGGGGGAAGGAATGAGAATTGAGGATACTTCAGATAACGTACGATAATGGGCACCGCCATCACTTCTCAGTGTGTATGTATATATATATATGATATGAGCTTTTTCCTCTTCGTATATAAGCTTAGGTCTAAATTAAAATTTTATTTCTTTCTTAACTATTGAATTCACGTTATTTATAAATAAATATTTAAAAATAATTTAAACAGAATGGATGCGATTAAATTTTAGCTTTAAAATGGTTGTGTGCGCATACTTCATTTATTAAGTGTTTTTAAATGAAAATTAAATCTTCGTTTCTCACCAAAACTTTTGCTCTAAAAATAAGAGGCTAAATTTAAAAATATTATTATGAAGTAAAACTCGAAATTAATTAGGAAAAATAGATGTGTTTTTGTTGTGTCTTATTCTTTAATTGTGGGTATAAATCATTAATAATTGTGTTTATAAGGATAGATTGACATTACATATTTAACTTTTCAAAATAAATATTTAATTAATATAATATTGGGGAAAATAGAAAAAAATTAACTAAAAATTACAATTTAATTAGTTTTTAATCTATATACAAAGTTAATCTTGTATATATAAATAAATCAGATGAGTAATTACATCATAATGAATGAATAAAAGTTATCAAATGAGTTTAGAATGCCAAGACGAAGCTCATACAAAGACTGCATCGCATGTCGTTTAATAGATGTTCTTTCTATTTCAAGAATACTTGTGAGGTGACTTCTAGTTTATTTTTTTGAAGAATGAGAAGTTTTGAATTCAAATCTTTTAAAATACATGACATAAAAATGAATCAAATCATATATAAAAGGAAAAATAATTATCAGAAAATGCATTTTGGTGGTATAGCATGGAGAGTAGAAATAACTCAATAGTTAAGCATACTCATTTAAGAGAAATTCTATGATGAGTGATTTATTAGAAGTCTCTCGTTTTACTTATGGGATAAAACCGTGATACCTTTAACCGCAAGTCACCAATTTGATGAGTCTATGCTCCCAATGAATAAAAAAAATTGTGAGGTGACTAAATTACAATGAAGCTAACTCATAAGTCCATCTCGTCTAAAAAAAAGTTATTTTTCTCTGCTAATTCTTATAAAATGCCAAAATTACTAATTCATAAGACTATTCAATAGTTTTAGGAATAAAGTTCAATTTGATCTCTGAATTTATTTAATAAGATTGAAAATGTCAAATTTGACCTTTTGGGTCAATTTAGCCTTTCAATTTGTATAAAATGATTGAAAAGATATGATTTCATTTTTTAGGTCAATTCAACCCATGAACTTATTTAAAATGATTAAAAAAGTATTTGACATTTTGATCAATTTAACCTCTAATTCTTTGTTGTACTTACAAAGTGAAAATCATTATATAAACATTTATTAAAACTATATTTAGGATCGAGCTGACTAATTTATTAAAAATTAGTTCATTATAAAATATAGAAAAATGATATATGCAGTTTTTTACCTTGATTGATGATTTTAAGCTTATAAATATATATTAATTTGAATATTTTAAAATTGACCTCTACTACTGAGTTATTACTTATGAAATTATTTTCATATTGTATAAATTAAAATTATAATGCATGTTAATAAATTTATTATATTTTACGAAATGATGTTTTTATAAATTTTAAATTTATATTTATAATTATTAAAAAAATTTAATATGAGTATTGTTAATATAGGATAAAAAGGGATAAAAATCAATCATATTAAATTAAAAATTATTTATTTATAAAAATCAAAACAAATTCAATGGTTAAATTGACATAAAAAGTAAAATGAAATCATTTTAATCATTTTATATAAATTTAAAAATTAAATTGATCCAAAACGTCAAATATAACCTTTTTATCCTATTAAATAAGTTTAAGAATCAAATTGAGCTTTATTCCATATTTCTATTTTATCCCAAATTAAAATTTCTATTTCGTGAAGATAGAGATTTACATAATTTTTCTATAATTTAGAGAGGGTACAGTTTTTTTCTGAAAGTAAAATTATTATGTACTATTAAATTTGCTATAATTTAGGATCTGAAATTTTTTTTTACCCATTAAATTAAAAGAAAACCATAAATGATGAAAAAAAGGTCATGGGCTTGACATCTGGAATTATGGGTGCACTAATAAATGAGTTAAATAACCCAATCACCCTAAAAAATCAAAAGGATAAAAAGCACAGGACGACGATATAAGACCTGAATCCTATCCAAAATGCCAATAAACTTTGAAATCTTACCCAAAATCCTGACCTGACCATTTTTACCGTTGTCAGACGGTCGCTCCCTTCCAAAATTACCCTTATGACATAAAAAATTTCCATTCCTTCCTCCGTATCTCCAAACATTATTAAAGTAAAATTGAATCCATGTGCTATTCGTTCGGGATGGTATTTTTCACTGATGTAAATGAAAAGTAAGAGATTTTGAATTTAAATTTTTTTCGTCACAATTATTTTTATGAACTTAATGAATTTAAAGAAGAACTATCCTCCGTTGTGCAGCTCGAATTTATAAAAGTTCTAGTAAATAGATTTTATTTATTTCTTTAAATTAACTTGCCTCAAATATATCTTTTAAATTTTCTATGTTTAGGATGTCTAAAATAATTAATTGATAAAAAAATAATTTCTTGGTAAAATAGAAAATTAAATCGTGTAGAAAATCAATTTCTCTTTTTATTAGTGATAAAAATATCTTTTAGATGTTAGAAAAATTAATTATAATTACATATTTATTAATTCATTAATCACCATTTACCATTACCAAATACTACTGATTATTGGTGATATAATTTATTATTTTTTTCTCATACTTATTTAATATAATAAATTTTAGAATATAAAATTTCTATAAATATTTTTATTTTAATAATTAAATTTTTTTTTTCTATTTTAAACTAATTTTTAATATGACAACCAAATAATAGCAAATGAATTTTTTAAAAAAGAATTTTTAGAAAAAAATTATTTTCCATAAACAAATGGAAGTTTAATCTAGAATTTCTAACAAATTGGAGAAGAAAAAAAACTATGGATTAGTTGAAGAAATAAGAGTACAAGCAAGTCAAATAAAATTTAAATTCAAAAGTGGATTTTCTATTCAACCGGTCCTTCCTAATCAAATGTATTGAAGGGAGGTATTGAACTAAATTCTTTGAACTTTTTGTAATTATATTTCTAGTCTTGCCAAATAAATGGTTTATTTCTAATTTTTGTATTACTTTCCTATGTAAGGTCAAATTAATAGTCAATTAAATGCAATTACTTCTTTTATGTTCTACAAAAAAATAAAAATTTAAAATAACTTAGTGAAAGCGAACTAAAACTCATTATGATAATAGTAAAATTTAATCGCTTTTTTAGTTTGAAAAGTATTATAAAGTTGTTCGTATTTGCTTAAATTCACTATCCAATGCTTCTGTCAAAAAAAATTAACATTTTAATGTTAGTTAAAAAGTATGCTCACTTTTTGGATGAAAGTAATGATAGTGAGATTAAGCAAGTTAAGGATGTCTTAGTAATTCTTTTAAAATAAAAGGACAAAAGTGTTGATTGAAATAAAATTGAGGATCAAATTATATATTTCCAAAAAAAAAAAAAAAAAAAAACTTCGGTTCAGAATGCTGCACGTCATAAAAATAAAAAATTTGCCCTCTTATGCATAAAGAAAACAGTACAATATCCAGAAATGAAAGTCTTCTAGAAAATTTAAATGTGAACAAAATTTATCCTCAAAAGCAGCAATATGGAGTTCTTTGACATTGAGTAAGAGACAAGCCAAGGGGCATTTTGGTCATTGAAAGAACAACATCTCAAGGGCATTATTTGTAAATTAAGCAAAATGCCAGTGGTAATTCCACACCAACGGTTTTCTCCTCACAAGAAACCAACGGTTCCGCTTTTCCGCTTCTATAAGAACTCATAATCGCACCTCATACCAACCTCATTTATCCACATCTCTGATATTTTTCTCTCTCTTAGGGTTTGGCTTTTCTTTCTCCAAACATCTGCTTATTTCTTCAAAAGCTCACTCAAAAGGCATCAATGGCAACCCAGGAGATTCAAAATGGTGGCTCCGAGAAGGCTTCCGAAGTAACTATCTCGGTCGTGAAGCCTCAGCTGTTGGTGGAGGCACCCAGGGTAAATGAGGCTGTTCAGTTCTACAAGGCAGCCTTTGGTGCCGTGGAGGCTGCCCGTATCACTCAGCCTAAGCGCAAAGCAGAGCAGGAGCTCCCCCATATCATCTCAGCTGAGCTCCAGCTTGGTGGTTCCACCATTGTTGTCTCTGACCTCGCAGATGACTCTGCACCGTATGGTTTCTTCTCTGTTTCGCTCGTGTTCTCGCATGCACTTGCACTACTGTTGTTAAGCATGCTTCTGACTTATGTTTTCTTCAGATCTTGACGTTTTTTGGCGGAATCTTTATTTTGATGTTTATTTATGTCCTTTACTCCATTTCTGGCTCTTTGATCTGGTTATTCACGTAACTCCATGGCTTTATTTGTATGTTTTAAATGCGCGCGTCTCTGTGGTGAATATTTCTGTTCTTTGTTGTGACTTTTTTTTGTAACTTTTTTAAAATCTGCTTAACTCGTTCACAGGCTCTTTATCTTGCTTATGCTGTGTCATTGGCTGCTCTTGATCTTGATTTATCATGTCAAATATTTCTTTCTCTTGCTGTTCTTACTTATGGCTAGTCGTTCTGGTGTTGTTTTGGCGAATTGTTTTTTAGCTGCTTTATAGTCCGTGTACTGTATATGTTGCTTTCGTGTAGCCACATGTTCATATTTTAGTATTTATTTTGGTGTTGAATCTCTTCGTATCTCTACGTTTTTGCCCTTTTTTTCTGTTCACTTTTTCTCCGTGTGTGGACCTTACCCTTTATCTATTATTTGCTGACACGTAATATGATTTTCTAGATTGCTTCATACATGATTCTAGTGGTCCTGTAGTATTTTTTTTTTTTAGGGATATTTTGCGTCTATTTATGGTTGTAAAGATGTATCTAGAGAAGTGTTGATGCCTTACCGGTTCAACAGGGTAAATACTGTGGAAAGCAGAATCATTTTCAGCCTGGAGACCGAGGACGTTGAATCTGCTATATCCAAAGCTGTGGCCGCTGGAGCTGTCGCTGAGGGACAGATCGTGGAAGAAGGCGCGTGTTTTGGCGGGCGCGTGGGCAAGGTCAAGGATCCCTACGGTTTCGTCTGGCTAATTTCATCCCCCGCCAAGAAGCCAGTTGCTGACGTGGAAGCTTAGACGCCGCTTGATATTATCTCGATCCTGACTATCTAATTACTTCTGCTTCTATCTAGACTGTTGTTTTTGTTTTTTGGCTTTTCTGTTAAATGCAGGAGTGGGACCTCGGTATCAGGAAAAAGGTGTTTCTAGCTGTTAGGATTAGGTGATCAAGATCAATAGGGGTGGTGGAGCGATGGGGTTCTTGCTATTTGAATATTTGACATGCTTGACTATGGATATTTTGGTAATTTAAGAAAATGACGTGGACATTTTTTTTTCAACTGATAGTTGTAGCTGGTGTTATTATCTCCTGGTACGTTGTCGATTTTTATTTTTTGTTCAGTCTTTAACTTGATTTAGTTGCATGTGTTTGTGTATATGTCACGTTTACTACTTCAATCACACTAGCCAATTAATTAATAAAAATCATATGGAATGCTGGTGGTTTGTGATTGGAAGTTTGATTTACTTTTTGATAACTGGATATAGGTAGGTATGGGATGTCTCGATCTGCAGTGGTGTGTTTCTGGTTGTTCCTCGTTTTACTACATTATCTTGCTTTTCTAATTGTTTACTATTATTATTCGTTAACATTTTGGAATGAAATGGTTATATATTCTTACGAGATTCGGCCATCGCATGGGTTAGATCTTGGGCGGCGTTATTTTAATAGGAATTAATAAATAAAAAACTGAAGCAAGTGGTATATTTACACGCATCCATTCTAAAAGGTGTTTCGATATTTGTAGGAAAATGCTTCTATAAATAGTAAAATTATTTTCCGCAATTATAGTTAGGAATTGCAATTAATTTCTAATTGGAAAGTTAGATTTTGTGCTGTGTACTATAGAGTGTGTAGTTATGAAGTATAATCAGAGAATGGATATCATTACAACGCACGCATTATTTAATGCACAAAATCTAATTTTTAAATTTCAATCGGACTAATTCTCAGGAAAAAAAAATTCAATGGGACTGTCTAAGACCTAACTCACATGATAATGCTAACGAACTTTGAAATCCGTTCCTAAATCCTAATGGACCATTTGTAACACGTGTCTAATGGATTTTTCCTTCCAAAATTATACTCGTGACTTGTTAAAAAAGATTCAACCAAATTTTAATATTTATTATAATTACACTCTAATTTTACCTTTTTAACATTATATTATTATATGAATACTAAAACCCAATCCAAAAACACTATTTACATTAGTATTATTTTTCCACAAAAATCATATTAATTTTCAAATTATTCTCATTTTGCCCTTTGTCATATATATCCAACCAAAAACACTATTAACAGGAATAATGTTTTTTTTTTACAAAAATCATATCATTTTTCATATTATTCCTATTTTGCCCTTTGTTTTATATATATATACATTAAAATTGAACCAAAATTTACTATTTATGTGAACAGTAAAATCTCATTTAAACCTTTTTATTTTTATTATATTTCTATTTTACCCTTCTTTATTTTATTTTGATAGTAAATTTGTAAAGATTTTTAGATTTTTACATTTTCATATAAAATTTCTGACAAAATAATTACTCACATTGCATTCTAAAAAGTATAAAAATGAAGAGGTGGTGGTTTTTGAACTTTTGGAGTTGGATTAAATTTTTATTTTCTAATAGATAAATAATGTCTATTTTTCACTTTTACTTTGTTTAATTTTCTCTTTTTAATTAAATAAATAAATATAATATTGATAAACAAATAAATGTAAAATTATTGGATAATTAATATCTATTATTGACCAAATTAATATAATTTCTAAATATCAAATACCTCTTTAAAAATTCAATAATTTTTATAACAAAATCTATGAAAGGATAAATTTTACATTTTTTATAAAAATAGTTTGTAACATTAAAAAATATAAAAAAATTTATAGAATCAATACAACAAATTTATTTATGATAATTTACACGTATTCATGAAATAAATTTTATTATTACTCAAGTATAATTTTTTTAAAAAAAATAATTTTATATTAATAAATTGATTTTTTTTTAAAAAATAATAAAATAAATATTGGAAAAATAAAATTATAGTGGTTGTACTACCTGCAACTTAGTGCGGGTTGGTTTTGCTTTTATGTATACTAAAACTCAACCATATTTTACTGTTTATGGGAATAGTATTTTTCCTTTTAAACCTTTTATTTTTGTTAATTTCCGATTTTATCCCTTCTAAAACTAAAACATATTGTTTTTCCCTTTAAACCTTTTATTTTTGTTCAATTTCAATTTTATCTCTTTTAAAACTCAAAAACATTATTTTTCCCTTTAAAACTTCTGTTCATGGGAACAGTATTTTTCCTTTAAAGCCTTTTATTTTTGTTAATTTCCGATTTTATCCCTTCTAAAACTAAAACATATTGTTTTTCCCTTTAAAACTTTTTATTTTTGTTAAATTTCAATTTTATCCCTTTTAAAATATTTTTTAATAGACTTAAATGGGATAAGATCTATAACATTTTTTTCCTTCAAATTTTTGTTCTGTGTTCTCTTGCTGCTTTTTTTCACTCTTTCGTCCTGCTTTCGATTGCAAGGAAGTTTGATATTTTAAACTCTGACTAATCGACTAATTTATAATTGTTAATCTATTTATTATGTATTGATTGCATTTTTTATTTATTAGTTAGTGATTGAGTTTATTTTTAGCTTATTCTTCATATTTATTTTTTATTTATTTTTAGTTTATTAAGACTAATATTTCAATTGAAGTCACTTTGGCAAAATGTCAAATTTTGAACTTCCAAACAGTTAGTTTACTACTTATATATCAATGTAATAAACATATATATACAATTAAAATTGTAAAAATTAATCTACTTAAAATTAATGTTTGGTTTGATTTGATTTTGCCAATTTTGAGTTTGAATCTGTAAATCGGACCATTGATTTAATATTCAAAATTGTATAAACCAAATCAAAGTGCCTGTTGACCCAATGATAAATTAATGTCTGGTCTGTTGACCCAATGATGGATTGTACTATTGCATGGTGAATTGTGATCTTTAGAAGAAAGTTTTCCTTCAACAGTCCCCATTTCAAACTTGAGATAAATTTGATTGCACAAATATAAACAATTCAACATTATAATACAAAGAAAATGCACTAACATCACTCCTTTCATATCAAAGGAGAAAATTTAATTCACAAAGCAGAAATTAATGAAATCACATTCTTAAAATATAATTAATGCATTTCTTGAAGCCCTGCAAACATGTACCAAAAAACAAGGCCTATTTTTATTAGAATAAAATAAAAGTTGGATACTAGAAATAAAATACGGTAAATGGGCTATGTAAAAACAATATTGGGCTTCTCCATGCTAAGGCCTAAGTAGTGATCCAATAGAAGTTACCTATGGGTGTGGGTACTCAAAACATAGCGCATGAAAAGCAAATTGCGTGTACGGAGAGTGAGAGGGGGAGAAACATACCTTTAGGATTAGCAATCACCGGGAGTGGTGAGATTGCATTTGGCAGGCAAAGCCAAAGCAAGATCAGGATCAATACCAAGAGAAGGCAACATTAAAGAGTTCCTATAAGAACACAGACATGTCAAATTAGCCCCTGACAGTGCCTTGCAACATTTTGGTGATGGTGGATCCACTGGATTTGGCTTCGTAACTGATGGTTTGCAAGCTGAAAGCCCATCATCATCCATGTCACACAAGTTCAGTGACCTTGTGCCTTCCAACATGGCAACCATCATCACCGCCACCGCCACCACCGTCGCCATTGTTGGCTTTGCCATTCTTGTGCTTAGTTATTAGTGCGTGTGCACTTATTACCAAATGGTTCTTGTTATATAGAGAGAAGGGGTTAACTTCAGAACCACAAGTTAAAGACCCGTGAACAAGAATTGGCAGGATTCAAGATCACGAGACCTAAATTGGCAGGTCATCCCTTCTGTAAATTATTCCTGAATTTTATAATTTCAAGTGGATCCCACGTAATTTTGATTGTAGGTAATCATCTACGTAAGATTTAGGGCCGTTTTCATATTGCTATTCCTATTATTACATTTTGAGTCAAAATTTACCAATAATTGGATTGGTCGGAAGTAGACTGTTTATAATCTCGAGTCACCGTGTTGAAAGGATTTTTTCAGAAGACCATTTATGGCTGTAAGTAGCCATATCCATATATATAGAGAGGAAGAGTATGCATGCATGTCTTCATACTTAGACAAGTGAAAGTGGATCATATCTTCAAACAAATTTTACCTGCAGGAAAGTCAAAATAATTAAATCTGAAATACCCATTGTTAAGAGATTTTACGCTGAATACTATTCTCAAATTCACAGTAAAAACACTTATGGAAACAAAAACAAAATGAAAGTAATTTCTACACAATCACTTAACCAAATGGTACGATTTTGCATTTTCTTCAACATGACATGTAAGTAAGAAATCAGATGAATTTTGACTTAAAAGTCAGCAATTTTCTGAAAGAGTATATAACTTCTATTCTCCTCCTTTCCAATCAAACCGTTACAGAGAGATTCTCTATTGTAGAATCATCAAATTGAATTAATTTAACGGCCAGCCACAGATTCTTTAATGCACTTCTGAATTCTAACCTCTTTTTTTAGTAAAATGGAATAAAGCCTCCAATTTCCATACTATAATCTTAGGTACAACTGTCATAACTCATAATTTTAAACTTTTAAAAATTTTAACGCTATTAACTTAAAATATAATCATTAGTATGCGAAAATTCATTGAATTTTACTACACCCAACTCGAGTACTGGACGATTGTGTAGAGAGACTTCAAATCAATAATTAATTATTTTATTCAATCGATAGAAAGTTGGAAAATATATAATAATTAGGTTGCACAAATACAAATAGAAATATTTAAATATATCAAACTTTGTTGTGATGATCATGTGAAAAAGAAATTCTTGGCCTTGCTTTTGCACAACATGGTGTGCCCCATAGACCTTATTCTATGAAAAACTTCAAAAAGCAACAAGAAATGACATCTTCCTAAAATGAAATTAATCAACAAATCACGTCTGCATAGAACCTTAATAAGTTTCATTTATCTTCCATTAAAGCACACCACCACCACCTCTCCTTTGCATATTTCTTCCAACTAGTCTGGAGCCCACACAAATTAGTTCCTCTAGCTTTGCAAGTTGATCACATCTACCCATTTGATGGATGACACGTGGATAGAATTGGTTCTACGAGTGACAAAATATGCTCAATAATGAAGGATTTATTATTTGCTTTCTCTCTCTCTCTCTCTCTAAATTTATTCCTTTGTTTGTGATCTTTCTTCTGATTTTCTTGTAAGCTTTCAATAAAGATTTCAGATCTGTCCCCTTCATGTAATAATTAGGGTTTCGTTTTGGAGTGAAAATTCCATGTATATGTATAACGGCAATCGGACATATCTCATTCTCTTACACTTTTGTGAGGAGCAAGTTTTGTGTACGAATTATATAAATAGGCCTTAAGTTAAGACCCTTTCCAATTATCCTCGCTTGACTTAGGTTGCTTTTGTGCTCACCCTTCATTTTAAATTTCTTTCCCCTATTTCTCTTGTTGTTCAACACTCTCTGCATGGCTTCCATCCAGGTTGTGTTTCCGAGGTTTTTCTTTTTGCTTTTGTATATGTATATAGCTAGTAAATAATTCATGAGTGGTCTAACGCTAAAACATAAATTAACGTTTAGCATATGTATGACCTGATAATGAATTCAGATTGTAATTTCATCTTTCAATATTCAAAAAATTTTATGGGTCTTCTAGTTTCACTTAAACAATTTTTTCTTCTTCCACTAATTTCCCTTAATTAAAAAAAAAAAAAAGGAGAGTATACATCTGGTTTGAAATAATTTTTATAAGAATTGTATTTAACTCTGTTTGATAAAGTTGAATTAAATTATTCCACATGATTTTCTTTTTCTTTTTCTTTTTCTTTTTTAGCCTTGTCATTTTTTTTTTAATGTCAAGATGATCTCATGTGACAAGTTAATTTTGCACGTCGTTTTATGTTTATATCTCCAAGAAGAATTAGAAATAGATCATATACGCTTTTGAAGTTTTGATATGTATCTTAAATGTTAATTGGAACTTGGTAATGATGATATTTTTCAGGAAGATGCACCGATCAAAGAGGTGGCCGATGACCAAGTTGAAAAATCAAAGCAAGAAATTCTTGTTAATGAGGAAAAGCCAAGCGAAGAACCGGAAATAGTAGTTCATGAAGGGGTCGCAGAGGAAGAAGAGGAAGGGGAAGATGAGAAAGAAAGAGAAGAAACAGAAAATGAAGAAAATGGAGAGGAAAAATTTGCAGGTTCACCAATTCTTGGTGATGATGAACCAACTGCTTCTTTTGATGTAGAAGGAGAAGCAGAAGCTGATGATGAAGAAGAAGGTGACATCGTTTAAAAGGATATATATATATATATATATATATATATTTTAACTTTTAGTTTGCACGTTTTGGCTTTGGAAAATAACATGGACTATTTGACGAATTAATTACGTTGGCTTTATGCCTTTTGTTAATTAATTTGTTTATTTATAATTTTGTTGGTGTTTATGAGGGAAAATAGAAAGGAAGTGCCTTTGTTAGCAAATGATTATTATGCACTTCAATAAAAAAAGAAAAGAGAGTGAAATTGTGAACTTAAAACGACAAAAGTTCGTCACTCCCCATAAAACGACAAAGCGATAGAGCCTCTGAAATAAATGGGCTGAAAATCATCGGTGGGAGTTTAAAAGGCCTTGAAGAAGGTCTATTTGAGAGGTGGACCACATTGTACTAGAGCTAGGCCCATTAAATACATAACAACTAGATCCATTAAGCTTACGTAAATGGGCTCATTCATCGAAAAAAAAAAGAAAAAGAAAAAGAAAATTCAAAGGGCAGAGTGGGAGTGGGACCTACTATCTATGATTTGTTTTTGAAAAATAGAAGAAGCTAAGCCAATGCGGAAGTAAACAGCATTGAAAAGGACAAAAATTGAAGAATAAAGAGAAGCCCACGTTCATGAGAGAAGATAGGAGAGGCAGGGCAGAGAGAGAGGGCCCTTTCCTTCCCTTCCCTTCCCTTGTTTTATTATCTTCCTTTTCTTTCTTCTTTTTTGTCATTTTTTTTGGGCTCTGGTATTGAGGCTGAAACAGAATGGTTGGAATCTCCATAAACACAGACTGAAATCCCTGAACTCGTGCCCCTCCTCCACATGCACGTCTCTCGTTTCAAGTTCCAATTTAACTTTTTTTTTTTTTTTTTTTACAAAATTACTTAGCCATTTTATTTAAAAAGTATTTTATAATATTTAGTTAATTGATTCTTTGTTACATGTATTTAATTTCTTATATTTACTATTAATTAATATTTAATCACTTACTTAAAGATAAAAATACAATTTTTAAGTATTAATAAACGAAGTAGTTTAATGAGACTAAACCACATTACTTCATGGATAAAATATTGATTTTATCAAATAATATGAATTTAACAGTAATATTATAATTACTAGAATAGGTGTTTAATAAAATTTTTATAATAATTTCTAGTAAAATATAAAATAACCATTAATAAAATAATTACTTTGACGTATAAATATATATTTTTTTTCTTAAAGTGAATATTATTTTTTTATTTTAATATATTATATAAATAAAATGTTACTTATTTTTTTAATATTTTAATTTGTAAGATTTAGTTATAAATAACTATAACTAAATTAATCATAAAAATTAAAAACATTAATTTGGAAAAATAACAATTATTTTTATAATATTAATAAAATCTAAATATAAATCAGCTATTAGGTATTATGAAAATATATTTTTATACTCAAATTTTTATATTATTATCAAATTTGATAATTTTAATGGTTGAATTAAAAGTGAAGTAATTTTGTGTTATAAGTTAATTATTGCATACTTAATTAGTTTATAATAATTTATATTTTCGCACGAAACGTTGAGTTATTTATCGTCTCAATCAATATATTATTAATTATTATATATTTTTATTACAAATAAATCCTATGTCACTTGTCAACTTTTTCACATCAGAATAAGTTTATTTCTTTTATTCAATTTAGAACAGGCGATCTATATCAAAACTGAAATTTCCATTTATTGATAAAAAAAAATGCATTATCATCTTGTTCCAAAAATCAAATCATTCTACATTCTAGAAAAAAAGAAAAAAAATCAAATCATTCTAGACAATTGTATTTTTTTATATAATACATTATAATTTCATTAAAAAAATTTTAAATCAATATAAATATTACAACAAGTATATAACATTTTTCTAAAGATCACACATATATAAAATAAAATTATTATAACTAAATTTGATATTTAGTAATAAATCCTAATGAAAATTAAAAGATGAACTTAAAAAAATTAACAGATCTTTAAAGCGGTGGTTAGATAAACTCTTTGAATTTTCCTTACATGATTTAATATTCATGAATCACTAAATTTAATGAACGAGTTACCGCACTATCAGGCTCAAAAAAATAAATACTATCATGTATTTAAAATTTTTTTTATAAATTATACACATAAATCTGTAATTTATTTAATAAAAAATATAAAAATTTATGAGAAAATAAAAAATTATAGGAAGAGTAATAAGAATCAGCATAGATGCTTAGTTTTTGTATTCTAAAGGAGAGAATGTAAGAAAATTTTAATGAAAAAGTTTTAGAGAATCACTTAGTCATTATATAATACGATTTCATAATTAAAATTTTTAACTAATATTCTGAAAAAAAAAATCCCTTAATTAGAACTTAAAACTAATAATTATCCGTTGCAGATAATTTAAGAAAATAATTCTAACAGATAAAAAACATTTATTTACTTTGAGCGAAGAGAATGACCATAACGTCACCCCTGTAATCATGAATTCAAGGCCCAAGAATTATAGTACTATAATATATATGAGTTGCAGAGACCAGAGGCCATGCTTTCTCTGAAGCACATGTCCTCCTCCTCTTCCCCTTTACACTGTGAACCAGTAAACCAAAACAAATGATAATATTATTAATAATTTAAGCAATTCTGTTTCCCACCCTACCCTACCCTGCCCTGCCCTGCCTTCCCGCCTAGCCATCCTATTGCAAGCAAGTCTTGAGATTGAACTTTCATATAGTAATATTATAATATACCATACATACAGTCTGTACAGTGGCTTCTGTTGGGCGTTGACCCTTCTTCTGTGGCTCTCTCACTGACTTCAACAGTTTTAGTCATTAGGCAATTAATTTAGTTTTACTTTTGGAAAACCTGTGCCCTTATCTCTATTGCCTTTTTACCTATTTCCATGCCCCTCTTTGCCTACGCGTGTGGGCTCTAAAAAGTGCTAAACACCACGCACGAAACAGAAAAGCTATAGCTCTCTATAGCTTATGGGTTTTCAAATTTTTTTATGTATATGAACAGTGACTGAAGAATTTTTTTTATCAACTTAACTGTTATCAGTAATGGATGGATTGGGCGAGAGAGAGAACGGCATTGTCAAATAAATTTTACGCGTAAAATCAAAGATTTTGAGCTTAGAGTTGTCACTGTTGAAAAAATTTATATTTTTATTTGGTTTAAAGAGAGGAGAAGGGAACTCAGGAATCAAGAAAGAAAGAGATGAGAGAAACCAACTACCTACCCTTCATTATGCATTGGAATATACATCCGAATCCGATCAGCGACAAACCAGGTAAAGCAAAGCAAAAACCCTGATACAAGTAATTTATTGTAATAAAGAATAAAGATAGAATATTAAAAGAAGACCTAAAAAAAGAAAAAGAAAAGAAAAGAAAAGAAAAGTGACCTCCCCTTGTTGCTCAATTCCCTTCTCTCTCTCTCTGCCTTACCTCTTTGTCTCTCTGTCTGCTACTGTGAAACTTCGTTATCTGAGTTAATTTCCTTTTACCCTTAAAAGAATTTTTAATTGCTTTGGATCCACACTCTCTCACTCGTTGCTTTTTCCCATTCTCTCTCTCTTTCCCTTCCCTTTTAAATTTTGGTGCTGTGCCCACGCTTATCAGCTCAGGTAGCACTTAGGAGAGAAAAAATCAGAGAAAGAAAGACTGCATTTTTCGAAAACCCTTTCAAAAATCAAGTTTCAAGATTCTAATATACCATGGAAGTGAGTATCTATTTCTTTCCTCCTCCTCCTCCTCCTTCTTTGTAATATATTTCTTGATTTCTTGATTTATAATACATTTTTATTTAGCTTGTTGATTTGTGGTTTTACTTACACATATGCAGGACTACTATTATTCAAGAAGCCATGTTCCGGCTTTTGGAAGCTGGGATTGGAACAATGACTTACCTTTTACTCAATGCTTTGAATCAGCTAGACAAGCTGGTTTGCTTCGTTACAGTTTCTCAGAAGATCGTGATTTATATGTTGCTGGTGATTTGTACGAGAATGATGTGGTTACACCTGCTATGATTGTTGTTCCTCGTCGCAGGGTATAATTCTCTTCTCAATTTAGTTACTGCTTGTTTGGTTTGGTTTGGTTACACCTGAGAGGAGTAGGTTTTGGCTTTAAATTAATTTAATTAAATTACATGATGCCGCATGCACATGATTCATAAAAAGTACTTACCAGCGTAAAACACAAAGAAAAGAAGCGGAAAAGATTCATTGAAAGAAGTTCACAAGAATTAAAAGAAAATGAAGTTTGTGTATATAATTTTGATGGTTGTAGGGAAAAGTACGTCAGTCTCGTGGAAAAGAAGAGAAAAGGCAGGAGAATTGGGCTGTTGGTGACATGAAAGAAGCTCCAAGTCCTAACAATAATGATATTATGGCTATGAGCAGGCCAACACCTAAGCCAGTTGATGAAGACTTATACAAAATCCCACCAGAACTTCTTTATCAAAAACCCAAAAAGGTAGGCCTTAACATAGCTTTAGCTTAAAGCATTAACCTTTAATTCACTAAATTATAATTAACTATCATCCATAATTAAAGTTGTTCTAAGTAATAGTCTTTTTTTGCTTCTTTTAATATCTTTCACGCTCAATCTTTAATTTTAGGCTAACATTTTTGACTTTCAACTAAAGTTTCTTCTTCTTCTTTTATTTATTTTTTGAGTGCAGAAAAGAGGATTGTGCTTCTTTTCAAGCTGCTTGCTTCCTACTTGTGTATTGTGAAGCTTGTTGAAGTATGGGTACATATATATGGAGAGATATGAGAAGAATATATATATGTAATTATACCTTTTTTTTTTTTATATTTTTGGGTACTTAATATTAGGATATTGTCGGATCAGATCAGTTTACACGAATCATCCGATTGGATTCCAATGGAATGTGGAGAATATTGTTGGATATTATTACTATTAGTTTCTAATTGCTGATGGGTTTGTTTTTATTTTCTTGAATTTGCTTCTCTGTTATGGCATTGGACAAAATGGAAATTTTATATATATATATTGATATGGAGCTGTGAATATTCTTCCCTTTTCCATGGGAAAAGAAAAGGATAAGAAACAGAAATGAGTATTTTCTATAAATTTGCATTGCATCATCTTCTCTTCTCTCTTCTTTTTGTCAAAGTCATGATATCGTTTCATAAAACTAACCTTTCAAGATCCAAATTAGACCACGCCTACTTGTTTTTGAAAGTACATAATACATTAATGAACTGACTGACTGAGACATGTTTAACATTGTAATGTTAAGATCACGTGATTCTCTTTATTGTAAGAAACTCTGTTTCGCCTTATTTCATGTTTTCGGAGTTTGACAGGTTCGAAATCCTTACCAATATTAATGGAAAAAGTTTATAATGGAAAGAAAGAAAAGATTTGTATAAAGCAAAATCTAATTGACTTATTTATATTTTTTTCCTTCTAAAAAAAATGGGATTCTCGTTTTAATAAATAAATTATTTTAATTTTTTATTTTAAATTCAAAGTTTAAACATTAAAAATATGGTAAAAGTCCATAAATTTTAATAAATTCCATAAAATATCTCATCTTAATGTTATATAATTTATTTTTGTAAAATAACTTACCATTGAAAATATTTCAAAAATAAGTTCCATAAATTTAGAAAATATTTTTTAAATAAATTATCTTTTAAAAAATAAATGGAGACTTGACCATGTGTTAGATGGTGGTATTGCCAAACTTTTGTAAGATATATTCAACTACTAAACTACCAACATTAACACTCACTTTACCTCATCACATCACATGTTTGTGAGTCATCGCGCCTCCTTTTAATAAAAATCTTTTCTTTTTCTTTCGTTTTATTACATATTATTTATATTTCTTTCTTGAGAAAATCTCCTTTTCTAAAATAAAGCAGGTGAGAGAGATCCTTTGTAGAGAGAAAGAGAGGTGCTAAAGGAAGAAGTTAGTCTAAAGTCCAAGCTTAAAAAAAATGAAAAGAAAAAAAGAAATAAAAATTGTAATGTAAGATAAATGAATGTAAGCTTCGTTCCAAATGTAGCTTAGTACATGTGTATGTGTTACATTTCCATGCAGGACTGTGTTGTCTATATTATTCATTGCATAGATAATTCCATTTTTTTTTTCTTTTTTTATTGCTTCTTAATTTAATAATTAAGTGCCACATAACACATCAATTTGTTGTTTGCTTTCTTTATATGTTGAAAATTCACCAAAGAAAACTTGATTTCTATTATTTTTTATAGCTTTCTTTGACACATCATATATTTTTACTATTATTGTCGTTATTGAGTCCATGTAAATGGAAAAATCTATGAAATCAAAAGTAAATGGAATTACCAAGAAGAATGTGACTGAAAGCAAACCAAAAGTAGGGGGGTCTAAAACTAAAAAAGATCAACAAGTCACATTGGGTCAATTAGTCGTCATCTCCATCGAGCCAATAGTACAACCACAAAACACTCTCAAAGAACCTACTTATTATAGCAAAGCTATTCAAACCTTTAAACCCTATCAGATTACAATGCACCCGCAGTTCCTCTGATCCCAAACCTCCCTTGTCTTTCTCTAGGTTTGGTAGGGCTACTCTTTCTAACAGTGACACCAATTGATTTCCCAAATCCATTATATAGATATATACTGTAAATATCAAATGATTAGGGTTAATTAGTGCATTGTTTTCTTTCTCTTTGAACTGGTTGATTAGCACTTAGCAGTGGCCGTTTTGGGTATTCATATATTTAGATTAATCTACAGGAATTTGTGATGGCGACACAGATAGTGGGTAAGAGCTGAAACGTCATTTTTTCACTTATCTTTGTTGGTTTGCGGGTTATTTTTCAGTGGGAATTTACAGAATGAGAGTGAGGATCTTTTAACTGTAATGTGAGTCCAAAAGCTACTATACATTTCTTTTGAGTCTTTTTGACCATAGCAGAAGATAGGTAGAACCCCCCTGCTAAACTAATGTGCTTGTCTGTACTGTGTAGTCTACATACGATAAAGAGGGGTTTGATGAACCTTAAATTTCTTGTCTGCAACATTGTAATAAAAATGTACCCAAAGCTTTTAATATTGTGAGCTTGTAGAGCAATGATGATCGGTTCATAATGCCTAATTAATGGTAAGAAAATGATCTAGATAGTGCTCCTGCAATTCGAACAGACGAAACTCGCTATGGATAGAGATTACAAGTTTAATGAAAATTAAACGGAAAGGAGATGAACCTATAAACCTAGAATCCAAGGAACAGTTCAATTTTCTAAGAAAATATTTTTCTTAGAAAATTATAGCTAGAAACCAGAAAACTGAAAACGTGTTAAATTATTTAAATGTCAGTTCAATTTTAGAAAAATCGGAAAATTATTTTTCAGTTCTACAAATGAAAAATTGACTGATTTGAATACAAAAATATTTTTCAGTGCCTATAAATAAACGGCCCCAAGCAGTATCATTTGCATGAAGGATGAGATCTTAAATACTAAAAGAGTAATTAATATATAATTTTTTTCCAGTCTCCATTTTACATAACTCGTTATAAAGACGTGATGTAATATAATTTAAAATTAAGTTAATCATAAGCCATAAACATAAATTTATTATTATACTTTCAATAAAAAAACTTCATAACATTCTCTTTTTTACTTTAATCTATAGAACACTTTAATTTTATAAATTGTATTAATAAAACACTTCAATTTAATCCATTTAATAATTCAATTTGTAAAATTAAATCAATTAAACACTTATTACACGGTTGAAAATAAGAAATTATTAGTCCAAAAATTATTATTGTATGTGTCAAAAAGTATATAATGGTACTAAATCTTTAAGTGTATGATAAATCTCCCACAATTCTAGGAATCATAAGATTTATCGTTAAAAGTTAAAAATACAGGGATTGAATTTATGTATGTGGCATTTAATCATATTATCAGTGTATTGCTAGCTAATGATCAACTTTTAAACAAGGTTGTGGAGATACTAGACAAAATAATAGTGTTTACAAACAAATTTGCCCTTGTTTGCAGCCAGCTTATCAAGGGTTTATGCAGATGATAAAAGTGTAACAAGTTGCTAGATCTGAGTTTTGGTCTCTATTTCTACTTTCTAGTCAGATATGGAGTCGGATTATTCCCATTTAGCTATTGACGATGATGAGGAATCCAGCCTACAGGTGGTGGCTCCACCAATAAACCCTGTTACTTCTCTATATGGTGGGAATGTTTTTAACCTATAACGTGATTCATTTTTCGGCAACGCGAAATACGTTCACTGATTTGTGGCATCCATTGGGCGGGGTTACAACCACAGAGTTAGGGCCAAACATGTTCTCTTCCGATTCTTTAATGGTGTAGATCTTTCGCGAGTGGTTCAGAGTTCTCCATGGACCTTAATTGCCATCTCTTAGTTTGGAGCCCTATTAACAAGAATGAGGACCCATTAACCATTCCTTTACTGAGTTTGGATTTATGGGTGCAGGTGCATGATATCCCCTCAGGTTACATGTTTGAGGCTATGGCGAAGTCTTTGGGTAATTTTGTTGGGGAATTCTTGGACTATGATGCTAGGAAATAACCCATGTCGTTAATAGATTCATGCAGGTCTGCCGTAAGTTGGATATCTTGAAGCCATTGAAGAGGAGGAAGAAGGTGGTTGACTCTAATGGAAATACTTTTATGGTCCAATTTCATTACGAGAGGTTAACTAAGTTTTGCTGCCTTCGCGGATGGTTAGGCGATGGGGATTCTTTCTGTAATCTTCTTCTTCATCCTAAACTAGAGGAACTAGTGCCACGATGGGATGACCGGATTAGGGTTTCGGAGAGGAGATCAAACGTTCCCCAGAGTAGCTGGTTATGTGAATATGGAAAGTCAGACGGTGCAGACGTTTCGGCTAATAATTCGAGCTTTATTAGCCAGCCCATGATGGACTCTAAAGTGCAAGATTTTTGCTATGCTTTAAATAGAAAGGAGTCGAAGGGAGATCTCGCTTCTAATGGATGTAGTCATATGGAGATGGTCCATTCCTAACGGGCTAGGATAAGGATTTGGGCCCAAGGAGGCAGGAATTAAAGGGCCTATTGATCCAAAGAAGCGTCCTCATACTAATACGTCCATTGCTACTGGAGTTTCTGTGGACAAGGATTTGCCATGTAGCGCTAAGGCACCTTTATCCATGGTGTCGCCTTTTGTATGGGCCAGTCTCGATCGACGGGACGGCCAGCAATTATGAAACTCTTGGGTTGGAACCGTCTAGGGCTTGGCAGCCCTCGTACAGCGTGTGCACTTAGAGATTTTTCTGGGTTATAAGCCAGATGCGTTGTTTTTAATAGAAACGTTAGTTCATATTGCTAGAATGAATCATATTAAAGAATTGTTGCACTTTGATAATTGCTTTACGGTTGATTATATTGGGTTAAGTGGTGGTTTATCTTTGCTATCGAATAATAATATCCCTCTTTCTATGACCGGCTATTCCCGAAATTGCATTGATTCTGTGATTTCTTCTCTTACCTTTACTTAGAAGCTGACAGGTTACTACGGGATCCCAAATAGAACCAAAAGGAGGACCTCTTGGACTTTCTCTGTGCGTTATCTCATGAAGAAGATAACCCTTGGCTGGTTTTGGGCGATTATAATGATTTATTATCACAGGGGGAGAAGTTAGGTGGAAATAAACATCCTCCTTACTTTCTTCAGGGTTTCAAAGAAACTATCGATGAATGTGGGTTGTGTGATCTTCCTGCCATTAGTTATAACTTCACCTAGATGTGTAAACGAGATGGCGTGATTATCATGAGGGAACATCTTGATAGAGCCATGGCCAACCTGGCATGGTTTGATCATTTTAATAATGCAGTTTCGAAAGCAATTATATCCCCCACGTCGGACCATGATGTGTTACTTATCGAGAGTCGCCCGAGAGAGGTAGTTTTGAAATCGCGCAGGTTTCGTTTTGATAATGCTTGGCTGGTGGATGGGGATTTGCGGAGAGTGGTTAGTTCAGCGTGGGGTTTGGACAATGATGAAGTTTTGGAGAAACAATCGCGTTGCATTGCCCAGATTCGAGAATGGGGTAAACAGCGGAATGCAGAGTTTTAGAAAAGAAAGAAACACCTACAGCTAGCGGCTTCTAGATAGCGGTCAGACTTGTTATTTAGTTCAGAGGATGTTACCCTTAGGGAGGAGTGGGCCAATATTCTAGTTCGAAAGGATTTGCGATGCAAGCAGTTGGCAAATCAGTTTTGGATGTAGCATGGTGACAAGAACAGTAAATTATTTCATGCTAAAACCAAAGCCTGACAACGTCACAACCATATTTCGCAGCTAAAAGACAATGATGGTCAATGGATAGCGGAATCTACAATAATTAAGAGCACTGTGTTGGACCATTTTAAAAAATCTTCTTGATAATTAAGCTCCTGATTGTGGCAGGTTCGTAGGCTTGATCCACAAGAAGGTAACAGACAAAGATAATACTTCCTTCCTTTTGTTGTTATCATATGAGGAAGTCTGTGATGCTATGTTCCAAATGCATCTCGATAAGGCTCCGAGTCCTGACGAGGTCAACCCGGCTTTCTATTAAAAATTCTGGAATATCATTTGTGATGATGTTGTGGAAGGGTGTAGGAGACGGCTACAACAAGATAGGTTTCCTGAAGCCTTAACTTAATACCTTAATAGTCTTATTTCCTAAAGTTGATAACCCTGAATCTATTACTGATTTTAGAACTATTTCTCTATGCAATTTACTTTATAAAATTGTTTCTAAGTCCTAGCTAATAGATTGAAGAATGTTTTTGCCTAATATTATATCTGAGCACCAATCGGCTTTTGTCCCTAGTCGGTTGATCACTGATAATGTGTTTATTGCTTTTGAGATGATGCATAGTATTAAGAAAAAATCTAGTGGGGGTAGGGTCATATGTGCTCTGAAAATTGATATCAGCAAAGCCTATAACAGAGCGGGAAATGGGCTTTGCTAGTTAGTGTGTGATGATATGTACCTCTTTTATTAATTATTCTGTGTTAGTGAATGAGGAATCTGTCAGGCGCATTATTCCAGGCAGGAGCCTTAAGCAAGGAGACCCTCTTTCACCTTATCTGTTCCTTATCTGTGCCGAGCGTTTAACTTTGCTTGCTTTTTTCAGAAGCTGAACGTAATAGTTGGATTCATGGTTGTAGAGCGAGAAAGGGTTGGACGACTCTCTTTTTTTCTTCACTGCTAATGTATTGGAAACGGGCTGGGATAAGAATATTTTGTTAGAATGTGAGAGAGCTTCTTACCAGTCCATAAATTTTGCAAAATTTATTTTGTTTTTTAGTCCTTATGTTAGAGATAAGGTTAGGGCTAATGTTTCGAATGTACTGGGTGTTCATAATTCTCTAGTGTAGGGTAAAAACCCGGGTCTTCCCTCAATGATTGGTAGAAACCCGAAACAAGTGCTTAGCTATTTTAAGGATAGATTGTGGAGGAGGGTGAATAGCTGATCTCATAGATTTTTGTGTCGGGCAGGAAGAGAGATCCTTCTTAAATCTATAGCACAAGCGATACCGTCTTATTGTATGGGAGTTTTTCTCCGTCCTAATTATGTTTGGAAGAATGTTTTGTTCTCTAGCAACATGTTAAAGCAAGGGGTGAGATGAAGGGTTGGGGATGGTGAGAATATTAAAATTATTAGCAATCGTTGGTTGCCAAAGGAGATTACATTTATGGTTGACGATGGTTTGGATTTTATAAAGCCTACTATGAAGTTAAGGATTTATTTTTAAAAAGGGTGAAGCGATGTGATGCTAATAAGATTATGAATTTATTAAGTGCTAGGGATGTCCTGATTATTCTTAATATTCATCTTAGTATTGGGCATAAGGAGGATAGCCTCATTTGGCATTTTGATAAGAGAGGGACCTATAATGCTAAAACAGAGTATTTTTTGTCGACTAAGTTGCTAGGGAGGGAGGGGTCTCGATCTAGCGAAGGTTTTTGGAATCTAGTTTGGTGTATGGGAGTTCCTCCTAAGGTACGTGATTTTTTGTGGAGGGGTTTGAGAGATATGTTGCCTAGGAGACTGAGTAGGAGGGGAGTTAATGTTATTGTTCAATGTCCGTTTTGTCAGTCTGTGGAGAATATTGATCATGCGTTGGTGGGCTGTGTGAGGGCTAGGGCGGTGTGGAGACATGGGGACTTTGTCCCACCAACTAACTGTAATTTAAAAGCATTTTTCCTGCAGGTCCTGACGCTAATGGACAAGTGCCGTCTCAACTTGTTTTCGATGCTTGCCTGGAATATCTGGCAGTCGAGGAACTCTTTCGTTTGGGAAAACAAGCAGGTCTCATGTTTTCAAATCCATGCAAATGCATGCAATTAATTGCATGAATGGACGTTAGCAAAGACAAAGCTATTGACCCATGCTAGTCCCTCATCACACATAGCGCAACGTGGTCAGGCTCCCTCTGATGTTATTGCTTCATCGAACTGGGTGGGTTTCGTGGACAGCGCAATTTCCAAGCTGCGGGTTTACTAGGCTTTGGTGCAGTTTTCGAAGACAACGGTCTGTTCTTGCAAGCTATTTCTGCTTACTATGAAGGTAGCAACTCCCCAGTTACTAGTGAGGCTCTAGCTCTACGTAGGAGTCTACGGTTTGTGAAGAACCACATGCCAGGAAAAGGCACGCTTTTAACAGACTCACAATTGGTTTTTTTAGCTATAGCCTCTAATTCTCTAGATTTTTCTGAGTTGTCTGATTATTCCAGACTGTAAATCTCTTATTAATGATAGGCTTGACGTCTCTGTCAAGTGGTCTCAGAGGAGGTGGGAATATTAAGTGCTCACTCTCTTGCTAGAGCATCCCATCATTTTGCCCGTCTCCAAATTTAGGATCACATCCCTCCTTGTTTGGTAGATTTTTATCCCTTGAGTTATGTATTTATTTTCTCTTTCAAAAAATAAAAAATATAAAGGTTTTGGCATTTGTAAAGAACAGAAGCTGATAATGTGGAATCATGATACCCTTTCCAGCAGCGGCTTAACCAAATGAACAAAATCTAGATACATGCAATGACTCAGTGGTCTCTTTCACCATTCTCACCGTTTTTTGGTTAAGCGGGAGAAGAGAAGAAAAAGAAATATTTAAGATACATTCAGGATACATCAAATGAATGAATGGATTAAGAAACTTGCAAGGCTCTAACTCGTGCAGTCAATTCTCTAACTTGGCTCCTTAACCGTTCAGGATTGCAGAAGAAGTCGACAAACACACGCCGTTGAAGTCCAACCTCTTGCGAATGATGTTTTACAATCTACACAAGCATAAAGAATATGGACAAGGATTTCAGTTTATAATTCAGTAACTAATAACCATGAGAACTAATCGGAATTGGTTCCACATGTTATACACAGTGTGCTACTATGTTCGCCTAAGTACTTATATCATGATCTCTGCTTTTATTAATGTGAGATGTTACTGTTACATTAACCTTTTGTTATCTCCTTCAGTCGTACCCAACTGCGCTTTTGCAGTCGTGCACATTAATTGCATACACCAACAAAACTTGGCAACTTAATTTAATTTAGACCAGCAAAACAAGGAGATGCATCACTTTCCACAAAATATTGAGGTAGAGTACAAGAGACTAGCGCAGTTGCTCTTACATTACAATGCATTGCATTTAAATAAGTACTAATTCAATAATTAGAAGAAATTAAACAACAAGATAATAATGATAATCAAATTATGATTACCTCATTCTTTTTATTGTGTTCAAGTGTCACCTCTTCAACTGCAACAGAGAGTTTTGCATTTATCTTTTCCATTTCATCGAGTTCCTTCATCAATAGCTAAAAGAGCAGCAAATATTATTAGACCAAATGAATCAAATGAAAATACAAAAATAAAATCCAAAAAGTAAGATGAACATGTAAATGCTTTTGTGACACTGACTAAGATGAAAATGCAGGAGAAAAAAAAAGTCAACTGTTGATGTTATGGAAATGCTAAGATAGATGGGCAGAAAAATAAGGATAGTTTAGATAGATACTAATGCCTCAGTAGGATGGAACTAGAATCCATTGAGGAAGGAGAATAGAAAGTTGAGATGGTTTAGATAATATAACAAAAAGTGCAAATATGAAAATTTGAGCATATTAAAGTTACTGCAGGTGAAAGGAAAGTGAGAGGCCAACATAAGCAGGTCTATAGGTAGTAGAAAACGATTAAATGATCTAGATGTTTCTGACTCTAGAGTGTACAGAAGCTTCAAGAAAAGGATCAACATGGACCATCTTGCATAAATTGAGATTGAGAAATTGCTATCAAATCATAAGAAGTATTCTTAAATAGTAATAAGAGCAAAAACTAACGAAATCATGCAGAAAATAAATATAATACAAGCATAGAATAACTGAAGCAACAGCAAATTATAGGATTAATTAGCATGATCAGGAAGAGATACCCGGGGTGTCAATATTGGTTGTGCAGTAGTTGATGATGCAAACAGTAGTTGCTGTAAACTCTGAATAAATGTGCACCTAAAACACATAAAAGTACAATGGAAAAAAATGAGAATCTTGTTTTCTTTTTTCCCTAACATCACTGGTTATATTCATGATTTTAGAAGAATGATATCACAATTACTTAGCTACCATGCCAAAACAGCCTCCAATATCAAGTAAAAAGAATCCATGATTTCACACAATATTAAACTATCTCCATAGAAAACCAAATGATTTACACATTCCTTAGCACCTTAATTCAGAATCCATAATGCCATAGAACATCAAATGATTTAAACACTCCTCAACATCTCAATATTCACCCCTGTCTGAACTAAAACAGGCTCCAATTTTTTTTTTCCAGTGTAACTGCCACAACATTCAAGATGAGCAACAAAATATAGCTCCGGGAGTGCTCAATGGACAGTCTTTGCTACCTATTTTTCCTCCTAGATAAACTAATCCTCACACAAAATATATGCACATATGTACACACACATTATCACTCTCGAACAGTAACCTTTGTTGGAGTATTAGACGCAACCTTTGACATGCATTTAAACAAGAATTTCATCAAGAATAAATGAGTTGAGGACTATATGCAGAAAGAAAAATTCAGCATTGTATTTTTCCCCTCAAATTCATTGTCAATACAAAGTATTCTATCGAGTAATATTAGATTCTTGCATATCAAATGCGATTGAGTAGGAATACATGGTAGTATTAGTTGAACATTTGAATCCTTCTATATATGTAGCTTCCTGGATGGAGGCATAACTATTCTAATTGCATGCTCTAGAACTGAATCACGATGTTGATATTAGATCCTAGAATCAAATTGTGTAAACAGGTGCACCATGTCATAGAGCCATGGAAATTCATTGCGTACTTGCTTATGTTGCAACACCCAATGATAATGACACCTCAAAGTAAGAAATCTTAGGTTTATATCAAATTAAAACAGAAAAGAAAATACACAAGTACATAACAAAATAAGGTGAAAAAGATTAAACTACAAATTTTATAAGCATGAAGTGAAATTTGTACTTCTATAAGTACTATTTGGACGTTCTACTCAAAATAGGATTACTCACAGTTCATTAATGCATCTATTCCTGTCCTCTGGAAGAGAATTTTCAAGATCAGACTGCAGGGTCATCAAGTCTGAATGAAGAGCAGAAATATGCTGTATAATGCCGGGGGCTGATACATATGTTGATAATCCAGCTTGAGCATCTAAGAAAATAACGTAACAAGTTGAAGCTCATAATTGTTAATTTTATGAATAATATATGATCAAGTAAAAGATAAAAAGGTTATATGGGGATTACTTGAGTAAATGCTTAAGAGGTCTCTAACACCATGCAGAAGAGTATCCCTATCATCCACTGCTCCTTGTTCTTGTATATCAGATGCAGCTTGAGTCAGTGCTAGGCAACGACCCTGAGATGATAATAGAAAGTAAAGAAAAAAGAGTGAAGTCCAATAAAGATAAAGGACCAAAAGAGAAAATTCAAGTTTATTTTATTCATCACATTCACAAACGTCAACTGAAAAATATTCAAATACACAAACATATATGTGGTTGTAATACTTAAAATAAAAAGAAAGACATGATTCAGAAGTTTATAATACCACTCTTCCTTTAGTTGCTGACAGGTACCCCTGAAGCTCTGACTCAATGACTTTAAGTAATGAATATGCTCCGAGCATGTTCTTTTTTTCCAACTGACAAGCTATTTTTAGGAACTGGTGTCTGGCAAGCTGATTTATTAGATGATTTATATACTGCAAGAAAAAATTGAGACTGTGAACGCCCTGGTAGCAATGCATCCACATCCATTTTGAGCATAGAATTTGTTAACAGCATTGTCACAATACAACAGAAGAAGTCTGCAGTTTTACAAGATAGACTAATATTCACAAAATAACCCAACCTTGTGAAGTCAAAGCTATCTAAGTTCTAGTAAAACCCAAGTAAAAGTATAATTATAACATTAATATTAAAAACAATCAGTTCTGAGACATATCACTAAAGTTATCTTCAAACCCATACAGTCAATTGCCAGAAAGAAATGAAAAAACAGCAAAACAATCAGAGTAAGAGGTTGAATTAGGAGTCTGATACAGCTAATTGATTTTACAATTCATATTGCAGCACAATCTTATTTCACAGAAGAAAGGAATCCAAGGATATAAAAGTTGACAACAATACCGCTTTCTGCCGGTTAATGTAATATTCTTGGCGCATGACCTTTAAATCATAATCACCTACACGTGCATAAATTTATACCATTAACTATATAAGACACTACCAGAACCACAAAAATATTACACTCTTCAACAGTTGTAAAACCTGACAATTACCACCCAATACCTTGCAAAATGTATGTGTCTTGGAGTTGAGCCAGCTCCCAACAAAGATCTGGAATGGTCTGCAAGTTTGAGGTTTGAATCATTAGAGAACAATCATAAATGTACTAACCCTACGAATGACCAGGGAAGTTCATAATATATAGATGGCATGATCGGTGTAAAATTAAGTGAAATGAAGAAGGAATAGAAATATGTAAGAATTAAACTGGAATCCTTCTTGTGACCATCTTTTTTGCCTCCTTTCTTTTCTCCTCCAGCTGCTGCTTCTCCTTCTTCTCTCTCCCCTACCCTCTCCCTTTCTGCTGACAACCATTTAGCTCATATCTTCAAACACCAAACCTCTGCTCATCCACAATGTCTTGCTAATTGGCAATTTTAAAATCAAAAGCTGTTAGTGCCACCAGCAAACAATCATTTCTTGATTGACCAGTAGCCTCTCCAGCAGATTCATCACTGCAGCAGAAAATGACCACTCCAACAGCAATAAATCAACCTTAAGGCTATTGTCCCTATCACCAATGTCCACCTGTCAGCTATTACAACCTAATCTTCACAATCATCAATGCAGAACCACTTCCATATCCATCATTGTTCTTTCTGCAAGCCTTTTGATCCCCACAATGACCAACCACAGCAACCACACTCTCCTCTCCTCCCTGTGCTCATACACATGCCTCAATTTTGACCAAATCTATCTAAGCAGACATTTGTCATCATTTTTTTCAGTCACTCCCATTTAGGTTCTTCAAGACCTCAGTTATGTTGTATCTGGGCATCTTGCTTACCCTTCATAGTTCAATAAATAACAAGTAGTCATTTAAGTAGAGCGACAATAACGAGTTTCAAGCCCATTTGTATATTTGTAGGCTCAAACAAACAAAAAACTGGTTTTTTCTATTAATGACAAAGATAAACCAAAAGATGGGAGTTTTAGGTAATACGTCAAACTAATATTGACCAATCAATCTAAAAGTTGGCCGTAATGGTGTCAACTTTACATATGAATCACATGAACAATCAAAATCATGAAAGAGATACATCAAAGTGGAAGCAAAATGCTTTTAATTATGTCAGTCAAATCCCTAATTGTTTCTGAGCAAATATAGACTGACATTTAGGGACAACTAACAGCACAAAACGCTTAAATACTCATACAAACCTCGGATAATAACTTTTCTTCTTTGTGATGAAGATTTGAAAGTTCTCCCATCAATTCAGAATGTTTTCTCCTGCTCAATTATAATATACAAAAACACATATGTAACAATCAAAATGGATATCATACTAAAATTCTTTTTCATCAAAACAGGAAAACGATGCAAGAAATTTGAATAATTGAACCTAAATATGTGACTAGCTCATATGAAGTTGCAAACTTGTGCTCGTGAGGAGAGAAACTAGAATATCCAGCTTAATAGGAAAATGACTAAATCATGGTAAATTTTTTCAGGAGTGCTAAGGATATAACCATTACCCTTTGCTACACTTAATCTAATAGCACCATTCAAATTAGAATTTGCGGATTCAGCATGGATGCTTTTGTTTCTCACTTTTTCAATTGTTATTTGCGAAAATTATAATCTTGTCCTTGTATTTTTTAAAAAATGTACTACTTCATTCATTTTTTTTTAAAAAATAGACTACTTTGTCCATATATTTTTTACCATTATACATTATTGTCTTTCTATCACAAAAACTCGACTTTTGCCATTACGTACCTTATACCAAGACAGGTTCCCTCAAATCCCACTCACACTCAAATCTCTATCATCTTCATCGCCAAAGCCCACCTCCTACTCAACCCCCTTATCTCCATCAATAGCAACTAAAGCTTTCATGGAAAATTTGTTTGAGGGAGAAGAAGGTTTAAGGGTAGGGAGGGATTGAGGGTATTTCTACCTTTCTATAATACACTCAACAGCAACTTGTGGATTTTTTTTTTTTTTCCTTTGACAGAGGGACAATAGCATATAACAGGAGAAAAATATGGGGATAAAGTAGTAACTTTTGGCAAACTACAAGGACAAGATTATTTCAAACCTAACCAATGCTATTTCTGGTCAGTTTAGTTTGATTTCCCCAGCCAAAACAGTTAGAAAGATAAAATAGCAATTTCATTTACTTTGTTTGGTTCGATTTTCCATCAATAACACCGAAATATTTGGGTTTGATTTTTGCTTCTTTAAAGTTTCATAAATGCTGAAACTTGATCCCTAGGGAACTCATATCTTACTTTATGAAAAGTCCAAGTAATAAGGATTTTATTTTTTAAAGATTCCCTTGTAAATCATTTGTATTTCATATATCATGGATGCACTTGAGCCATTAACATGACAGAGTAGCAAAGATTCTACATTAGATTTATCAAATCAATTGTTAGCACTTCACTCTGTGGTTTGATAACTTGTTTTCCCCTATTATGACACACTTTGAGGAGATCCAGCTTCCAAGAGCGTAATTCCAGAGTTAATAATTTTCACTTATTTGGAACAAAAGAACCTATATGGAATAAATTTTAAAATGTGATTTAAATAATTCAAAATAACATGCTTAAGTTCCATGTTTTCTTTCATGTGACAAGAACTACAGCTAACCCTATTCCCAGTGCACTAGAAGTACAAAATGGATTTAATGTTGGGACAGACTCTCAATATTTGCATGCAAATCAACAAACCTAAAGATAAAAATTTTCCACCGACTTTCACACAGGAGGCTTAAAAATTATAAGAAGTTCACAGCTTAAGGAGAAAAGAGAGAATGCAAAACATGAATCTTTTACCTAAGAGTGTGAAGATCAAGATGAATATGAGCTTCATCTGAAGTTATTTGAGATTTAAGTGTCACAAGAATAGCTTGTTGCTTAGCATTCTCAACCTGGGCTTCAACCCATTGTCTTTCACTTGTTCCGAATCTGTTAATTCAGTGAATAGCTTATAAATGATTTGAATTAAATAAAGCAGCATCATTATCACCATTGTGCACTAAGAAGAACATAGAAGAGGCCCCAAATTCATTCACACAAAACCAAGAAACAGAAATAGCAAAATGACATAGAAAGATCAAATAATCAAAAATCAGGTTGCCCAAAGATCATAGGTTCATTAGCGCTCCTGCATGCACTTGCCTTTGTATGTAAGTCTTATGCGCATGTGTGCATGGGTGAGAGAGAGAGAGAGAGAGAGAGAGAGTTAGAAGAAATTGGCAAATGAAAATTCTAAACCATTTTCCAATTCATAGGCTTACTGTAGAAGAAGCTTTTTGATGAAAATCGAGTTAGAGTAAGCAGAAGAATTACCACTCTAGTTTTAGTTATGAATTTTCTTGACTAAAATTGAAAATCTGTCCTACATGACACTTAAGCTTGTACCACTCCTGTCGAACAATTAATTGGTAATTTAGTTGCTACCATAAAGATGTCGCAAAGTATGGAGCTAAAAATTGTCTATTAGATCCAAGAAAAACAACATAATTTTGGGTAATGAGAAGGCAAAAAAAGCTGGAAGGGGGAAAATAAATTTCAAAAATTATGGAAAAGAAAAAACTCACATGGATCGAAGCCGTTGTAACTCAGAAACACGTTGGTGATGAGATTTCTCCAAATCTGCTGCAAATAAAATAAATAATTAAGTTGATATATGAGATATAAATACTTGACATATCTGACAGTCATGCATATCTAAATCAAGATATTTGATTGCAAATGACCATCAACATAATGCATCAATGCAATTGGACATTGGTGGCAGGATTTCACAAGGTTTGAAGTCTCGCCTGTTTTTCTACACCAAATTAGCTACAGAATCAAATTTTAACAGATGCATATTGGGAGGTTAACAAAGAAGCAGAAGAAACAACTTGGAACTTAAGATGTAGAATTGAAAGGGAAGAATACCTCTTACTAAAAGATTTGAGATGTCATCAAGACTCACCCATGAACATTTTGATTTTCCCTCCTCAGCGACTAGTCGAAAAGGACCCTGATTACAGTAACATGGTAAGACCATTGTTGCATGAATATCCAAAATGTATTTTCCATCTTAATTAACAATTTATAATTTTCAATCAAAATTATCAGAGCATGGAACATGTTATCTAATGACGAAAAACAGCATAAAGCCTATCACTATTGAACTAACAACAAAAAAACTCCACCAATTAAATATTTTATCCCGAATTAAATCAAGCATGGCCAGTCTCAAACCTAAACAGAGAGGAGAGTTGTAATAATCAGTATAAAATTCTGTTAAATCTTTATACTTGGTCTTTTGCATTCATCAAGGATGTTTGAGATGGTTTGGTTATGTCCAAGAGTAGAAAGATGAGAATTCATCACTTTGAAGAATGAGCATGTTTCAATTATTAAATGAAGAAGATGAGAGACAAATCAATAATGATATGGACTAATATAAAACATTCTACCTTATACATAGAGCCCTAAAGTTGATAATGGCAACATACAGGTAGCATTGATAATGATAATGTACAACATAATTTAGACAAATACTACAAGGAAAGAACTACCAAGTGAAAAGGATATTGCAGTAAGAGACACTAGTGGAAAAATGATAGCATGGTTAAAATAATGATTACATTTGAAGATCATTTGAAAAAGAGAACTACAAGGGACACAGTATCAACAACATTCTCTAGTTTATCTTTCCCATCCAAATTTCTGCACCTTTAGTTCCCTGCCAGAATCAATATGGAGATATAGTGGCTTCAAAGATATTAGAAAATAATAGCTCTGTGTCTACGTACCGTGTCCAATTGCTTAGAAAACCACTGATTTAATTCTTTTATACAAGATGAATCCCCAAGCAAGTATGGATGAAAATCAGAGTAAGCTAAGTAGATACCATCCTCTGCACAAAATATAATGATGTGGTCAGCAAAAGGAAAAAATCAAAGCAATTTTTTTATTCTTGTGCTCATGTATGTGGAATCCCACTTTTTATGACGGTTTGGAGTTGAAGCTGATCATGCTTGACCTGAAAAATTGTTGGCAGAACTCTGCCTAACAATAGTGCCTTAACTATTGCATTTGATCTTACATTTTTATTCACTCCTCTTCTTTTAGCCATTTCCACCCCACACCTCTCTTATACATGGCTAACATTTAGTTTTTGTCTGACACTTAGCTATTGGTTAGAGAGACACAAACACACACAAACATGCACGAGACACACACAGAGTCAGAATTAATCCTGAACCATATCCCAATATGACCTATAGGTTACCAACCGACCATCTACATGGTCAATCAAATGGAAGAGAACTAAACATCAATGCTCATATCAGACCAAAAAGTCTCCAAGTTAGCCATGTTTATCCTATTTACAGAGAGGAATGCCACTATCATAAACAGAAAACTTTTGGCCTCTAGGTTGCATCTGTCACATAAAATATTATAAACAGAAAACAAAATAATAATAATGCTTATTCCAGAATGTCAAGTGGTGAAGAGAAGAAGTATAAACATAAAACGGAAAACACTACCATCCCCAGAATGATAATGAGCCAACTCTTGCGCTGTAGATGCAATTCTTTCAAGCACTTCATTCATCTATATAAGAATGAAATAAAAAAAAATATTATATAAGCACGCAAGAAATACAGAAACAGCCCACTCAAAGGGAGAGTATTCTAACTATAGAACGGCTGATGGACAAACAAGCAAACTTTTTTTTATTTCCATACTCGTAAATTTCGTGCTGAAAGACTATCATCTATCAATGTGAGGTGTCCATTGACAGTAGATGTCGCAGCAACTCGAGCCCGTCTCCCTTGTATCAATGCAGAAGCCTGGCCAGTGAGGATATCAAATTGAGACTGCAGATGCTTAAGCTGTCTCTGCAACTCTAAAGCTTCAGCCCTACATGCCAGAGTTGCATCCCTAAAGATGAAAAGAAATATATCAGCAATGGAAGAAAACACCACAATGCTTGATCAAATCCGAATGTTAAAATTATTTATTCACAAACTAAATAAGAACCTTAATTACATATAACTGCCACAACTGGGCAATGGCTTCAAATCTCAGATGTTGAAAATCTTACTCCACATCAAGTGTAAACACAACGAATACCATTGGACACAAACCATAAGTATAACATACATGGGAAAATCATTACCGTATATCTTTTAAACCTTCTTCAGCTCCAAAAACTGCTTCCTGATTGTCTCTTCCAGAAGAAAATACTGAAATGCTATCATAGGCAAAGTCCAAATCTTCCCCCTGTTTAGTCATGATATTCACTTTATCGAAATAATTTATTCACTCTATCCATCAAAGTCAAATCTCACGACAAAAAACAGGACAGGGTACATAATGTTATCAAAATTGTTCCTTATGGAACACCTTAGCCAAAGCTATTACGGTAAAGGGTATTCAAGTATAAAGTTGCATTTGGACAGAAAGAGGATTTGAAATAAAGAAGTTATACTAGATACTATATTGGAGTTACTGTTATCACCTTTCAGTTGAAAAATAAATCCCAACCAACTTCATTGCAAACCCAAACCTATCTAAATGAACCTTATACTGACCTACCATCGCTTCTTTCTATGCCATAGCAAAAATTAAGGAAATTAACATGATGGCCACTTTCCTAGAAAGTAAGACGAGAAAAGATATGCAAAGAGAGTGTAATAAAGATGTATGAGCATTTCACCTCCAATAGCTTCCCTTCTTGCAGAAACTGCTCATACCTGGACAACACAAGCTACAGAATTACTTGACGCACTTAACGGAAAATACACTTAATTATTCCCCTGAGCAGATCTTAGTAAAATTGAATAAAATAATTTTAAAAAAATTAAAGGACGGAAGGAAAAAGTAACTGAGAAAGGTCGGAGAGAGATAGCACGTTGGAGGTCCGGAGGCTGGAGCAGATCCAATCTAGTATAGGGCGTGCGTCGTCGTATTGGAACGGCCATTCGAAGCTGTCAGGGTCCAATGTCTCTGGCCCTTGGTATCCCAATTCACTGAGCAGAGCGCACAGTCGAGCTCCGCTCATTTCGAATTTTCCCCTTTTAGGGTGTAGCTATCAATCAGATGTGCTCTAAAGAGTTATAGATCTTCGGTGCTTCATTTTCATCGTTTCATTCACTTCCAAAAATTTAAAAAGATGGTTTGTGCACGTCGAAGAGAAATGGCATTTGGCGCCGGCCCGATTGAAACGACAATGACTTTTGAAGGTGGGTGAGTGGATGGCATTCATTTGTTTTTGGCTCGATGACCAAATTCACCGGTGTACTTTGGGTAAAAAATTTTATAATTTTATAACACCTTAAACTTTATTTTGATTTATTAAAATTTTTAATTTATAAAATTATATTAATTAAATATTTAAATTTACAAAAATTATTTTATTAAATATTTAAACTTCTAAAATTTGATAAATTAAATAGCTATTAAATAATTGAAAATTATGAAAATTATTATTCTAAAAATTATGCTAAAAGCATAGAAAAGTGTTATTATTAATATATAGAAAATATAATATTAACAAAATTCATATTTTTAAAATATAATAAATCACTCAAAAAATTCAGAGTGTCACGGAGTTTTTCCACAAAATATAAAAGCATATTTATGCATTTGGCTACTCGTTTTTACAGTTTTACTTTTGTGCTTTGACTGCTTGTACCCAGTTGACAAATCCAATTCATTTCAAATTATGTTTTAATTACCTATAATTGCAGTTAAATTGAGTCGTGAGGTTTGAACTCAGAATACTTTATTCAAATATGCGTTATTATTTTGATTCCATCTAAAGTAAAATGACCTGAGTCCTTTCTTTTCCTATTTAGATAATACTTCTTAAAAATCAAGTTTACTCTTATTTAGATATCTTCACTAAACCCTTAAGTTTTATTAATTGATACAAAATTGTTTGACAGGCTAAAAGGGGAGATCATGTTTTGCACAATGACATGAGCTTAACCTGATAACAAAATTATGTATAATAACTTACTCTTACAAATATTTAAGTACCAAGGAACTAAAGTTTACAAGCATTTTCATTTTGGATGAAGAATGCTGTAAGCCAAAAAGTGACTTGAACTAGGTTAGTGAAAGGAACCATAATCTTATCAGAGACCCTTTTGCTTCCTGTTTAGTCAGGCAATGATCAATCAGTGAATATCCATAAGAGATATTATGACTCCTCCAGCAGATCACAAATTATGATACACTCTCAAGGCTTTAGGAACTTTGCCATTGAAGTTCAAGAGCAACACCTCTTCCTTCAGTCACTTTCATCAGAGAAATATCTTCGTGTATCAAATGGCTGGTTCCTGGAATTTGGGTCGGGTATTTCCAAAGGCAATCCTCTGTTCATTGGTGCAAATGCTGCAATTAGAAAACAATACATGAGAACTGCATTCATACAAGATTCAAATGAAAATCATATCATAGACAGCCAGCTAGGCCTAGCCATTTAAGTTGTTTCCATAAATAATCAATACTTTAGAAGACAATATAACCAAGGTGCTGAAGGAAAATAAATAAGCTTTTGGCATGGCTGAATGGGATCTCGCAACGAGTCAGCTCTACAAGATTGCAGTCTTGTTTTGTTACTTTTTTAATTGACATAATAAATGTCATGCCACCTGTCCTTCAACTTGATTAAGAATCTGGCTCTTATGAACCAGGTAGTAGTCTCAAGGGTTTTCTTTCAAGTTGGATTTTTCTTTACCCTTGAATAAATAAACTATTGTGCGTTCAAGATCAACATGGCTTTTATGAGAATTGACAATTAAAGATTGTGAAGCCTATAATATGTAAACAAACCATCCCGCACATTAATAGGTGCCAAACAAATGTGTAAGTGTGTAAGTGATAGTAAAAGGTCCGATGAACAGATAGAAAAACTAATATACAATGAAATGCAAAAGAGAATAATTGTACTTCACATTGAAAATTTTCCATCTTTATAAATTAGAAGCAGGAGTTGCATACTTCACAATCTTCAGAAACATAAAATGACTGTAAAGAGGATCAATTCAGGCGAATTAGAAGCACACAGTACATAAGCATGCACAAACTAGGCTCAAAAATTTTGAAGAGTAAGCTGATAGATGCAATCTTGGACTCCCTTTCTGACAAACAAATTCATTAAGGTATCATTTTCAAATTGCTATTGATAGTTCATTACTCAAAACAACCTTATATGCATCACATGAATAGTAAGCAATTTAGTCCAAAGAATCTGAGTTAGTAGACCACAACATAAAAGCAGCAGCAGTCGTAGTAATAAACTATGCATATTGAATCTACCTTTCTCCCTCATCCTTTTCTCTCTATCATATTCAAATTTGTCCCGAATTTGGCTGACCTTTTCCCACGTTTCATTCTGCCTATCTCTCCCAAAACCTTGATCCTGCATTCAGAAAACCAATCAGCAAATTAAGTACCAAACATATCCATGAGGCAAATAAACATGTATGTTCTCCAGCATTGTACACCATTTCAGTGTTTACACACAAATCCATTCATAAGAGTGTTTCCCATTATTCCAACAATAGTGACAAACTTCCAGAAATCTCCAAAATATTACATTGGATTGATTCAACACAAAGCGTGAACAATTGAACTAAAACATACAATCATATATGCCTCGAACTGATACTTTTTTTTTTCCCAAGTCCAGCAGCTAGAAAAAATAAAATAATTCACCCCAGTCCAATCTAACTGGGGTTCAATTATATCTGATGGAACAAATTTAACTGAAGAATGTATTGACATCATCTCAATCAATGCCAATTCAAATGACAAGATCTATGATTTGAATTCATACCTTCATCTGCTCCGCTTTCCTGCTCCTGCAATATAAGCAAAACAATAAAGGGTTACACATCTCTAGTCAAAACAAGTTATGGAAAACAGTATTAGACTTTAAGAATAGATATAGGCCTGTGATGAAACATGTCATATTAAAAGAAATCTTGCATATCTTGGTATAGTCTTAGAAATTTTAAGATGACCAGCAACTCCAAACCAAAGACCCTCCAAAAAACAGATTCAATAGATAAATGGACTACTAAGCAGCAACGGAGCTTTTCAGGAGCATGATGACCCTCCATCCCCCCAAAAAATAAATAAATAAATAAACAAACCTGTGGTAATTTAAAGTCTTCCAAATCTAGAGGGCAAAACTTGCCATGTACAATTACCATCATCCAAAGGGAATAAAAAGGAGCCATGCTTTTGTTTTTACAATTCAAAAGGAATAAGATCTCTTGGTTTAGTCTTCATCTGCTTGAACTAGCAAATATATCCATTTTTCTAATTGTATAGATTAACTGATTATGATTATTTAGTGTTTGAATTAATTGTTTGATTAATGAAGTGAATTGCAGCATCTGTTATTAAACCAAGCAGGTGCCCATGTCTTAAGAACCCCTTCTTGGCATCAGTTATTAATGAAGTGAATTGCAGCATCAGTCTCTTCCTTGGTTACAATTTGTTTGAATATCAGGTTTAATTACTGTCTAATATGTATGAGGAATCAGCTACAGTAACTATTGAATGTATAATCAAGACAAGACAGAAGAACAGGAGTAATATATGCACTGTTTAAAATCCAAAGCCACTGCTTTTTGAGGCAGCAAGTGGTACGTTTCTGGATTGTAAATACTGAGGCTAGCTGTTGTTCATTGTTTGTTGTTGTTGTATCTTCACAATAATCCCTAATATATAATGTCTCACACATATCCTTCTAGCTCCACACTCCTTCCCAGCAAAAGAGAATGAATTCTAATATATGTGGCCAAAGATAAGCCTTTCATTGGGGATTATCGTTTCCAAGAAAAAATAATCGTTATATGTATAACCAAGTAGTAGAGCCAGAAAAAGAAGTACATATATTTGCAGATCAGGAAAACTATTCCGAGACTGAAATAATGCCAGAAGAATTTGCATGAACAAACCTGTATGGGTTAAAGTCTTGATCATCGTCCTCAGCAGACTCATATTTCGCATGATCTTGGGCAATTTTTTGAGAGTAGCCCTCATCCCAGTATAACCTTTCCCAATTCTCTCTGAGTTCCTGGTATAGTTCCATATATCTTTTGCACCAAGGCTCATGCTCCTTCAAATAAATAAATACAGCAAGAACCAAAGCCAGTTAAAAATCTCGTACTCTGTAAGCAATTACGCGCACATTCACACAGACATTCTTAGGTCAGTGTTCTTGGTAGAATAAGAATAGCTATCTTCACTCCAATTTATAAAGAAATTAACAGAGGGAACAAAATACTCAAATGATCAACAGTATTTCGACTTATTCTTGGCCATACTAAAATACAATAAGGACCCCGGCGAAGACTTATTCCCTTTTGCATCTCTCAAAATGCATCAATTGGTGGTCGTCATATGCTACATATACTTCCATACAAGTTTCGGTTTCAGATAAATTTCTATTTTCTAGTACATTTCTTGCTTTTACTTTAACATTTTCCACTAGCAAAACGAAGCTTCTTTTGTTTTCAGTTGGATCCAACTAAGTCTTACACTGCTAATCTAACATAGTTCTTCGCATATAATTTTTATCAAAATCGTAATGGCATCAGAAAGTACCGCTATTTTTATATAATTTGTGAAAAAAAAGAACCACATGACGCTAATTTAAAGCTATTAGCCAAAGCCGTCGAAAGGAGAACAAATTGTAAGCTAAAAATATATTTGCAATTATATAACTTGTAATAAAATAAACAAAAAGAAAATACCCATTTCAAAAGCTAAAAAAACTCACCGATTCCTTGAGAACGAGGCGAGTACGGCGCATGAACTGCTCTCTGAGCTGCTTCCGTCGCTTGTTGGGGATATTGTCTCTGGGAATAACAAAGCGCTCCCGTGGAGGTACGTGATCTCCGATCTCGTGCATCTCGCCGTCGACAATCCACCACTCCGATTTCTCGTCGGTCTTTTTCACTGGAAAATTCGGCGACTTCGACCGCCGCCTGTTTGCGCCATGCTCAGTTCTGATGGACCGAAACTGATCAGCTGTGCGATGAAGGCGGGTGCTTAAGCTCTGGAGTAGTTTTAAACGGGAAAACATAGGAGATGTGAGGAGATTTTGCAGAGTTGGCGCTATCAAGTAATGGAGTATGGCACTTTAAGGACTACTGTTGTTTTGATTCTCTTTTAATATTTCAACAAGGTGTCTTTTTACAAAGGTTGATTATACATAACCCCGTTTTATAGAACTTCCCAATTTTTACTATTCGCCCTTTGTTTATGTAAAATATTGAAAGATATTTTCTAAACAACTTATTTTCTATGCACACCTATAAAATATTAAAAAATATTTTCTAAAACAACTAATTTTATATTTATATCAAATCATAATTTAATTAACAGTGCATATATAAAATATCCATTATCCAATTTTATAGGACTAAGTAACGAATATCACATCCTCTACAAGAGCCACATACTAATTTATTTTATTATTACAATAATTTAGAATTAAGATGATAATTAAATTTAAAAGAAAATGTATTTAATTAATCAACATTTGAAATATGAAATAGGAACATTCATTACCTAGTCATGCAAGATTTAAGAGTGATATGACAATAAATTTATATTCGAATTTCTTCACTTAATGTTTAAAAATAACTTATTTTTTATTATTGAGTTGTAATATTAAAAAATAGTTAAAAAAATATTAAAATTTCTTAATACATAAATTTCATATTTTAAAAATTCCACTATTAAATATGAGAAAATATAAAAATACGATAAACTATGAAAGTCGTCGGTGGTGATGGTGGTTGACAGTAAAAGGTTACTAGTAAAAGGTTACTAGTGTTAGTGACCACCAACGAACAATACATATACATATATATATGGTAAAATGTTTCCGCTCTTAAAAATAGCTATTTTTTGTTAAATTTGATTGAATTTTTTTTTAATAGAAAAATATTTTTTATTGACTTTTTTTTTAATACTTCAAATAATAAAAAATTTTGTACCATATTTTCTTACTACGGAGGCAAAAGGAGTCATAATATCTTTTATTTTCAAAAGTATTTTTTAAAGAAGACAACAAAATATATTTTTATAAAAAATATTTTTCGTTATTTGGTTTTAAAAATAAAAAATAATTAAAAATATTAAAACTTTTAACTTTAAGATTATAAAAATATTTATAAGTAATTGTTGACCGCGCTTCACAAGCAGCTATTTTATATATAAGTAAAAAATAATTGTATAAAAATCATATGTATTTTATTTTTTGTCAAAAACTGTATAAAAACTAATTTCATCGGTGAACTTATTTAAGGGGATTAAAAAATTAAATATGATATTTTTTATCAATTTAACTTTTAAATTTATTTAAAATAATTAAAAATATTATATTTAATTATTTTAAGTTAATTTAACCTTTAACTTATTTAAAATGATTAAAAATATTATATTTTACATTTAAAGTTAATTTAATATGTGATTCTTCATAAAATCATGCTAACTAATTTATTAAAATTTAATTAAATATAAAATATAAAAAAAATAATATGTGAAGTATATTATATCTCTTTATATTGATCGATGATTTTGAGTTTTAAAATATATATTAATTTGAACAATTTAAAATTAATCTATATTATTTTGTTATTGATATCTATATGTCTTTCACTTTAGATAAATTGGAGTTATAATGTATGTTTATAATTTTATAGGGTTTGTTTGATAAAATTAATTATTTTAGTAGCATTTAAATATTAATTATTTGAGTAATTAACTTCTTATAAAACATCACCTTAACACATCAAATAACTTTTTGATCAAATCTATTTAAAAAGTTGTTGTTGATAACAACTTTTAAGTATTAGAAAATTTTGATAGAGTGTTTTTAGGATTTGTTTGGTAAAATTAGATGTTTTTATAGTTGTTAAGTATTTCAGTAGCAGTTAACTGTTATTTGTTTGAGTAATTTTTCGTAAAGCATTAAAAATTACTATCTCTATTCTGTATTATTTGTCACATCTCAAAAATCACACATTTTAAGAAAATGATTAACTTTATATACATTATAATAAATTATTAAATAAATCGACTATATTGCCCTTAATTTAATTAAAATTCTATGAGAAAATCATGAAATTAAAGTTATAATTATTGGTTATATATAAAGTATAAACATGAAAAAAAATATTTATTATTTATTAAAACTACAAATGTGAGTAGTATTTTGAAATAATGTATTTTTTCAAATGTGATAAATATTATAAAAAAATAAATATTTAACTTTTTATAAAACGTAACGTTAAACTGTAATTATTTAATAACTTCATAAAATGTTAAAAGTTAAATATTTAATTTTTTATAAAAACAGTGTCTTAGTTGTTAAAAGTTACTCCAAATGCATATTTTCGAATATAAAATATAATGAATATTGAAAACTATTAAAAAGGTATTATTAAACAGACTCATAATAATGGTGCATTGATCAGCAAACGTGCCGAAATGCGACATGGGGCACGTGGGAACTTGGGAAGCCAGGGTGGAACATTACAATCTAGATTAATGGGTGAAATTTACGGATTTAATTGAAAATTTAAATTGAATAAAGTAATTTAATTTGGTTAGTTGTCAATAAATTAGTTTAGTTTATGAATATTAATTTGATCAGTTGTCATAGATTTAGATAAATTAATTATAAATATTAATTTTGATATTTCAATTATGGTGCAATTGGTATGAAAGAAACATCAAGGAATGTAAATTAGTTAAATTAATATTTAAATTATATATATATATATATATATATTAGATTTTGTTGTCAATACGTTTCGTTTTTATCCATTTTAAAATAAAATCAATAGTGTAAACTACATTTATATATATATATATATATTTACAATAATATGGTATAACTAAAAAAAAAAATCATGTTTAATCAGTTATTAACTGTTTATATATATATATATATTTACAATAATATGGTATAACTATTGAAATTATTGATAAAAAAAACATCATGTTTAATCAGTTATTAACTGTAAATTTATAACTGAGTTTAATTAATTATTTTTTTAAGTTAATTATATTAATTGTTATTTGGATAATTGAATTTAAATATAAGTGTCTTTAGAATTTTTATTTTGACACTTGTAACTTGTTAGATTAATTGATTTTTTTTATTTTTTTATTTTATACGATTGTCTATAAATTCATAAGTATATGCACATAATTATTTTAAGAATGCAAATTGAAAATTTGGTGACATGAATATATTGAAAAATTTTAAATTTGAATATTTTCTCATAATTGGTTTAGATTAACCAATTGAAAATATTAATTTGATTATTCAGATGATTGTGATTTTTTTTATAAAATTATATTATTATTTAATTTGATTATTTTTTATTGTATATCAAATATGATTCGGATTAGATATTAATTTATAAAATTTGATTATATTAGAATTGTCTTATTCGATTTGCGAATTAATGAAATGCTCTCCCGTGATCTGGAGTACGCCTCAAATGCCACGGTTTTCGAGTGGCTTTCTACAACACTCGCCACCGCAACACAATACTAAAAAATATGAATATATATATATATCCCGCACTTTCTTCCCGCCCTCATTCAGTTGATCAAGGAAAAAGAGGGAAGTGAAGATCGATTGACGGTCACTGAAAAGGCATGTGTGGTAGAGCGCGTTGTACTCTCAGAGCCGATGACATCACCAGAGCCTGTCATTGCAATGGCGCTCCAGTCCGTTCGGTCAACATGGACCGGTACGTACCACATCGCTGGGTCATTTGACTTATTGTCTTAATCGATGGTTGATTTTTTAGCTATTTCAACTTCTCGTTTTAATTTTTTAGATACCGGCCATCTTACAATGTCTCTCCGGGATCGAACTTGACGGTTGTTTATGGAGGCGATGGGTCCGGTGGCGAGGGTTATTCTCTTCACTGTATGACTTGGGGATTAGTTCCTAGTTTCACTAAGAAAACTGAGAAACCTGATTTCTACAGGATGGTAAATTCCTTTCCTAATTTCATTTATAGAAAATGAATGGATATTGGATTTGACATATTGCTTGTTTCTCTCTCTTTTTTTTAAAATGATTTTTGACCTGGTGGAATACATATTCTACTTCCATTTCACATGTTCACATACGCTGAATTTGCCCGTTCCTATTTTTATTGCAATGAGTAGTTATTCCTCTTAGCTCACCTTATTTTTAAACACCGATATATTCATATAATTTATACATAGGCAAATGCAGGATGTTGTTTATGTACAGTAGGATCATTCTTATGAATAGACTTTTAAGAGTTACGTAGGATTAATCACTTGTTTACTGAAGTACAGCTTAGGGTTTTGTCGACTTTGTTGAGTTGTCTCTGCTGATTTTAGTCGTTTTACCTCCCCTTTACGTTAGGATACCTTCATTTTACATAGAAGTCGGTAGGCTACAACTTATACGTCTAGAGCTATGCTATTAACGATTAAGTGCCAAATCAACATTTTAATCAGAATCCAGGACATTTGCTTTATCTAAATCTGGATAGATAATAATCTTTTTCTACTTTTGTTTTATCGTTATTAAACATAATGCAGACGTTGTAATAGCAGATGTCGAGCCAGCAGATTGTTATATACGAAAATTTCCGCAGGTATTGCCCAAGGATAAGACTTTAGTTTGTAACAATTAGGTGTGTTTGCTTGAGGATGTGAAGGGCATTCTCATCTCATATGATAAAAATTAAAAGCAATAAATGGACGTTGTTAATTAGGAAGTTCCTTGTATTTATTTTACAACAAGCTACATGCAATGTGTTACAGGTTGCAAATGTGTAGAGGCCAAATCATTTTCTTCATTGAATGAACAAGGGATGCCTTACCTGTTAACTTGGATGCTCTAATGGGATCAATCTGTCGTGTAAACAGTTAACCATTTGTCAGGACTGAGTCACATAACTATATCTGTCTTTATTCTTCAAAAGCTTTGTTTTAGAGTTACATGTTTACCACAAAGCTTATTCTGTTGACAGAGTAATCATCGACTCTGGCTAATATGAGCATTTTGAACAATTATTCTACTGATTTTGGCTTGAAGCATGTGCTTCGCCATCACCTTAATGCTAGCTTACAGCTTGGAAATTATTCTCTGATTTCCTTATCTTGTTTTCTATTCTGGTTACGTATTAATCTTTTTGGTGTACTTTTTTAGTAGGAGGCTGAAAAATAAAAACCAAGATTGACTTTGTAAAGGGGCTAATTAAACTTTATTGTTAATTTATAAACTTAGCTAGACAAGGACAGTTTATTATCCTCATAGTTTTCTTATTAACATGGATACTATGTTTCAATATAATTGTTACTAAATTTTCCTTGACGGTCATATAACTGTTTCTGCACAACATATTTGTGCTGGGAGAAATCCAGTAATATCATCTTGCAAATGCAGTTCAACGCTCGATCTGAATCAGTACGTGAAAAGGCCTCGTTTCGTAGACTACTCCCTAAAAATCGTTGTCTTGTAGCAGTAGAAGGGTATGTCTGATACCATGGTTTGTTTGTTTCTTTGTTACCGACTCCTTGCTAATGATGCTAACACTTAATTTTCAACCAATCTACATTATATTTTTGTTCTTACAATATTTAAAATGAATGTTTAAATACGGTAGCCATTTGCAATAAGATTTTGAAACTTTATATTTTTGATGTTTGCCATAGATTTATAAATAGGATGGCAGGATTTTTTGAATTCTGATGGAAATAACCTGTGTCATTCACAATTTATTTTTACTCTAAACCTCTGGTTGGTCTGGTTAAAAGCAAAAGTTTTACAAGTTAGATGATATAAGCCTGCCTGGTGCTGATATTTCTTAAGAATACTTTGACAGAAACTGTAGTAAGCCTGCCTGGTGCTGATACAAGTTAGATGATATAAGTTTTACAATTTGTTTATCTTTGTATCTTTTCATAATTTAAGCTCAGTTTCATGCCATGGCTCCAAATTATTCTTCAGGTTTTATGAGTGGAAAAAAGATGGGTCTAAAAAGCAGCCTTACTACATTCATTTCAAGGATGGTAGGCCACTCGTGTTTGCTGCTCTTTATGATTCGTGGCAGAATTCAGAAGGTGAATGGTTTTTTCTTTCATTTTTTTTTGGGTGCTTCTTGGATATGCATTATATTATTGTAAGGCCTGTTAGTAATTCTCATTTCTTGTACATTTGTACCTTATCCTGCATATGTTTCACCTTACCTAGGTGTTCTTTTTGTACCTTAAAAAATTTGTTTGAAGCAGAATCTGCTATTATATGCAGTTACTTTGCTGGAACTATCTTTTATTAAAGTTGATTTTCAGTGGAATATCTGTTCTAAGGGATGATTTGCTTTCGACAATAATTTTTCTATTTTTTGGTGTACTTGCTCTGGACAATGATTTAAGTGCATGCCATGTTGCAGGTGAGATACTTCATACCTTCACTATACTTACAACGTCCTCTTCTTCAGCCTTACAGTGGTTGCACGGTGAGTGATGTTTGTTTCTGTGGATTCATGCTGTTTTAGTTTCAGATATTGCGAACCACATATTAATTGGAAGTGAATGTACCATCTTGACCTCTTTGTCTGAGCCCATGTTCCAGGCTTTACTTTCTCAGGGAATCAGAAGTTCTACATCTTCGACAACATTTTTTATCATTCTCTAGTACGGTGGTTGCATCCAATGTGATTAATTGATTATTCAAGTAAAAAGAAGTTGAAAAGATTGAATAACAAATTTAGTATCAATATTTCACAACAAAGGTGTTCTAAGTGAGAGTGAAAAAAATCCTCATATCAATTATTTCTAATATCTTGAGAAAGAAAAGGAAACATATTCATGGTAGATCTTGCATTTGGATTATATTATTTCCTTTGGATTTTCAGCAGCGCATGAGAACCTATTAGGTATAGATGTGGATAATTGATCAAAGTGCTTCAACTTAAGAGTACTGAAATTTAAATTTCCTTACAATGCGATCTTTTAGGCATTTCATCTTGAAAAATAGCAACTGAATACTGATTCTTTCATCACGCATATGCTAATGCAGATAGGATGCCTGTCATTCTCGGAGACAAGGGTGCAATTGACACATGGCTTAATGGACCTTCCTCCTCAAAGTTTGATATCATACTGAAACCTTATAAAAATCCAGACTTGGTAAGAGCTTTTCAGACATAAAGAGTTGTCCATATTAGTGTTTTCTTTTTTCTTTTTTTCTTTTTTGTATCTAGGGTACCAGAAAGAATATAGGTAAGAATTAAGAGATGCACCTTCTATTTCTATTTAAGTATTAAAATAAATTTTCACTATTATTTTATTTTAAAGGTATGGTACCCAGTGACACCTGCAATGGGCAAGACATCTTTTGATGGTCCAGAGTGCATTAAAGAGGTGCGGCTGGTTAATCCCTTTTCTTTTATGCAACCTTAATCTTATGTTTACAAATCGGCTACACAAGTAAAATTCCTACCAACGCTGCATTTTGCACCGAGGATTTATCTTTCATGAGATGTGCATAATTCTAGGTTTTTGTCCTATATGAGATGAGAGTATTATTTGCATAGTAAAATATTGGGCAGATTCGTTTGAAGACTGAGGACAAAAGCACAATCTCGAAGTTTTTTTCAAGGAAGGAAATTAATAGTGAACAAGAATCAAACCTACAGGAAAGTACACGTGAGAAATCTGCTGATGTAAATTCTCCAAAACGTGTAAAAGAGGAAGCTGTAATTGTAGACAAGTCGGAAATTCCATCAATGGTCGACAATGATTCGAAATCCAGTGTTTCTACAATTAGTACTATCGAGGATGGAACAAAGTACAAAACAAAGCGGGACTATGAGGAGACTCTAAATGATTCAAAGCTGAGCTTGGATAAAGATGACAAACCACCGCAGAGTCCCGCAAGGAAAAAGGTCAACCTTAAGAGTGACGGTGATAAACAGCCAACTCTTCTTTCATACTTCAGCAAAAAGTAGTTTCATCTTCTTGGCCACCTGTCTTGTATGTGATATAAGAACACCCTGGTAATCTACTTCAAGGCCTTATAGAACACAGGAAGCCTACCATCTGTTTTGTTTGAAGGCATGCATTTTGAACGTTTTTGTTCGTGCTATTGTGATTATGTTTATATACAAGTAGGGAAGCACTTAGAACTTGTAACTTTGTAGTGCAAATGCCATAATGTGTTTGTAGTTGATGATTTCCTTGTGCTGCAATATAAAGTACAGTCTAACATTTATATTTTTTTGCTCACAGAATTCTAGATTCACTGATTCATATAGTTAACCCTAACTAGTTTGGGAGTAAGGCTCGGTGGCGGTTATTGCTTGCAACTAGTGGCCATTGATAGTGCACACTTCACAAGGCAGATTTAGTTCATCTGTTACAAGCCAGATTATGCATTTGAATGAAATGGTGACAGTAATTTGGCTCATTCTGTATATGCAGCCAAAACTAGATAGCTACTGCTGCATGATTGCTTGGAGAGCATTTATTTTTATAAAAGATATTATGAATGCTATAAGAACAACAATGAAAATGGTTGCACAGACTTTTAACTTAGCATGTCTACCAAAGCTATCTCTGACTCTGAGAACCATTCCAAACACTGAAGGCCTGCATTAAAGTCTCATCAGTCAACTGCTACTAGGATGTGGATCTACAGCAGCAGCTTTTAGCAACAAAAACTTCGATGCAACATGGTCAGTACTTCAAACTCACTCTCTAGAACTATTCTTCTTGTATAAGCCACATCATAACATCTATATTACCATCAAAATTTGCTTCACAAGAGGCTTGCCTCATAGTTGAGTTCAGCCTGAAAAAAAGATACCTCTAAATGGATAGGATATATAACTTTGACAAGCATCCAACTTAAAATGGGCAGGAGAAAGCAAATAAAGCATATGCAGAAATCCACTAATAAAATCGTTATAGAGTATTCTTTGACAAATAAACTTTCCAAAATTTATATATCTGAACCAAACTTATAGGTTTCAGTATTACAAATACTAAAACCACTAAACCCCCAAATCCAAAAGAAGACTGACATGAATATAAACTTCAAAATTATTACTTAATAAAAATGCCCTCATATCATCCATCACTGCTCTTCAATACACTCCGCCACTGCTATGGAGAATGGAACCGAGCGTACCCAAAACCGCAAAAGCAAGAAGCGGACTCACATCAAGAGTATCAAAGATAGGAGGAATTATATTCCTAAATAAGTTCAAGTATGGATCGCAAAGGTCTCTGATAGCCGATAATGGCTGGCGATCCCAAGGAATGTTAGGGAACCAACTAAGCAAAACCCTAACCATCAAAACCCCACTGTATATATCAAGCCATTTAGCCAAACCGGCTGCCACCACCGTCAGAGGCGTATTCAAGTACCCGCTTGGACGGTCATTGAGGGAAGCGAAGAAAAGCGGACCCACTGAGTTAACCAGGCCGCCTTGTAGATCTCGTATAGTCGCCAATCCATTGAGATTAGGAAAAAATGAAGCTCCGGCAACTGATACAGCGAATTTCTGAATGGAAGTTAGGAATACTCGAGAGAGGGAGAAAGCGAGGGTTAAGATAGTTGCAATAGTCCGTGTTGAACCAGTGAGTAAGGGTTGTGACTCGGTGGAAGGGGATAGAGTGGTGACTTGTGAAGATTGTGAAGATAGCGAAGCCAAAACCCTAAGTCTAGAACGTTGTTTGGTGGAGAAACAGATGGGCTTCTTGGGATTGTCAAAGGGAACAGAGAGATATTTGGGAACTGGGAAAAAGAGAGTGGCAGCGGGTTGGATAGGACGGCGGCTAGACAAGGGAACCGGTGGACGGAGAACGCCGTTCTGGGATGAAAGGGCGAGTGCCATTTTTATGCTTCAGACTTTTGTTCAGGAAGGTCAGGTTGTTCGATAAGGTGTAGAGTCTAACAGACGTTTTAAACCCGTTTTGCCCTTCGCCTCGATTTGTTTCCGCCTTTGTTGATAGTTGTAAATATTAATTTAGTTTAATATATATTTTTACTACATCCAAAAAATATTATGATAAAATGATTTGATTGTTTTTATTTTTGATAAATAAAAAATATTTTTTAAGAAAAAAAATGAGATCGTTTGAACTTCAATTTGAAATAGACATTTATAAAATGTCTTACATTTTTTTTTGGCAATCAAATATGTTTTTTCACATTTAATTAGCTTAAAATTATTCCTTTTTTACAATCTGAGGTCCATTAAATTTTGAATCTAAAAAATATAAAAATAAAACCTTCGGGGGATCGGTATTTTCTTTCATGAAATATATAGTTTTTTTTAGACATCATACATCACACATCCTTTAATTTTAACGACACGTGTTATTTTAAATATCTCACAAAATCATAGTTCAAAGGGTATGAAATTCTAAAGAACCACACATACAAGATGTTCACTATCTACACTCTTTACATATTTTACAATGTTTTATTTATTTATTTTTAAGTAATTCGTTTTCTACACAATATTTAATAATTATGTTTTTTTTTTTTCAACACCAAGCATTTTTGATAATAACAGTTTCACAAAATTTTAAAAAATTAAAATATAATTTTAATTAAGCAATTAAAAATAAATAAAACCGCACCGGAATGATAATGCTTTTTCAACACTGTCATTATTAAGCTCTAATTGGGATTAATTGGCTAAGATTAAGATACATTTCCAAATTGCCAACATGATCAAACCAACAAAACAAGAGCCAAATTTGCTAGTAATCTATAGGGGATGTCCATGATTCACTGGGCCAAAGGCCGGTCTAAGATACGCTGAAAAGATTGATTAGACTATTCGAGTTTCGACCCCAAGTAATCAGGCCTTTATCTAAGGCCCATCCATCTATATTAGGCCCATAATTAAGGCCGACCGAGTTGAATTGAGATTACTTTTTTTTTTTTTTCTTTTTTTACTGCAAATTGAACGAAATTAACCGTGGCAGCCAAGGCGTAAGAGTTGGTCGCGATCCCGAAACCTGGCCCGACAAAAACCAGGAAATACTTGGACAAAGAGAGAGTCAACTGCTCCGGTCTGAAATTGAATCGACACTTTGTCTTAAGAGGAAAATAATACTATTATCATGAAAATTGTGTTTTATACTATTATCATGAATTTGCCTCGACGTTAGCTGCAGGTCTTTCGAAAATATATAGTACTAATTTACGGTACAGGTACAAGTTTTGCTGTGAAATTGATAGGGGACTTTGTGCCCTTATTTTACAAAAAAAAGGCAGAAAAGGAAAAAGAAAAGGAAGAAAGAAAGAACATAAAACACCTCCAAAGAAAATGCAGCCATGTCAAAATTAGGAATCAGCAAAGAGGAAATATTTGGGGACGTAGAAATGGTAAAGACCAATAATAAGTCTCTATTAATTGACCATTAGGTGCAATATCCATAATAATCTTCTTTAGCATTCGAAGAGGAGCTACCATAACCCCCCATTGAACTATCCGCCGCGACCCTAGATAGAATCCTCGCCGCTTATTCCCAAGCCTTATTGTGCTGCCCTTGTGCCTCCGTAGCCGCCGTCGTGGCCGATACCACCCTACTAACATGGTGGAATTTGAAAACATAGAAATAGCAACACCACCTCTCTTGAACATAATATTAGTAGGTTACAGTGTGTTCGTTATTTTCATTTTTAATGCTTTATATAGTGAAGACTAAAGATTGGATCTAGAAGTTAATGATTATCGTCATAATGGCAGCAATTATGTTCTAAGGGTTCCAATTTCTTTTACAAGGGATTTTCTTCTATCTAAGGCATATAGGGTTGTGGTGATGGTGGTGGTCATGATTAGAAGAGATGGGGTTTCCTTCTCAACTTAAAAGTGAGTTAAAAGGAAGGAGTAGGTGAGGTGTTATTGATCACTATGGAATCCAATTATGGTACAGGACATCATTAATGCTTTTCTTTCTTTCTTTCTTTCTTTCTTTTATTTTTTTTAGAGCTAAAAAAATAATATTTGTTAATTTTAATTTATAAATCAAACGATTCTTTTCATGTTTTCATATAATTATTTACCATATAATTTAGATTATAACTGAGTAAATAATTTATATAATAAATATTTTAATTATAAATATTAAATAAAAATTTTAATAATTTAAAATTTTTTAATAACTTTATTTGACTCGATGTTACATTGAGCACTGTACTTGTTTAAACGACGTTAGATGTTATTCGTACTTGATTAGCTGCTCCGCTTGTTGCTCGGATTTTGACTTGCTTGATTCAAATATTTTTGTCATTGGATGAATGATTAACAATTCTCAAATGGATCGGATGATTTAATGGCATCAAAGAAGGTTATGATGTGACAAAAAAAAAAAAAAGTCTTTGACGAGTGAAGAATTTGTCATATTTAGTCGTCCTTTGCACTTTTACTTACTGTTACTGTTATTATCACAATAAAAACCTCATTCTTTTCACCACGGAACTTGTTAGGCAATGAGGAGACCAAATCATTCTTATCAATTTACCATCCGAACCTTATTTGTTCTCTCGACAGTTCCTTTATACTTTATTTTCATCCTCTTCCTCCTCATTGTTCTCAATTTCATTACTAGTAACTTATAAACCCTTATCAGTCTTGTCATTTAGATCAAAGGTCAATTTCTTTTTCCTATTGCAGCTCAAATTTTCCTCAAGCTTTCTCTCTCTAGGAACACTAAAGATGCATGAAATCCACAAAAGAGTCAACACCTACAGATGTAAACAGCATTCCAAACCAAACAAGTAAAAATCCTGAACTTTTAAGCTAATTGAATAGCTTACTTGGAGTAGTCTATAATGGGTTCTTCAGTGGCTCGTTCCTTTGTGCAAAATCAAAATTCCTTCTCGGTGGAATGTGGACTGGGAATTGAGAGAAAGAGAGGCAAAAACGCAACACGTGAATAGTAAAGTAACTTCGCTTGGGGCCCTTTTTTTTTGTTTCCAATGTAACAAATGAAGTTAGAATGGTAAATTCACTCCATATGACACACTGGACTGCTGAGGTGGATTAATTATCAAGCCATATAAGCAGACGTAGGCAAAAATAGGTGTCCATCTTATCAAAAGACTAACTAAAAAATTAAAAATTCAAATACTCAATTAATATTATTTTTCATTGAAACACCAAATATATAAAAAAAAAAAAAAAAACATTATCCCATTTAATTTTAGTTTCTTCGCTTACTTGGTTAATAGCTCTTGCAACTAGGCGAAGTAATATTGATTGTATTGCAAATCATGGCCACGACGAAACTGCGTCTCTTCTTTGCTTTCCGGTCCTCAAGTCATGAGAATAACAACAATAAAAAAAAAAATTGATACAAGAAACAAAACTTTAGTACCCTCTCTTCTCCCACGTTTATTTTCTTTTTTTTTTAGAAGGAAGTTTCATTTTCTAAATTGTTGAAAAAATAACATGTACATTGACCAAACCCTTGCTAGAGACCTGACATGAAAGTTAAGTAGGTAAGGAGACATGTAAACGTTTCAGTTTATATTCTTACTAAAGCTTTCATTGATTTTGATCGATCTCAGATTTTGAAGATCATCCCAAATTTTGAGATATACTATTGCAGTTTGATTCCAATTTAAATCTAGATTCATAATTTTCTATATATCCAGAAAGCGAACAAAAATCAATCAACAGCAATTTTATAACCTATTTACTGGGAAAAAAAAATGTAAAACAGTAATAATTTCTTAAATATTCTTTTTAATACAGTGGATATAGATATGTATAGATTCATACCCCTTTCTGTCATTTTCCTAATTACGACACCAATTTGTAAAATAAGACTATAAAATTTCTGTTTACTTCATTTCACATCCAATACCAAAAGGGTTTGAAAAGGAAACAGAACATGAAAAAGAAAAACCATGTCTATGTTGGAGTTAAAGGACAAAAAGCCAAAAGCGAACAAAAGGAAACTATACGTTTTTTATAATATAATAATATTAATAATAATATCACTTCCAAATCTGTCAGAGGGATTTGATTCATCTGCTAAAACAGTAACAAAATCTGCTGTAAACATAAATGCCCAAAACACGGTCTTCATGCAATGAAACCACACCAATTTCCCTCGCCCTCTCCCTACTCTACTGCTAGACTTTTTTATCACCATCACCACAGCTCTAATCTAAATACCTAAACCCAGTTGTCCATTTCCCAAACATAGCAATAACACTTCCCAAGTTTCAACCTTGTGGGCGATTTTCTTCAGGATCAAAATGAAAAAGATTTTAATTTTCAGTGCCATTATTGCTATTATTATATTTCTTTGAAGAGCCTTTGCAAATTCCAACTGGGTACTTGATTGCATTCAGTTCCACTTTTCTCAATGCAGCTTTTCCCAAGTCTATCCCGCATACATCAGATAGCCTTACAAGATAGAGCAGTACATCTGATAGCTCTTCTCCTAAATGCACTTTCTCTTCTTCTTCCCAATCTGGCAATCCTTTTGGAACTTCTCCTTTCCACTGAAATATCTCTGATAATTCCCCAACTTCACCTACCTGTTATTTGTCACTAAATGTCAGCTTAAATAGAAAAACAACTTTCCTTTTTAGTGATTTTTGTAATTTGTTTTGGATTTTGAGTTTTAGGCAGAAAGGTATAAAAAGCTAAAAAGAAAGGTGATACAAGAAACAAAAAGGCTCATCTATTTGCATAGTGGGTCGAGTTTGACTGGAGATTGAAAAAGGGTTTTAAACAGAAACTAAATCTAGTTACAAAAAAAAAAAAAACCCTAACTTGACATTGAAGAAATTTCTTTGAGAAGAAAAAACAAAATAAAACGAAGGCCCACCTTGGAGGTTGGTTCTTTATCATTATTAACACAAAAAAAAGGTGAAAAGCAAGAAACCATCGAAATTTCAAATAAATCCAACTGGTTTTCAGTTGCATTCATTTGGTCATTGTAATTAAAGAATTATGCAACAATAACAGCAAATACCCACAGTAAAAATTAACAAAAGGATGGAGATTATATTGAATAGAAAACATACCAAAGCCAAAAGCAAATTTCTTGGACTATGAAATTGATCCCAGTCTCTTTCCTTAGCAAACTCAGCCATTTTTGTCTTGAGAAGATCAAGAGAGACGCTAGTTTGTCCCTCCTCTGATACACCAGTCATGATTACGTTTTCCAAGGAAACAAACAAGAACAAAAGGGAAGGAAGAGAAAAAATTTCAATAGAGAAGAAGACTGAGGCAGCCTATCAGAGAAAAGGTGGTGCTTGTGTGCATATATATATATATATACACACAAAAAAAACAAATTAAAGAGAGACAGAGAGAGAGGGGGGGGAAGAGGCCAAAAGAAAACAGGGATTTCTTTGAAGAAGAAGCGGTTTGTTTAAATTGTTTTTCTAATGGAAAGAAGTGAATTCTCTGATTTCTTTCTTTATATGCCTTGTTAGAATAGAAAAGAAGGCCACTGGCCATTGCCAGTTGGCCCAGGTCATAATTCACTGGACATATGGACCTCTATTTCCAGAGAGAAGGACACGTGTCAGTGGACTTGCTACATGCCTCGATCTTTGTTAGCCTCGTGTCCTTGTGGGTCCTGCGTTTTTGCCTATTCCCTTATTGGCTGATACAAAAATAAAAATAAACATATATTAATAATATTTAATTTAATTTTAAAATTTGTGTTTATGGATAGGGTTTTGTTTGTTTATTCTGTTCCGGAAGTAGTGGCAGAGTCCCAAGCCGCCTGTGTCAGAGTGCTGCTGGCCCAGTGTCCGCCACGCCTTTCCCCGTCCCAACACGGTGCACGGCGTACCTGTAAAATCGTATTTACTTCACTCTTCTGTAAAACGAATTAATTAATTTTAGCTTAACTAAATTAATCCAAACGTAGCTTAAAACTAAAAGTAAAAACACTATAAAACGATTTTCATATGGAAAAAAAACCAAAACGAATAAATTCTTCAAATAAAATTCTCCTAATAGCACTAATTTTAAGTTTTTAATTCCTATTTTGATACTTGAATTGAGGTAACAGAGCGAAAATAAAAAAATCCCTGAAAAAAATAAAATAAAATTCAATGATGGCATTAATTCTCCTAATAGCACTAATTTTATGTAAACACTAATTGTTAATCATCTCTGAAAAAAAAAGAAAAAAAAGAAAATCCCTTAAAAAATTCAAATAACTAAATCTGGCACATCTTGCCGACTAAGTAATGATGGCATTAGATTGTGACTGACTGAGTTAACGGCGTCAATTAGGAGAAAATCGTTAACTTTCATGCCCTCACCGGCATTGCCAATTTGGGCGTGCAGTGTGCAGGTAATAATGGGGAGAGTGAAAAGGCCTAACAAACTTGGCATTGCAATTAACTCACTTTTTTTTTTTTTTTTTTTAATTTTTAATTTTCAAATGCCAAGTTATGGTAACTGCATTATTTTCCTTTTTTATCCTTTAACATTTATGCAATAATGATTTTTCTTTGTTCTATTTATAAGGTCATTATGATGCCAACTTGACAATATTAGGTAACGTGCAATGCCCGCCTATAATTTTTGCAAATACGCAACAATTAATATTTATTTTGTTTTTATATGTTTTTTTCTTCCCGATAAGAAAGGTTGCTTGCTTATACCTTATTTGTCACAAAATTTCGAGGAAATTGAAATAGCTACGCGTCCAATTTGGGAGATACCCGTGACATTTTTCCTTTTTTATTTAATTACAAAATGTAGTAAAGCATGAAGATATTTCTTTTATAATTTTTAATAATTATTATTATTTTGTGATGTATTTTCTTTTATATTCATTAGAACGCTTATTTGTTGGAACAACATTGTGAATTAAATAATTTAGGATAATTTACAAAATTAGATCGAAATGATTTTAATAAAGTAACAAGCAATTTTACCCACGAATTTTGGAAATGTGCAATTATTTATATATATAATATTTTTTCCTCGTAAAAAGATTGCTTGCTTGCTTGCAGTCTTGTACCGTATTCGTCTCACAAAAATTCATTAAAATGGCAATGCTTCCAATTTAAGATAATCACATTGATATCTTTCTCTAAAGTTTAAAGTGAAGGATATTTAATTACAGTATAAAGGAAATAGAATTAAATCCAAATCTCACTAATTAAATCACTCAAATTTCTTTATCACCAAAAATAATTTATGAGAGAAAAAACTACTAGAAAATACCAAAATTGTTATATATTTAACTCTCTCTCTCTCTTTTCACTAATATATAATTATATTTAAACATTGATTACAAATTTGAGATCTCATGAAATTTTGATCGTTTTGATGTATAATGGATAAGTTTCAGAATTGGTTCGATTTTTGTAGTCTCATAAAATTTGTTCGATTAAAATTTTAACCATGATATCAGCAACGTCCGTACTTTTTCAAAACAAAAGAAATTTAGAAATTTCAAATTCAAATTATTAATAATTTCTTAAAATATATTTAACTAAAAAAATAAGAAATAGGCAAGGCCAAAATAATTAAAATGAATTAGTTAGAAATATGTCAATTTTAAAGCTTTCGAAGGAGCGAGATCATTTGCTATGATACTTTGAGAATATGAACATATATAGTAAGTTTTGAGTATTGATTGTATATGTAAGATTTTGAAAGGAAAAGAAGCACGTGTGTGGTCCTTTTTCTTTTCTGATTTGTTGTTATCAATACGTCATCCTTTTTAGCAATGGCGAGTGCTATGGATAACGTTGATCCATAGTCCTTTTTTCATTGATAATATTTTTGGTTTTTGTTATTAAAATATTGTTTTAAAAATATTGTTTTTTTACCTAAAATTTTGATTAATATATTTTATTGGTTCTTTTGTTTTTTGTTTTTTGTTTTTTTTTATAAATATAAGAGAAAAGGACAAGAACTTACTAGAACATGACCTTGAAAACTTATAGCTTCGATCGGGGTAAAAATGCTTTGGTTTTGTTTCGCTTTGGGACCAAAAGAAACTATTATTTCCTCCGTCCGATCATGGATGTAAACCATTAAAATTTATCTTATTCGATAGTTTTTAAAAAAACATAAGTATTATTGCCGGCTGCTTTGAATTGGATTTCGGACACAGTCAATCATATAATTTAAAACATGAAAACGAATTTCATTAGTGGGTTCGTACCATAGGATATGGTTGACAAATAGCAATTATAGGCACGTGTGAGGCATGTCAACATATAAAAAATGTTGGATCCGCAGAGAGCAACATTTTCAAATGATACACAGCAACAATGAACGACTATCGTTGTTTTTATTCCACGAGGGGAATTTTCTTTTTATTCTCTTAATTTAATAATACCATAAAATTTAATTGACTTTTGCACTATATAATTGGAATCACAAGATTCATGTTTTTTTTTTCCCTTCCAAATTCAACTAATTACAAGATTAATGTCTTTTTTTATCATTTTAAATTAGACAGTTCGCTTCTAATTTAAATCAATATATAAACAATTTTGAGTTAAAATGCAATAACTATATGACACCTAGCAGTTAGCTCTCTTCGATAAAAATAACTTAAAATATTTAAATCGAACTACATAATAATTTTCTTAGCTCTCTCCGATTAGATGGCATTGAATTTTCCAAACCAATTTATGTCACTTTGATTAGATTAAGGTTATATATGAACCTTCATGATTTTCATATCCTTTTGTTTATTTTAAATAGACTTCTCACACTAAGTGGACAAAAGGGAAAGAGTTAAAGAAATGAATGGCATCTTAGAATGTCTTTCCACAATACAACTTGCTTATTTATAATAGCAATGACAATGATGATGTGGCAAGTAATCACAATATCTATATATCTACAATTTTATCACAGATACGCTCAAATTTTTAATTAGATTGCAACAAATCTATAGGACCACATCTCAAATTAAGTAGGAGATTATCTCAATCATCTCCTAAATATCATTGTCAGCTAGCTACAAGAGTCACTAAATTAAGCACAACCATTGGATATTATGCATTAGTCCTCTTCCTCTAGCTAATTGTTTATTGCCCTAGTTTCACGGGCACCCTCAAAGTGGATGGTTTCTAAATAAAATAAAATTAAAATCTTTAAATTTCTAATAAATAATATGATACCCCATATTAGGGTAGCCCTAATACTTTAAAATAAAATCATATTATAAAAAATAGATAAGGATCCGCTTATGTAGTCTAATAGATACTTAAGAAATTATTTATTTTTTCTCGTCCTAGATTTAGGGGATCCTTAAAGAGTATAGATTTATAATGTTAGTCTTCGAGAATATCTTAATATGAATTTTAGTAAAAAAATTTATATTTATAGATATTCTGTTTAACACAATTGCAACTTATGATATTTGGGTTTAAAGAAAAGGAAATTAAAGAATTGATTTTTTTTAAAGTTTCACCTAAACTTTCAATTGAGGTCAAATTAATTAAAAAAAAAAAAAAAACGAAAGAGAAAGCTTTATGATGGACCGAAAGTAAGACATGTGAGCATCATAAAATTTTGAGCATTAGATAAGGAAAGTGTCCGTCCGACCCCTAAATTTCGGCTATTAAACAAATTAATGAGTTTTAGTTACAAAGACAGAACATAACAAAATGAAAATTTGACCCGATTGGGTGCTTGGACTATTCCCGTCGGTGTCGGCGGAAAACTGGTCCATTGGACATGATGTTGAGTCGTCATAAGTTCACGTCTCTTGTTTCTTTTCTTTTTTTTTTTTTCTTAATCACTTTCATCCAATCTCTAACATAACTCGACTCATGTCTGAATTTGCTTGGATTAACTTATTGTATAATAATATAATATCCTTTATTATCGTTGGTGGCGAAAGTAGAGAGGGACTATGTATGGCCTGCCCCAATTTTTTCAGAAAAATTTGCATCTTAAAATATGAAATTTTTAAATTTTATTCATTAATATAGTGAACATTTTATGTTTTTTACCCTTTTAACTTTTGAAATTTTATTTTAATTTTTCTGATTTTCAATTTTAACTGCGCTATCATAAATTCATAATAAAATTAACAACGATAATTAAACGCAAAGTATTGCCATCCGAACGTTACTTAAAGGCGGGCATAACATCATTCATTGATAGAAATTTCAAATTTGTCATTTCGGAAAAGAAAAAAAAAAAAAGAAGAAAATCAAAATTTCCAAGGCAAATCTCGTGCTTCGCCTTGGGGCCCATTTTGGTAAATTCGGGAAGTCCCGAAGGAAATTCTGTTTGGGCTTATGATTTCAGCCCAAGAGATTCCCCATTTGGGCTTTGCCTGTCTCTCTTTTGTTCTATTATTTCTTTCTTTTATTCTCTTTTTTTAGAGTAGGTGTGTTTCTTATATGAAAATGAAATAACTATTTTCTTTAGCAAGTAGAATGTAGAAAACATTCCGGGCACGCAAGAAAAGTGTCATTCAGAAAACAAGTGGGCACAAAGAGCTTTTATAAAGAAAGTGAAAAGTGCTAAGAAAGGGCCAAATGCATTCAAGTTTGCGAAATTGGCAGCATCTGCTTCTTTTATTTTGTACAGTAAAAATTGAAAAACAAAAATATAGAGTTGGGTCCTTCAAACCCTAATCAATCTTCTGGCATTATTACCAAATTTTCAGATTTTCCACTTGGAGCAATTAATTGGGGTTCAAACAAGCTGGCCCATGTGATTCCTTCGTTTTCTTATATCTTAATTTTGGGACCACTCCAAATGTACCTATTTTCAGATTGCAGATTCTTCCACCTTCCATTTCTCTTTCCAATTTTTACCCTTTCAAATGCCCTTTTTATTTTATACAAACTCATTATTGTTAATTATTGCTTCTACTTTAATTATATTTCTCCAACCAATCATTCTCTTCCTTTTCAATGTTTGATTGCATAATCATGTTAATTCAAATTGATCATTTTTAAATAAAAATGTTTTAATATAAAAGTTCAAATAATTCTAGTAGGCAAAATTAATTGTTTGGTAACTGTTAATATTTTTAGCAGTGTTTGAATAATTTTTTATAAAACGTTCAAATTATATTATTTAACACTATTAAAAATAGTCTTTAGTTAAAATGCTAAAAATTGCTTCATTTGCCTTAAAATATAAGTCATTTTTTTATTATTTTATCCTCATTTTGAGTATTTTAAGGAGCAATAAATAATGTTTTTTCAATGGCACCCTTGTTTAGATTAGCTAACTATTGATTTTTTGATAAAAAATAGTTTGATCAAATTATCTTTGAATTTATTATAATTTAAGAGAATTAACTGTTTCTTTAATACTTATATAAAAATCTTAAACAATTTATATTTTAAGACAAAGAAAATATTTAAAAGCTGTCTGTCGTGAAACACAACCTTAATTAAAATTGGCTACTTTATTTCTTCTGACGATACAAAAGAGAGAGAAGAATAATAATAACGAGGAGAAGAAAAGAAGAACTTAGGAAATATTTTTCTCAAGAAATTACAAATGAGAATGGGAATAACAGGCAAAAATTTATACATCCAATGGATGCTACAACAGCTAATTTATAATTTTTAAAATTTCACCACCACAAGAACAAGAATAATAGAAAATAAATATATTTATCACCTATGACAAACACACTTGTAGTGATATGCACTGTTGATTGGGTCATTTCCTTCCACAGGAACTTGCTCAGCCCTACACTTGTATTTGCATCCTCTGCACTCATTATAAGTGCATGTTGGAGCTGTTGATCCTATCATCAGTCTCCTTGAATTCCTTGAACTCTCTTCTTTACTGCCAGTCTGCACCATTTTTAAGTTTTCAAATCAAAATGTTCTAAAAGTTATAACAAAATCAATTAACAATATTATAATAATATTTTAAATATATATATATATATATATATATATATATATATATATTTCTTGATTTATAAACAAATTATATTTTGAAAAAGTGACACTAAACTCAGTTTTAGAAGATTTCCAGTTTAATTACAGTCAGAGTCAAATTAAAAGAAAAAAAATTTTCTTCGATAAAAAATCTGGTTAATTAATCTTACCTGTATTGGATGATAATTAGTAATTATTGTTTGAGTAATTCTGGATCCTGCAACATATACAAGCATTAGATATGTAATAATATCAATTTCCATTTAATTAAGCAATTAAGTCTGATGGATTACAAAGGAGGAAAGAAAAATAAAAAATATATTCTTGGCAACCAAACACAGTGAAGATAAGATACAGTAGATCTATATTGTAATATAATGCAAGAAATTAAGAACAAAGTGAAATTATGTTCTTACATATAATATATATAGAAGACTAATAAGAAAAAATTATAAAGAATTGTAGCAAGTGGGATTTGGTTATAACCTTGAGTAACATATGCTGCAAGGAAAAGGCAGAAGAAGAGTAAGTTGCGTAGTTTAATATTTGCCATTTTTCTTTTCTTTTCTCTTCTCTTTATTGGATTGAAGGACTTTGGTAATATGAACAGAAAGAAAGAAAGAAAGAAAATAAGGAGACAGAGAGACAAGAAGAAGAGATTAGAGAGTTGTGGTCACTTAATGACCATAAAAGATAGACTGGGTAAAAAACTCAGAGGGACCCCAAAAACTTTTAAAACCGACAGATTGCCTGCTCTTATATCGAAAACTACCAAAAGACCCTTTATTCTTTCGTCGTTTTGTTCTCCAAAATATTATTTGCAAGGGGTTAAATTGGAATTCTAGTGAATTAGAGAACCATTTTGATTTTTTCAAATCATGCATGGTAGTAGAATATAAATGATTGAGTTTGTATGAGGGTGAAGAAGAGACATATCTCTCACCCACCCACCAAAGGGCTTTGAGGGTCGGAAACTGATGCCCACTCCACAGTAATATTATTATATAGAGAGACTACAATTTTCGACATACCCAAAATAAATACTCTAAGCCTGTATATTATCTTCTTTCTGTCTTTCTTTGTTTAGAGGCATCGGGAATGCTCCCCTCTCATCTCTCGCTTTCCATACTTTAGACATTCATATATGGTCTATCTATGCATCTACGTTTGGAACAAAAAAATAAAATTTTCTGTAATTGGGTAAATGGGTAAGTTGCACATCACACAGGTAGGAATCCTCCCCAATTTGTTTAAATGATTGATTTGCCTATATCCAATCTATGAGCTCATCATTTATGGTCATGAAAACGAGAAAAACGCATTCTTGTGTCTGAAAAATACACATTATAGAGATGTATTGTCTTCTTCTTACAATAAAAAAGATAGAGATGATAATAGGTTTGGTATCCATTTAAAGTGCATTACCCGAATCCAAACTTGATTACAAATTAGGTATTCAAATCCGTTTGAAAATTCATTTTTACTATGTATATTCATTCTAAATCTGATTATAATTACCCATTTAGCATGAAAAATGTATTTTTTAATGTTTTTAAAATTAAAGGCAAGTAAAAATCATAAAATGATTTATTTTGACATAATAAAAAATATAATATAAATATTAAATAATTACAGCATTGATTATAACTAAAATGAAAGTGTATATATAATTTTTTATTTTTTAAAAATAATTATTTTAAATATTTATTAAATAAATATAAGGTAATAGTTTCCATATATTTGCAAGTGAATTCGATCTAAACCTGATACGGATTATTAAAATTACTACTTAAAACTATTTCAAACTCATTTATTATTATGTAAATCTGTTAAAATCATATTTAAATATCCATTGAATCGAATTAAATTGACATCCTAAAAACAACTCTTAGCAGTTTATATCTCGACTCTCACATTAATTAAAAAGCAATGGATGCATTATTTGGTATGGATTGCAAAATCCGCAACCTGTAATATTGTAATTATCCAATTGCAAGAGCAGTGCTCCACCAATTGAGCTATAACTCCAAGCTAGGTGGAGCAATTTTGAGATACCATAATTTTTTTTTTAATAGATATGCATGACTGAATCTATATATTTTAGTTTTATTAAAAATTTAAATGATTTGAATATGGGTAATTCAAAATTGAGGGACACGGCTTCTGCCCTTACAGAAGAATTATTGCAATGGGTAAGTTTAAATGAGTTTTATAATTGAATTTCAATTATTTTTTAAAGATTTTATTTCATTTTATTTAATATATCATCAAAGGATTGGTCAAGTTTTACCGACCAATTTCACTTATAATAAATAGTATATTTGGTTTAACTAGGGCATCGCATCTTATATAATAATGTCTTTTATGTACATTCAGACAAGACAATGGTCAGATATCTTACTTTTTATTCAAATTTTGCCCTTGCCTAAAACCTATAGATAATGGCAATTTTTGCCCAAAACCTATAATTATGTAATTTCTATGTCAACATGCGCTGTCAAACGACACAGACATGACATTTTATCATTAAAATGGTGCATTAAATATAGTTGGTTTGATTTCTTAGGTCTACTGAATAATTTAAATTTGAAAAAAAAAAAGAATTTTGGTTATTTATTTTGTAATTGTGTATTTACTTTAATAAAAACAAATAAATATTTGAAAATAAAACATGAATTAGATTCTTTTAACTCCAATAAGTCCATATCAAATTATCCAAAATAAAAATAAATAAAGAAAGCTAATAAAAAAGGAGTGTATATATGTACACACACTTGGGCCACAAATTTGTTCCTGAGCCCATAAATAGAAAGCCCATTTGAACGTTGCCTCCGTTTTGGTGGTTGGCAGTTTGACTTTTAAGTTCCCGCGAATGTCCAGCCTTGAAGAATACCAAACTTTGCCGCTCACATTTCTCCCTTTCTTTCTCTGTAAATAAAATTTTCCGATATTTGATATCAAATCTCTGAAACAATTAATCCCTTTCCTTTCCTCCCAATCTCTTCCTTCTTCAAGAAATCACTTCCAAAGCAAAGCATCCTTCTTCTTCTTCTATATCATTATCGCCACAACCACCATTTCTCTTAATCTGTTTCAGCATAATCCATTTACTTTCCAATTCCCAATTCAGAAAGCCCACAACTTTTCTTAATCTAAAAAAAATGGCATCCCAAGAACCTGCTATTTTCTCTGAAAAATCTAAAAGGGAAGCTCAAGAACCCAAAACAACACCACAGGAGCAGAAAACGACATCTCAAGAAGCAGCAGCTTCCCAGCTTCCTCTGATCCCACCATTTAAGTACTCGAACCGAGTAGTCCTTAAAACCATACTAGAAAGAGACGATGGTGGGGTTGGCTTAGCAGGAGAAAGAGTAGTTGTAGGAGGGTGGGTTAAGTCTTCTAAGGAGGTGAAAAAAGACATTCTGCCATCATCATTAGCAGAGGGTCATGAAAGTGATATTGTTTCTCCAGGTCATAAAGATGTAAGCTGCATGGAGATTCTTCAAACTCGAGTACCTTTAATTAGGTCAATAGCAAAGATTTTCGGTGGTGGCGGAAGTGATCCAATTCGTGCAAAGTTGGAGCCTCAGCAGCCTGTAACCTCTATCCCTAAACCAGCTTTCCCTTCAATCGTTAACTTGCTCGTTAGCGATGGCTCTTGTGTTGCAACTCTTCAGGTACTTTAACTCGATTTTAGCTGAATCAAGTTTTATTTTTTGTGCTTGACTTTATTGAATCCAATACTATGAAAGCCAAATGTTCGACATTTGTAAAAAAATTTTCAGGTTATTATAGAGTTGTCTGAAGGTTTTCCCATCCGATCTCTGCCTATTGGAACTTGTATATTAGCTGAAGGAGTCCTGAAAGTGTTATCAACGGCAGGAAAACGTGGTATTGAGTTTAAAGCAGAGAAAATTCATCATATAGGAACAATAGAAGAGGACAAATATCCATTATCAAGGAAGCGATTGCCATTGGAGACTTTAAGAGACTATTCCCATTTTCGGCCCCGAACTACTACTGTGAGTTACAATTGGAATCCGTTATCCATAAAATTTTATGAAATTTATTTGCAATTTTGCGTCTCATGTTGATGTTTTTAAGTACTATGTGTTTTTTTTTTTCTTTTTTTCTTTTACACTATGTAGGTGGCATCTGTTATGCGAATCCGAAGTGCCCTGACCTTTGCAACTTATACATTCTTCCAAAATAACGGGTTTCTCAGTGTGCAAGTCCCAATTATAACAATCACAGATGGTGAAGGATTTAGCGAGAAGTTTCGAGTTACAACTCTTTCTGGAACAGAAGTTAAAAAGGAGTATCCCAAGATTACTACGGATGATACTGAAGGTGTTAGTCTTGAAACTGTTAAGGCTGCATTAAAAGAGAAGAATACTTTGGTTCAACAACTCAAGAGAAGTGATAGCAATAGAGAGGCTTTGCTTGCGGCCGAAGAGGATTTGCTAAAAATAACTCAACTAGCATCACTAATAGAAGCAAAAGGAAAACTGAAATCGGAAACTTTAAGCAAGGCTAGAAAAGTTCATGTTCCTGAAGATTTCTTTTCTCAACGGACTTATTTAACTGTTTCTGGTCTCCTTCATCTGGAAAGCTATGCTTGTGCTCTTGGCAATGTCTACTCCTTTGGACCCAGATTTCGAGCAGATAGAAAAGGATCAGCTAAACAATTGCCAGAGATGTGGATAGTTGAAGCTGAAATTGCCTTTTCCCAATTAGAGGTATAAAAATCAAAGGTTTTTTTCAGTATGAAAGATAGTTTAATACTGTTGTTTGAGCAGCTAACGGATTTCCATTGTTTCTTGTGTTTCTCAGGATGCAATGAACTGTGCAGAGGACTACTTCAAGTTCCTCTGCAAATGGGTTTTAGAAAATTGTTCAGAAGATATGAAATTTGTTTCAAAACGTATCGATAAAAACAGAATCAATCTCCTTGAAGCAATGTCATCATGTGCATATGAAAGGATCACTTATATGGAAGCAGTGAACATTCTGAAAAAGGCAAGTTAGTTGCATCAATCCATTTCATTACAGTACTAACAAATACATTAACCTCTAACAAGTCTGCCAAAATGTTTTGAATTTTGTCAAATAGGTTGCTGATAGAAAGTTTGATATTCAACCCGAATGGGATGCTCCTCTAACATCCCAACATCTAAGGTATGACGTGAAATATCTTACATTTATTAGGTGGATACACAGTCATCTTTTGGTACTTACATTATATTTAACGGATTGGCAGTTGTTTGACCGATGAAATCTACAGTAGGAAGCCTATAATTATATACAATTATCCTAAAGGACTTAAACCGTTTTATGCACGCTTAAACGATGATGGACAAACAGTTGCAGCCTTTGACATGGTTATACCCAAGGTAAGCTCACCGAAAAGGGAAAAAAAAATCAAGTCCTAATTTAATGTGTAAAAGGGTATTCATAAAGCTGGATGACATTTCTTTTTTATTTTTTTTTTAAAATTTTTTGCAGGGTGGAATATTAATCACTGGTAGCCAAAATGAGGAACGTTTAAAGATGCTAAATGCAAGGTAATACTAATTTTGCTGTTAAGATTATTAGTACATTGCATATATAAGTTAAATTTTTAGAATTTAAGAGAAAAAATATTTCTTGAATGTTTTTTTCTAATTAATTAACTTGTTTGCAGGATAAATGAACTAGGGTTGGCAAGAGAGCAGTATGAATGGTACTTAGATCTGCGAAGGCATGGAACAGTTAAAACATCTGGTTTTAGCGTTTGGTTTGATCTTTTGGTTCTGTTTGCTACTGCCATTCCTGATGTTAGAGATGCAATCCCTTTTCCTAGAAGCAGCGGCAAAGTGAGCAACTAATTAATGTAATTTTAGCATAATTTGAAAGAAATTAGAAAAAATAAACAAAAGGAGGTACATGTATATAATATGTTGAAATAAGATTATTCCGAGTTTGTGCTGAAAGCTTCTTTTTTATCTGAATTCTCTGTTTAAGAAGCATTGTCAATGTTTATGATGCGATATTGGCGTTAATTATGTCATTCACCATGTTAACTAGTTCAGCAATATTGATGTTCATCGAATTTCTTTATGAAATTGACCCAAATCATGAAATTTCACATTATTGTAGAACATCATTGTACAATTTGTCTCTCTCTTCATCTTATACAATGGTTGGTCGCATTGTACAAAACCATTCAAGTGAATATAACTATCCTTTTTTTTTATAATAGTTTCCTAAAAGTCACTTTCTTAAAAAAAAAAAAATTATAGAAATGTTCAAATAAATTTTATGAAAGTTATTCAATGAAATATTTTTATAATTAAGGGTAATAATGTTCTTAATTTTCATTACATAGGAATGCAAGTTTCCCAGCTTTTTGGATGGTAAAGTACTTCCCAATCCCATGTACATATAGAAGTAGATTTTATATCCAAAACTCATACCAAATCATTACAGGTAGAGTCAATGGGTATGCTTCAGTACATCTGCCCTTCAATAAGTATTAAATTTCATGGAAGTCCCATTATGATAATTTTATTGTTTAATTAGATAATAATATGTATTAATTCATGAAATCTACAGAAATTGTTTTTTTTTCTTACAACTTACCATTAATTTATAGCTCAACAGAGCTTCGATTCTGTAGTATTGAAACAGCAATATCTTAATAAACGCTCCAATTTAGGGATAAACCTTTACAACCCAATTACCAACAGATGAAGAATTATTAGATGAATCGAGAGGAAAGAAAAATGGATAGAGCTCATATCGTACATAACAGTTACTGTAAATAGCTCTACAACCCTTTCTGTTGTTACAGAAGTTAGGGAAATTACCGACGGCAATGGCTATACACTGAGCACAGTCTACAACAGCCAAGTCTCTTGTACATTGCGCTAATGCATAAAGTGTAACCAAAGGTGTCAACTTTGTCTCCCCTTTACCAATCCCTTTATACTTTTCCATTACAGCTTCTGATCTAATTTCATCGATCAAATTCCCTAATTGCTTGTTAAAAGCTTCGGGGTCTATAACCGTAACATTTTCAACGTTAATGTAAAAAAGAGCATAAGAAGTATCAAGCTTTCCGATAAAATCTTTATTGCTATACCTTAAAAAGCAATAATCATACCAAATTCTTGCATCAACTTGATTTGGACACCGCTGGCCGATTTCTTTGGCGGCGTCACGAAGACAGCCGGAGCAGTCGTCGGTGCTAATATCACCTCTGCATTGCGCCAGGCCGTATATTTTATCCTGGCCTTGGCCGGAGGTGGTGGTGAAGTAACCGGAAGAAGAAGCTTTTGAAACTAGCTCGGTTAGTAAGTGATTGATATTTTGGATGGTAGTTTTATTATTAGTTTGTTGATCATTGCATAGATTACCTAAAGGGTCTAGACCATTGCAGCTGGTGGTGTACAGAGATAGTATTAGAAGGAGAGTTGTGTAAAGAAGAGGAAGAGGAAGAAGAAGAGTCATGGTGTGTCTGTAATGCAATGTTCAGAGATGAAGGTGCATATGCTATTAAAGGTGGTCTCCTCTTATTGTTAGTGCAAGTGGGGAATATACATGCGGAAATTGTTGACTATGAGCAGCAAGTGGAGGACGCGGATGTTTCTAACTTTCTAGAAAGTCTTCGGATGAATTATTATTCGTGACGGAGGATTATGCTTGCCTAGAACCGATTAAATGTATAAAATTATATATATTTATATTAAGGCTAAAGCTCATTCCCCAACAGAAGAATTATACATAATTGGACTGTTATAGAATATAAGAATTATGAAATTTTTTTAAAAGATGAAAATGATGATTAGTGTAATGGAGTATATTGCAACATAGGATTGAGTAATTAAAGCATAACCTTTTTTCTTTCCTTCTACTTTTGTATTTGATGTCTTGATTAAACCTGAGGTATTCTTCTTGCTACAAACAAACGACAGCTTATACCTCTGCTTCGCTATATTTAAATGGAGGAAATTTATTACTTTTATCTTAAAATCTTTGTTTCTTTCTTTAATTACTAAAAATTTAGTCATTGTATTGAGTTATAAATTTTTACCCATTTGTGTTAATTAGAGTATAGGTAAAAATTCGGTTAGTTCAATAAAAATCAAATAAACCTCAAATATTTCTAAAAAAAGTAAAAGTAAATCAAATATATATATAATCTTGAAAAAAAAATCTAAAAAAACTGACATGGAACTCTCATATTTGAGTATTGCTTTTTATCTTTTTTATAAATTTTTAATAATTTTTCTACATTTTTATTTTTATATCTATATATATCTATATCTAAAATTTAAAATTTTGAATAATTAAAATTTTAAAAATTTTAAATTATTAATTTTAAAACTTTAAAACTTTGAAGTTTTAAATTTTAAATTTAGAATCTTAAAAACTTTTAAATTTTTTTTCTTACATGATTATTTTTTCCAATGGTTTTTTTCTTATATTTTATCATTTCTTTCAATTATTTTGTTTGAATTTTATAGGTTTCGTTTCTTTTCATGCAAATGTTAATGTTATTTTTCAGATTTTGATTAGCAAAAAAATGACAAACACAATTTTAATCTATATAAATGCTGCATCTTTTCTCCAACTATAGTAATGTTAGTTTAATTATTTATTTTTTTTATAATTATTTTAATTTTATGAAATGATCTGTTTATAAAAGAAATGTCTACAGAAAGAAACAGATATAGAGTAAAAATAAGAGCAGAAAAAGACTAATATCAATTAAATCTCATTATTTTGATAATTTATTTTTTATCTTAGTACAATTAGCTTTATGATTTTCAATATATATGTTATGAATTTTTTTCAATTTATTTGTGGAGTTTTTATGCTTATGAATAAAATATCAGTTTTATTTATTTATTTATTTATTATTATTATTTTGCTTTTTTCTTTCTTTATTTTATTTGTTTTGCTTTTTAGGTAGGAGATTAAATAGAAATCTAAATATTAAATTTAATAAATATAAATCTATTTAAATTTAATAAATAGACTAATAAAATAACATCTACAAAATAAAAAAAATACATTTAATAAATGAAAAAGATAGATAATTGATATTCTTATCATTTAAATTTAAATTTTATTATTTAAATATTAAAAAATTATATATAATGATCATATTTTTAAATTAACAATTATTTTTTATATTTATATATATATATATATATATATATATATATATATATATATATATATATATATTCAATTTTAAATTTTTTTTATTAGATCATTTAAGATATTTTTTTAATTTAAAAATTAATACTTATTTAAAATAATTATCTATATTCCAATTTGATTTGACTATTTAATTTTTTTCCATCTATTTACAATAATTTTATAATTTTATATCCATATATCTTTATTATTATGTTTATGCTTATTTGCAAAAATTTTATATATATTTATATATAATGTGGTTATTTTATTATTTATATAAATATTTATTTTATATGTATAAAAAAATTTTAAATATAATGTATGATAATAAAATAATAAAACAACGGCTTGATTTATAAAGCCAAACCAAATCACATGAGTTCAACGGCTTGATTTTTTTAAATTTTAATTTAAACTTTAAATTTAATGAGTTTAATCTTAATTAAATAGCAATAATAAAACAGAACATAGTCTAGAAAATTCCAATATTTTCAATTTAAAATAAAGTCAAGCTCAAGTTTTAAAAAATTGAACCAAATTGAATTAAACCGGTCCGAATTCAGCTCAAACTGACTCATGGAGAGCACCTCTTAATAAGTCATGATCATATCTGATCCTGAAGTCTATGTACAAGGTTGCACACAAAGTCACTGAGATTAATTGTTAGTCTTGGTTGACCTATTAATTCTCTTCTTCAAATTAGATTTTGTCAAACATGAAAGCTCCTTCAATCCCATCCATTGCTGTTTCCTCATCTTCCATTAATTCGGTTGTGACTTGTGAGTTAGCAATCGATTTGAGCCAATCAACTCGATATTTTTAAAACCAAATCTAACCGGCCAATTGGATTGGTTAGCTCATGAATATAACTTGACCATTGGCCCAGTTTACACCCTATATTTATATATAATAATAATATAATAATATAATAATATAATAATAAAAGAATGAGAATGATGAGATATTTTTCGAGAAAACAAACAGAGCCTTAGCCGAAAGATAACCACTAGTATGAAGTGTAACTGAAAGACTCGCCCCACGAAACAGAGTCAAAGCTGCCACCAAATTTCCTTACAGAAAAACCCCGCCAATTACGCAGCTGTCTGTGCGACCTCTTCCTTTTCTCTAAAACCCTACTTCACAATCACATTCATACGCAAACCCATTATCATTTAATCCCACAAATCCTCACACAAACCAAAGTCACATCAAGAGAACACATTGCAATGGGTAAGGCTCAACAACAAGGAGATGGAGGTGAAGAGTATTTGTTTAAAATAGTACTAATAGGTGATTCTGCGGTAGGGAAATCTAATTTACTATCAAGATTCGCTAGAAATGAGTTTGACAGCAATTCTAAGGCCACTATTGGTGTAGAATTTCAGACCCAAGTGGTAGATATTGATGGTAAAGAAATTAAAGCACAGATCTGGGATACTGCTGGTCAAGAAAGATTTAGGGCTGTTACTTCTGCCTACTATAGAGGTGCTGTTGGGGCTTTAATTGTTTATGATATTACTAGAAGAACAAGCTTTGATAGTGTCAAAAGATGGCTTGAGGAGCTTAGTAGTAAGTGACTAATTTTTTTTCTTTTGTTGCTTTTTCTGTATGGTTGCTTAGAAAGTGGAGGAAATATTGGTTTTGGTCTTGATAAGCTTATTATTGGCTAACAGTTTGCTACTTTGGGTGCTTATTGTTATTTTTGATTATGTTGTTGAATTGATAACTGAACTATACTTGTAAGTAACCTTGTGATTGATTTCTTTGTTATTGGAATCTATGGACTACATTTGCTTTATTAGCTGAAGATAGTAAAGGAAAGAGAGTAAATGAAGATTTGGGAATTGTACAGGATAAAATTGAGATTAGAAGGACTACTTGTCGAATAGTTTGCAATTGCATAAAATTCATTGAAAAAATTATGTTTCTTTCTCTTTAGTTTTTTAGAAACCAAATAAATAAATTTATTTAGAAACCAAACTCGAAACCATGAAATTCTTTTGTACAGCTCATTTACACCAAACAATCCCTGAGGAAAATTTTCAGGCTGACAAGTATTTTAGTTTGTGGTTTTTTCATTTTTCAGAATCACCGAGTTTGACTTTGTTTTAAATAATCTTGCAGCTCATTGTGACACTGCAGTGGCAAGAATGCTCGTAGGGAACAAGTGTGATCTGGAGAATATTAGAGAAGTGAGCGTAGAGGAAGGCAAAAGCCTTGCAGAAGAAGAAAGTTTGTTCTTCATGGAAACATCGGCCCTTGATTCTACTAATGTTCAGACTGCTTTTGAAGTCATAATCCGCGAGATCTATAAAAATGTGAGCCGGAAAATTCTCAATTCGGATTCATACAAGGCCGAGTTGACTGTCAATCGAGTCAGTCTCGTTAAAGATGGAGCTAAGCAAAATAGTTTTTCATGCTGCTCTACATAATCTCTGTTCTTTCAATCTTGTCCATTTTCTTGTTATTGATAATTGGTGCTGATCATTTGAGTAATTTCAATTTCAATTTAAATGTAAGATAGAAGTTATACATTGAGGTCTTTGGAATTGTGTTATTCTTCATTTTTGATATGGGGAGGGTAAAAATTGGCAATATTGTCTTCAAACCTTATTCGAACATCAAAATAGATAAATATCCCTTGTTTGAAAACTATTCAAAATGTTTAATCTTTTTATACATATAGTACTTGCGTCTATGAACTCTCCTCCTTCACACATCTAACAAAAGCATTTGCCTCTCGAATCATAGGCAAAGACTGTTTCTTAATAACCATTGATGAGACTCTTATAATACATAGGAAAATTCAAGCAAGCATCTCAAGTTCGCAGTGAATTTACAGAGAGAATCGAATAAATAAATGGCTTACCAGTTGCTATCCACACTTCTAAACTACGAGAAAATATGATGTACATCAGCTAGGTGAGTTCCACATCTAAAACATGCATTGTTGACTCGATGGTAAAAGATAATACTCAGGGCTTCCGTAAAGCAGAGGCGGCACCCATGACAACAGCCAAGACAAGGCCTACGCCAGCCCCAAGAGAAGCACCCACAGCTGCAGCTGTCAGCGAAGATGCCTTAGCTTGAGACTCTCGATTTGCATCGATTGCCCTTGCAGTCTCCCGTGCCAGCTCTGCCAAAAGTCTATCTCTAGCTAGTTCCTGGAATCAAACAAAAAAAAACACAGAAGATTCAATCTCTTTATGGACCTAGATGAAAAACACGAGAGCTTTGCAGCATACACAAAGTTTTCTCATCTGCAGCACACATAATAACACGTGCAGCTCTTTTTGTTAGAGAAATTTAAACTCACTCCTTTATTATCAAATACTATCTTCTTCAAGTATTTCAGGCTTCTATCAGTGATCAGTAGACTTAATAGCTAAACCAATCACTTTTAACTTCAATTTGTAACATAAATCACTCAATCTTAACTTGTGTTTTAATAAAATCAACATTGCCATGTTTTAGTTGAAATTCAGATTTTAACAGGACATCCAACAAAAAAAACCTTGTTCTTTTTAAATCAAGTTTTGTAATTAGAGGTAGGTCACCACCTTACTCGCCTTATCTACTTAACACATACCAAGTCAACAGTAATAGATCTTCAGAACCATACTTGATCAAGTCTTTCTACCCACCTGTAAAGAGGCCTCCTCATGACTCTCCAACACATGGTGAACAAGTTGACAAAGGGAGTTCACACCCTCAATGGGAAAAATGGTGTCTCTCCTCTGAAAGGACCTCCGAACAAGATTAAATGGTGCAAAAATAAGTTTTTGGGCAACCCCATCAGAATCTCTCTCAGTTGCAGCCAATGACAAAGAAGCACTGGCTGCAGCACTGTGGATAACATAAGGACAGGAATTCACAAGTTCTGTGGTGCTTTTAGATGCTTGATATGTCTGCAAAACAGCATCAATTGCTGCCTTTTGTTGGTGTGCACTAACAGAGAACTTATTTGTTATGGCAAGAACCCAAGGAATTCCAAGAGCTTTAGCCTCGTCTAAAAGAAGTGAAAGGACTGGCTGTTGCAGTGATGCATTCGAGTTATTACTTCGAGGAATCTTATGCGATATGTTATGCACAAGAATAATCAAATCTGTTTTCCTAGTAAGATCACGAATTCCCTTCCACAGTTCATCCCTGAAACGAGAGGCCTCCGTATTCAGCTCCTGCAATATACAAAACAGAGATAAAGCAAAGGGTAAAAAGACCTTAAAAATAATTTGGTGAGCTGAAAATAAAAAAAAGGAAATAGAGATAAAATTAACAACACAAAATAGAAGTGATCATTCAAAAACCAAAATTATTAACCATTTCTTGTTTCCAACAATGAAAAAAAAAAAGGAAATGAAAAAGCCTAAGAATTCAATGTGTTCCCATCAAATGCCCTATTGTCATCTCTCTCCTTTTAACCTGTGCTGCCAGTGTAAACTTGCAATCTCTGGTGGAGTATCTATATTCCTAAGGGTAAAAGTGCATAACATTTACTTCCCCTGAGACAACGATGGAACATTCTAATATGAACTGCCGAGCAACTGTCATTAGGAAGAAAGGCAGTGCAATTCTATAAATGATGTGCACCCTCTACACTGCTGTTCAGCATATATCAGAAAAAGGGTTGTATCAAGGTATGTATGGTTGGATGTAACAAAATGGTACACGTTCAAGAATATAATTGGAGTAGAATGCAATGAAATGAGATATAATCACCACTCCATTCTTATGTCTAGTTGAAGGAATAAAATTACTGCAATTTAATAATGACAATTTCTATGTTTAGTTTATATGTGGTTGTGGCAATGGCAACAGTAGGGTTGGCAGTGGTTTTGGTTGCTGGGTACTGGTGGCAGATGCCAGGGTGCACAGTGGACTATAGCAACAAGGATGGTAGTGGAAGTAAAAAGAAAGTGATAACCTTTGCATGTAATCACACTCCATTATTTAAATTTAGGTACTGATAATTGTGAGAGGCATTAAATTACATGAATTATTCTTTATTTAACAAAACAAATTGAGCATAATTGGAATCAAGTTACGGCACTGGTTACGTTCTGTCAACATAATGTAAGAGCAAAAGTACCTGTAAATTTACACCAGCTGAATCAGTGTAGCATACACCACCAGCAATGCCTTCTTGAACATCAGCCTCTGTATGCATATTCTCAAAATTGGTTATACGGGTCAGTCTGCCTTGACTCATGATTGCCTTAAAAAGAGACGTTTTACCAGCACCCTAATCAATAAAAAGGAGTTGTAGTTACATGAAAAACAAATATTTAGATAGCAAATACAGTTTAGAAATTAGAATATACAATTACCTCAAGGCCAAGTAATCGTACCCTACGAGTTCTGAGGTGGACCTCCTTAGAGACAGTAGCAAAATCACTTGTACAAAAAATGCAAAAATCACTCAAACCTTCAGGAAGGAATTTCTCTTGATGCCCTAAACTATGCTCTCTTTTGAGATTACCAGCATCTGAACCAATAGAAGGAAACACAGGCATAAAGGAATCCGCCACTAGTGGAAGCTTCGGCGGTCGTTTTAGAGGAGCTCCAACCAAAACCCTTATCTTTTGTAGTTCTGGCTTTACTTCATGCCCTGAAGAGTAGCTGGGCACTGGAGGAAATGACTCCACTGTAGTTGAACACCTGGATCCATAATACATAAGCATAGGCACAAAATTAAGTCACACATATAGCCTTCAGAGAAAGTCACATATGCAAAAGCATAGACATAAAATGATCCAAATGCAACTCTATCTACCCCACACTAAATGATATGAACAAAAATGGTCCAGTGGATGAAAAATGATATTTTGGATAAAATCCAAAACCATATCTAAACAATTAATTGATTTTTGAAGAAAGAAACTTGACAAGTAATTGAATTCACAAATGTGCATGAGATGAATAGTATGTCCTCATTCAGAGAGAGGATTTAGAGACATTACACATGGTGGAGGCATGCACAAACAGAGAATAAAACAAATTCAGAAAAAATTTAGGTTCATGTAGACCAAAGAGATCCAGCTAAAAGAAATGGTAATATGATTATTAGGACATTAGGTGACAATAAAGCTTTATCATATCTTCATATCAAACAAACTTATCAATGCAGATTTGCAGTTAATTGGTAATGCATAACCCTCAAATCACACTGATTAGCCATCATATTAGATGCTCAAAAATTAAAGAGGAAAGGAGACAAAAGGTAATACCAGTTACCATTAACTTGAGCATGAACCAAGTTACAAAGGTGCAAGCCAAAACCAGTGATATCAACTTTTAAGGGTTCTCCATTTTTCTCACCAGGAACACCACTCCATCCAAGAGGAACAATAGAAGTGGCTGTGCGAATAACTGGCAATTCTACAATCTGAGCAAGCTCTACAGCGCCTGCTACTGCAAGGCCAAGCCACTGTTGTAAATGAAGAAACTGAGGCAGTTGCTCCATCCCCGGGAATGATGAAGCACCATCATCCATGCACATTTCATAGATTCTGTGCATTAGCAGGATAGAAATATTTCATTCCACTTAACCTTACAAACACTATCCAAAATTGCATAAAGATTTTCAAAAGCTATGAGAGAAAGCAGTAGTTTGAAATCCAACTCTTTCCCTTAAATGATCAAATCATCCAGAAACCATTTCTTTTGTTTTCTATTTGAATCTCTAGAAGTATGCCCTATTTTCACCGCATAATTAAACAACTGATCCAGGAGGGAAGAAAGGGAAAAATTCCTATGGAGGAGAAAATAATGCATTGCATGTACATTCATGAGTAATAATTAAGATTCATGAGAAATATACCAAAACATGACACTTTTAAAAACTATGAACAGGTAATCAAAACCACATTTAGTAGCCATTTGGACTCCTCACCTCAATGCACTTCAGTAGCTTCTCATGCAACTCCCTATAAAACAATTTGAAAACAGTTTTATGATCATTTATTGTTTCACAGAATTATTGTCATAGACCTACAATTTTTAGGGAGGAAAGAATTTAGGCCACCTGTCAAGTGAATATTAACAGCAAGAGATGTGATTGTTGAATGTTGCAACAAAAGAAGTATAAAAACTAAAGTCTCTCTAACCTAGCAGTTCTGAGCTCTAATGCTCCACTTTACCCTAATGCATCCCTTCCAGGCACTTACAGATATTGGATGCTAAGTAGAATCATCTACACAATGGAAACATTATGAAAAGTTCAAGAAACCCATATTTGACGTGGTTATGAACCTAACAGCAGCAATAAAGTCAGAGACTCAGAGGTAATTTCCCAATTTTCCACCAGAAATAAGAATGTTCACAAGAAGGAAAGCCCCTGTTCCCAGATGGAAAATGTGCACTTTCATCTTCAAAAATAATAGAAGTTTGAGCTATTCCTGACAAGAGGGAAACAAAATTACCACTATAAATTTAGGCCATTAACATAGCAATAAAACTCTCAATTTCTGGTTTATTCTTCAAAACCCAAACTCTCAAATCCCAGTTTATTCCAAACATTCTAGATATGGCGGGTACAGATATTTTAAGAAATTCCAGATTCTTCCAAATAATTGACAATATAACTCAAACATTTCTTCCCTCATTACATTTCTAATAAGGACACTATCTCATATTCTCTTCAAAGCTATACATGGACCTGATAATTTGAAAACAAGTCAGGAGCATGACACAGCTAATTGATCAAAGGACCAACATAACTAGAAACAAAAAGAGCAATTCTGATGGCACGACAAATTTCCTAATACTCATCATTCCTAGGTGGTGGAAGCAGCAGCATTTTCAGAGAAACAAGCACCACACAGAGACCATTGTCTTCCTGATACCATCCCAAGCCAATGGCAACTGAAGATGCATGAAAGTCCAGCTACTCAAGTTTCGATCGTCCTCCAACAGGTGGTATCAGGACAAGAAATTTTAAGTAAATATTATTGTTAGACACAGGAAGATCTGGTTGTTGAAAATTTCTGTTGCTAACATACTCAAACATTACAAGTATATATTGTTAAATTTACCCAGGTTACATACTAAAGCCTGTTCTATTGTTGCAACCATGGATGTCATATCAATGTAAAGTTGAAGCTAGTATAAAAGTAAAATAAACCTAGGCAGAAAGATTTGCAAATTGGACTTCGAAAATATGGCACTAGAAGACAACCAGCTCATGTAAAGATAGTTACAAATTGGAAAGCAAAAAAACATGCCTATACTCCTAGCAATTACAAAATACATGAACAACTACAAAGGGTAAACTTCAGAAGACAATAGTAAATACCTCTGAAATCGAAACCGATAAGATCGCATCGAATGTGATTGAAATCGTTCCCTTAGCTCAGCAATCACAGATCTGACCTGAAAATGTCTTTGCCAGAAGAAATCAAATAAATGGGAGATCCCAAATCAACTATCTCCAGCGACTACGAAGAGAGATGAAAAGTTATGATAAATCATGCAATTTGTACAGGACAAAGGGATGAACCAATGCATGAAGCATCCCACTTTTTGTGTCCCCTATGGAGGATTGATGTCCGCAGCCTTCCTCCTGCTTTTTTGCACAGAGAGGCCACTTCTTGGTTGTTTCTATGGATCAAACTCATGACCTCCAGGTCAATGAAGTTGCTTTACCACTATACTAAAGCCACCCTCTGCTATTTGTTCATGACATGATATTTAAATTTCCCATCACAAGGAAGCCAGAATAAGGGAAAAAAAAGGTTGGTGAGTGAAGGAAACTCTTACCGATGTTAATTTTGAGTACTCTGCACCTGATAGTAATTCCACTGAAGAACTCCCCAACAGATAGAGCTGATACAATTAAGATATCATTACAGTCACATGATAATTGAAAGATATCATGTTCAGTTACATTATGGAGGTTGTAATATTGAGTACAAAATATAGGTCCACAGTTTGTAGGATCATCATACATTTAGAAAGACTATTATTTTAAAAAACCTCAGTAGCAACTTGTCACAGAATTGATTGTCTCAAGCAAAGCACACAACTGAAGGCAAAACCAACATGCTGGTTGAATTGTAAATTATGCTTCAAGGTTATTATAAATTGAATTACATTTTAAGACCATTGAGAACTACTTCAAAACTGATAAGACATTTAGACTGATTTAGATTGTTTGGATGCTTTTACATAGTCTTAAAATTTTATGTTGTGAAATTATGATTTTTGAATTTTTTTTGTGTTCTGAGGACATTTTTTTTAACCTTTTTTTTCAATCTTTCACTATTTAGAAATTAGCGATTTGAATCATTTTGGAATATTCACGTTTTGTAGTAAACTTAAGGCAAGTTTTAATCCCTTTTTTAATGTGGGTTTGTATACATTAATGTGGCACAGTAAAAGCCAACAGCTAATAAGTCACTAATAGTTTCTACCATAGTCTTCTGCGCATAATAATAAATTTTTAGTATTGGCATATAGGTTGAGCATAGAAGTTAGAGTTCACTATTATGGCCTTTATCTATTTATGATTTCTTTACATTTTGGTGGTTTTTGATAGTGCAATTCAAGGCTTTAAATTAAAATTTAAGGACTTCTTATTTTGGAGATGTTAATTATGCTTATATACAAATCACTTAAAAGCTTCAATATTGATTCAGAATAAAAGCTAGAGTTTGCTACTATGGCCTTATATGTCTGCAATTTCTTTGTATTTAGGTGGTTTTTAATAGTGCATTTCAGCACAACTTTTCGGAGCTTTTATTCTTTTAGAAGTTTAATAATGCTTTTGTACAAATCACTTAAAAGCCTCAATTACGTTTAAAAAGATAATTCTAGCTTAAATTGAGCTAAACATGCTTTGTCATTGAGTTTTTAAACAATTTTGTAGTTTAGAAATTTCAGCACTTACATTATTCAATGCTCAAAATTTAGCTTTAGAATTTTCAGATTTTGATTTTCAGCTTTACGTGTTATCTTGAACAAGCCTTAGAAGTTATTTCTTTTGTAGTATTTATGATTTGGTATGAATTTCTGGATGCTTTTTCATTCAATTATTACCACTTGCCAATTGAAAATATTATGTTTCATACAAGCAACACATTCTAAATTTCTAATAAATGTGCACCTCACATCCCTCAGGCACACATTTTGGGCAAAAGTATCCTGTCTGAGGTATTACAGGTTGTGCATTTGATTGCTAGGAGTTAACATTTCTACAGCTTTCAAGTTTCAACCAATTTTCCAGCTCTCATGAATGTTAGCATTTTCAATAAAACAGATCGTAATATAGATAAACTATGTTCACATTCTTACCTGCCCAAATGGGACATATGAAGGTAAATAAGGCACTCCACGCCAATTTCTTCTCTCTCCATTTTTATCATTGCCTTTTTTGCCTAATTTTCCATTCAATGCTTCATCAGATGGCCCATTATTGTTGTCGGATAACACTTTAAGTGATATGCCATCAGAACCCTCTTGGATTTCAAGAGACTGAGGTTCAGCTACATCGTCCTCAATTCTAGATAATATCCCACAATTAGCTGTCACAGATGTCTCTGTGGAAAAAACTTGTTTTCCTGTATATTTATTCAATTGCCTTCTAAAACCATCTAAAGGAACAAGCCTTGAAAGTCTCCAAAAAGAAGTACGTACAGGGCCTAAACCAAGAACCAACTGCTCTCCCTCATTCTCCTTTGGTTTCTGTTCCCTTAATTTTTCTATTCGTTGCTCACGTTTTGACACTGATTGACTGCTATTTTCAACCTCAGCAGGCATTGATAAAGGTTGAGCATTGTAATGATGGAAATAAGCTGGAGAAAGGAATCGGGGCACCAGATCTTCAGGAATGCAATAGCTCTTAAAATAGTGCTGCCAGCCTTTTTCATGGACATAGCTGAAGGGGGCAAACAAGAAAAACAAAGACATACATAATAAATTAAATTTTTGTCACATTTCAGACAAGAGCAAACCAATAAGTTATTTAAACTTTCAATTTTTTACTTCTGAAATAGAGATGAAAATGGACGTACTCTCTTAAAGCAGCATTCCCAACTGGCGGTTGCGAAAATGTTATGCATTTAACCTGAATTTTTTCATCTTCTTTTGATGGAGAGGATGCAGCAATAACCCTCAGAATGGCAAGTGTAGCTAATGCTGCTACCTACAATTGGGAAAAATAAGAAAATGAAAAATTCATTAATCAAAAAGGAGTGGTTTCTATAATGCTAAGGATGTTAATCAAACTTACTGCTCCACCAAGTGAATGCCCACACAATACAAGTTTACGATTCTTTTTTTTTGCAAGCCTGTACAACTCTAAAGCAGGTATCCCTTTAGCACGAGCCAAGAAACCCTAAGAAAATTACTTAAAAATTAAACAGGCAGATAAAATGGAACTTGGCTGGAGGAAACATAAATGCAAAGCATAATATAGACAAAATAGTCAAAGATTATTGACATATACAAGAACAGTGTATTCAAAAGGATAGCAAAAATGAAAAAGCCATCTTACTCGATGAGCAGCAGGCCTGGGCTGATCTTTCACTTGCTTAGGCTTTGGTTCAAGGGGGTTCCATTGACTTTCCCCATTTGCCTTTTGGCTTTCACATTGTGATGATTCAAGAGCTTCCATCTGGGTAGCAACCATGGCATCCTCATGAAATATAGCACCTTGCAGTATATTTACATCGGTCACAACATCCCTGATAATAATATTAGATAGAAAAGGGAAAAGAATCACATTTTTAAACGTCATAAATAACATGGAAAGCAGAACCATGAACTTTCCATAGCACTTACTTGTACTGCTTCGTCCCAATAAATGAAGCAAATAATGTGTCGCCTGCTTCTGCCAATAGGTATCTTCAGCAATAAAAATGCAACCAAATTATTATATGAATGCAAAGTAAAGAATAAATATCAGATAAAATATCCTAAACTAAGAATATCAGATAAAATATCTTAAATCAAATATCACATAACTAGAAATCTGTGAATGTCTAAGCAATATCCTGTTATCAACTGCTTTATGCATTCCTCATTCAATTCTCCTGTAGTTTCTAATATCAAGGCTAATATAGCTTTAGTTAACATGGCTTAGAAACCAAACCTACATCATGAACTGGATTCAGAACATAAGAATGTAATATACGTAGCAAAACAAATTCCAATTGTAGATTGTTATCCATACTCTGAATTCCTGCAGCAGAAGATATCAAATGATTTGAACTACTCAAACAATGAATCTAATCAGCCTGGAATTACAACTTCTAAGTTCTAAGAATTTATAGAGTCACAAACTGGTCAGCAATTAATGAAGGGTTAAGCAAAGAGTGCAAAAGAACCTGTGAGGAACATGATCCGAAGAGGGCTGGACACGCTCCAAAGAAACAACTTGTCCTCCAAAGTCGGCCTTAAATTTGTTCACAGCGCGAACCATTTCAGTTGCTGGTCTCTATCATGTAATGAAGAATAAACATCATAAGTAAATGAAAACATTTTTCATTTCCGTGGGTAGACCAGTGACCACATTGAAAAGCCAATAGCTCAGCAATCAAAACTTTTACAATAGACAATTTTCATGTCAAAAAATACTTAGATCAAAATTAACACTTTATGAAGATCATTTAGAAGTTCATTGGCTATAATAAGTACCTGTAAAAATATAGAATCTTCCTTTGATATGTTTAGAGCCATTCATGTAATCACTTTACTTTTATAAATTCTGTAGATAGATTTTTTATATTGTATACTCCTAGAATACATTGATGATGCCAACAGTCCTTCAGAGTGTTTTATTAATATCGTCTTGAAAAAAAAAAAGGAAAACAAAGAAACAACCTGAAGCATACACTGAGATAAATCGTAATCCCAGTAATACCCCACTACCGTTCAACTCAAATAACCTAACTTACAACAATTACAGATCAACAACAAAGCTTACAATTTACAACAACCTCCTAGACTGAGTTGCAATAATAGAGAAATCTGGCAAGGCCAGTTTAGCAAAATCAAACGCCTACCATCAACAGTTCAACACCAGAACCGAATACTGCTTACTCCCAAAAGGACCAAATTAAATCAGATCTTCAGCTCTTTGTAAAGAGAATAGCAACTAAAATGACAGTTTGTAATAAACAATCCGTTATAAAATTTCATTAATTTCGGTTTCTAATGTTTCGGATTACTTACAATACACAGCTCTACGAAGGAAGGGCTGTAAGATCAAAACCACACAGCAGTACATCAATTTGAATTTGCTAACTTTAGCAACAATAAAAGAAAAGGCGAAAAGCCTCCGGAAGTTAAAGTTCTGGGTATCGAAAGTGAAAGTAAAGCTCTATTCTTCAAAACCAAAATCTAAAACTCTCATTCTAAGCAATCATTTCCAATTCCTGAAAAATTAAAGTTTCCTAAATTCCGTTTCGCCCTAATAGCATCAATTTCTCCTCCAAAATTCTCCCACTAAATAATTAGTGTTACCTTGTAGACACACTCTGATAGGACCATGCAACAAAGAATTTCCTGCAAATCGGAGACGGACTCGGCCTTGAAAGCGAGACAAAGATCGTGGAGTTGCTTCCTTCTACGTTCATACTCTTGTTGAATAATCTTCTTCTGTTCTCTGTCGTCACTGTTAATCCATGGTGGCCATTTCATTCTCCACTGCAGCGGACCCCAAGATACCTTGAGGATCTTCGCTCTCTGGTCCTTGATCCACGATTCTACTCGGCTCTGTATCGATTCCATTGCCGATAGAAATAGATTTCGAGAATTATGTTGTTAAATTATAAAAACCCTGCAATTTGAATTATATTTTAGAATTCCACAAGGAGAAGGCGCCAATGGAAATGGAAAGGGAAAAATAGAATAAAGAAACGGGAGAAATGTTGCGTAGCCGCGTAAGGGAGTGAAGTGGGAAAGAGAATCTGCGTCCGAATGCAGAAGCATATGCCCGATCCGAAAGGCTCAGTTGTTTTTTGTTTTCTATATATAGTCATGTAGATAAATAGACAAAAGCCTTCGCCGTTAAAACAGTTTTTTTCCGTTTGGAAAACGGTCTGCTAAAAGGAAAATAAGAATGTTATATTCTTTTACCATCGATTTTTTATATTTTTTATTAGATAAAATAATTATTCCATCTCAAAATTTTATAAAATAATTAACTCATTCTCGCATATTTATATTATTCAGTCTCCAAAACTTTATTCGGCACCATTAATTGATAAAATAACATGACAAATTGAAATTTATTTTTAATTAGTAAAAATACACATAAAAATATCATAAAATTCACACCTTTAACCGTATGACATATTAAATTTTTCAAAGACTTATTATATCGCTGAATTTATAGATTTATATCCTTTAAACATTCAAAAAGTTATATAAACTATATTTAGCATCAATATTTTACATATAAAATAATTTTTATAAATTATTATTTTTAGTATGCATAGTATAATAGGTCTTCCACAAAATTTAATGTGCTATAGAATTACAGTTGTAAGATCAAAGATAAAAGTTATATATATATATATATATCCTTTGTTAAAAAAGTTTAATTCCAAACTTAATACCCTCTCTTTTGATTTAAAATATATATTCACACACACATATATACACTAAGTTCCCATTATTTTAATTTATAATATATATATTCACACAATATATGGTTAATTATGTTTGAACTTTTTTTTATTTTGCTAAAAAGTTCTATCATTAAGTGTTTGAATTGATGACTTTTATATACTCTATGTACTAAAATACTAATTCATTCTCAATTTTTTTTGCATAAATTACAAAAGTAATAATTATTATGATTAAAAGACAATTTTAGTAAAAATTAATGAGAGTATTAAAAATAAGATAAAATTTAATAAGGGCATAAAAATCAATTTAAAAATTAATTATAATGCAAAAAAAAAAAAAGTGGAATATATTTCGGGACAAACCAAAAGAAAAAAATAAACTATCTTCTTGGGATGGAGGGAATAATTAAATATTTAGCTAAAGTTTTCATTAAAAATCAATTCAATCTTTAAATTCACCTAAAACTTTTTGAATAGTTGCAATTTCACTGTAAATCAACCTTTATACCTTAGATACCCTGAACTTATCAACATAATTGCAATTACACCATAATTTGTTTTTATGATGCAATTGCACCCTAAATTACAACACTCTGAATTTGTCAAGTTATTGTAACTGCGCTCTAAAAATAAACTAAGGTTAGAATTCAAAAAATATATAAAAAAATGACTCCATATCCAAATATTTAACAATAAATAATAAAATCAAATCCAATCTTTCATATAATAAATAAAAAAAAATTAAAGATTCAGTATTCGATTTTGAAATGAATCAATTTTAAGATGCACAGATTATAAGTTGAATATCAATTCAAATTAAGATATAATTACAACTAAGTTGATAAGTTCATGATTCCAAGATACAGAAGTCGATTTAAAGTAAAATTATAACTACTCGAAAAATTCGGGATGAAATTAAAGATTCAGCCTTAAAAATCAAAATAATTATTTTGCTCAATTATCTAACTTTATTTATTTATACAAATTATTATTTTCTTTTTTATTTATTTTTCTACCTCTCTTTTATTCTATTTTGGAATTTAAAAAAATTAAAAGGAATGTTTGATATTTTTTTTGACAAGAAATACAAGATAATCAAAAATTAAAAAGAAAAATAAGAAAGAGACAAATTACACGAAAACATTTTGTACAATTTTCCGTTGTTTAGAGCGTTCAAGAAAATAAATTAATATAAAATATTTTCCTGATCAAAAGAAAATTAAGTCATTTTTTAAGAAAAATAAATTTTCATTTTCAAGAGAATAAAACATTTTTTGGACATTGACAAATCTTATAAATCCACATTTTTCAATTTACTAATTATCGTAGTTATCACCACTAGTCACTACTCACCACCGATCACTACAATGACAACTACTACTGACTACCAGCATCGATCACCGACGACTACCACTATCGGTCACTGGTGGCTTTCATAATTTATACATATATTTTTTTATTTTCATATTTGAAAATAAAATTTTTAAATTATAAAATTTCAATTATTATTAATATTTTTTATTGTCTTATTAAATAAAGACTTTAATATTTTTAACTAATTTTTCAATATTATAATCAAAGGACAATAAAGTCATTTGGAAAATACTTTTCAAGGAAAATATTATTCATAAAAATATATTTCATCGAATTATTTTCGTGCAAGTTATTTTATGAAAACAAATAGAGCCTAAAACGGAAAAACTGCACACATGGTGTGTATCATTATACTGAAACGGCATCGCATTTAATATTAGAGGATACATGGGGCATAAAGTTTGTTATAGGCCTTTTGGGCTTGTACTAATACAGGTCCACTATGAAAATAATAACGCACGACAATGTTATTTGCAAAATGGACCGACGATTTATGGGTTCTTTATTCCTTTGGGCCAAACCAGTCCTCACACGTGAAGATATTAGTGATTCATAATATTACTTCTTTTAAGTTTTTTTTGGGAAATCTATTGGGCCTGTAAAGTTATTAATTTTGGAACCACTATACACCTCTATTTCAATACTAATTTTGATTTTTTTTTATTTTTATATATAAAATATTGCTTTGACATGCTATTAAAACAATTTCCAGAATCATGTTTTTTGCATTTTTTTTTTTAATATATTAAGTGTTTGATGTATCTAATTTTTACAAGTTTGAACATTAAACAAAATGATTTAAAAAGTTAAAAATTGAAATGTTTAATAAGTACAACTTTATTAGTTAAATATTTAATTTAATGAGTCAAAGTAAAAATTAAAGGTATCAAATATTTTAAAAGACTCTCTCTCTCTCAGCACCTAAAATCTAAAAGCTCTTTTTTTTTTTTCTTCAAGCGGCGGTTGTCGGTAGTCATCACTTTTCCTTTTTCTTTGCTTTTTTGGCAAATAATCTTCAAATTTGTTCACTTTGTCCAAAATATTGATATTTATTATTGTCAATATTTTGAGATTTTGTTCCAAGATCTAGTTTTGAATTATTGTTATCACTATTATAGTGATTTATCTGACATATTTTATGATTCGGATAATTACACAGAAAGAAATGTAAATCTCCTCTCCAATGGAATGAAGAAATTTTGAGGTAATCAGATCGAAATTGTCGAAAGACTATAAAGTCGAACTATAGCCATGAATAGTCACAAAGTGGGGCAAACAATCACTTGTGACACAAATATTATATTCTTTCAATTTGATCAATTATTTTAAATCAAGATTGTATTTTTTTATTATTTATATAAGTGATTTATTATTAGATTTCCTAAAAAAAATACATAAATATATATCTGCATATAGTTTTCAATTAATGAAATTTCTAGTTTGATTTATTTAAAAAAAAAGGGTTAAATGTACAAAGAGATTTTTTGAAAAAATATATATATATAAGTGAATCTATATATTTGGCGGAAGAAGTATTTTGCTTTCTTTGTGGATTTATTTTTTCAGCCTTAATATGGATATTTGCTTGGTAAAAACATACGATTTATTTATTGAAATCTATTGGGTTTTTGGCAATTTTGAAGTATTGCTTTCATCTACCATTCGACCTTACTATGTTTACAATACTAACAAATTTGGTTTGAAATGCATAGATATTGTAACATATATAAGACATTAAAAATGTTATGAAATATGAACAAAGTTGTCCACTAAATATGAGTATTGATTAACTGAGGTAAAAAAATGTAAATAATTTTACTATCTTTTATTGTTAAAAAATAACTTACTTTAAAAAAATATTTTATAGATAATTTTTTTTGTTAGTTGCAAAATTGAAAATTAATTAAAAATTAAAAATTTGAATTTATAAGACTGTAAAGTCTTAAACTTATGAGATTTTATAATTTGATTAATTATAAAAATATAAAGATTGCGGTGGCCATCAGAATAAGTAATCTTCTCACATTTTGAAAAAGACTTATAACCCTTTAAACATTTATCATCAAACTTTCCTGCACCAAACGTAATAAATTATTTATCAAACTTGTTGTTTGAAAAAAATTATTGTTTATTACTTTAACGGAATAAATTGAAATAAATTATTTATTAAACTTGTAGTAATTCACATCTTACTAACATTAATTTTACATAAAAAAATTTACTTATACCGAATTTATGTTTCACAAATAAATGATAAATTATTATCTATGTCAAATCAAATTCTATAATATATTATTTTCATATAAAAAATGAATTACGAAAAGGAGTGGTGACAATATGTTTAGTAATAATAGTGTTTTAATTACATTACATTACATATTTATAAATAAATATAAAAATAAAATTGTAATTATATTGCATAAATTTTCTTAATTACATTACTAAACATAGTAATGAAATCTTAATTACATTAAATTTCATTTTATTTTTTTATTGCATTACATATTTAATTATATTACATCCATTCAAATATAATTTAAATTCTTTTACCAACTCTTATATAGATTAAATATAATTTGAATATATATAAATTATTATTAATTACGTACCATAATATTGTTTTCACCCACTGACCCTCCTAAAAGAACGAAACATCTCAATCAATCATTTAAGCTCATCACCATGAGATTAAAGTATCAACAAGTTAAGCTTTGATTATTTGATGGATTAACCTACTGAGTAACCTATTTTCAGAACATATAGCATCCTGGCAAGCTGATGAAGGAAGGAAGAGCAGAACTTGGTGGATTAGTGGGCTAGTCCATTTACTCAGTGGTTGAACCAAAGGTCAGGACTCAGGACAGGACCACGAGTAGAAGAAGCTCTTTGGTAGTGTTAGGGTTGACCCACATAATAAGTGAGTAGCCCAGCTGATAACAGTCCTAGCTGCTACATCTACATCTACATCAACTAGAAAAAAGAAAAAAAATACTACTAATAAAAGTAAATTGATAACTATAACAATTCTTCCTTACGTCGATCGTTGATTCTTTTTGGTTTTTGGTTCAACAATTTAAATCTTCTGCTGCAGAAAGCAATGTGCTCTTAATGAAGTCTGATCAGGACATATTTCTCTATTAAAATTTTAAATTAGAGATTATAATATAATGAAATAAATTGTTCATTGAAAAACAGTAAAAAATTAAATATTATAGTATATTAAAAATATTACTCAATTTGTTTCTTTAAATTTATCATTTTTTTACTTTTCATAATAATTAAAAAAATAATTGAATCGTCTCAAAAGAAATAACCGTAATTCATTCCCTTTAATTAATAGTTATTTAATTTATATAAAATTCAGAATAAATATCTAAAATTTGATGTTCTAAAAAAAAAAAATCAGACAATGATAAAATTGAAAAAAAAAAAGAAAATAATAGTGCTACTTTGATTTTCTAAAAGTAACGTCTAAATGAAATAAAAAATTAACAAATTTCGACTCAACAATTATATTATCTTTGTCTTAAAATTATAGTTTCAAAGATTTTTTACATAGTTTAAAAACAATTAATTAAATTAGTTAAATATGATTTATTTCTTATTTTTTCCATATATTTTTATTATCTAGTAAATTTAATTAAAAAATAATTATTTATATAATTAATGTATAAGAGTATGGTGGTCAAGTGGCCAAACAGAAAGAAAAACATTGCAAGAAATATAAGAAAAAGAAAGAAATAATAATTTTTTTATTATTTTATTATGTAGTCATCCTAACATCATTATGACATGGCCCATCTTATTTATTATTGTCAGTTTGGAAAATTGGTCGCTATCGCTCATTAAATTAAAGAATAAATAAGATAGAGTAAAGCGTATGCTTTGCTTCATTAATGTGTTTTTCACTTTTTCTCAATGTTCCAAAACTAGAAAATTAATATTCTAAAAAAGCTGTAAAATAAAAAATAATCAATTAAAAAACAGAATAATATTTTTTATTGTTTAAATATATAAAATAAAAAAAGAATTCCCCAAATTCAGTGAATGTAGGAAACCTTTTTAATTTATATATTAGTGTTATTTTCTTGAATAGTTTAATTGGATTAGGTTTTTTATTAATTTAAATTTAATTAATGAAAATAATTATTTTAAGTAAAAAAAAAAAAAAAAACAAGGTGTGAAAGTGAGTTTGTGCGTTCTAAACGACAAAGCAATTACATTGCAAGGAGAAAAGCGCCGTGTTGTTTGGCGGTCATAATCAAAACATATCTCTTACGTGTTGCGTTTCGAATACTCCTCAACCCACACATCCCTATGAGCAGTTAAAGAAGACAAATGACAACCCTACCAACTCTCCATCCCTTCAAGCAGTACTTTGTTTTTTAAAGAGTTCAAATATCATTTTAATTAATTATTTTATTCCGTAACATCACATTTATTTTAATATTTAAAACGTTTCAAAATGTTTTTTTAAATTTTCTATCACGTCTAATGCAAATCTTGAACGCGTTGAATTTTTAGTGTACAGATTGACTGGTACGTTATCGTCGTTTGAAGAAAATTTATGTATTTAAGAAAAAACTAAAATACGTTAATTAATTTGAAGTATAATTATGTATTTAAGAAAAAGTTAAAATACGTTAATTAATTTGAAATATCTGTGTAAAAGTTTTCACTTCTCTCTATTATTTTTTTTTCTAAATTAAAGAGATTGAAAATATGCGGGGTCATGTGAAAAATATTATTTTTTTTCAAAATTTTCTCTTATTTCCTAGAGGAAAAAACTTTTCTCCGGATATTTTTTATAATTATTTTCCTTATTCTAAAAAAATATTATCTCTTCGTTCTATTTTATTTGTTTATTACTTTTTCTTAATGTTCCAAATTTTATAATCTATATAAAAGTATGAATGGGGTACATTTGGTTCCCAAAACGCTCCTACGTATTCTAATTAATAAAAAATATTATTAAGGACAATTTAGTCTTAATAGCTAAATTGAGACCATATTATGTTTATTTTTTTATTATAATTTTAATTTAATCATATTCTAATTAAAAATTTATTTTTTAATACGATTCTAATTAAGAATTTATTCTATCATACCACTATATATAGATTTTAGTTTTAATTATTTTTCGCTATTAATAATTTATTGCTTTTGCTATTTTAAATTGAAATTATTAAATTTATGATAATGTTTTCTTCTTATAGTAAGTATTAACTTTATCTATTTATAAATTAATAAAATAGTTGTTATTTATTTTTATTATAATTTAGTATGTTTATATCTTTTATTTCTTTTTAAAGTTATAAATTAAAAAATACATATAAATATTTTTCTACCTGTCTTATGAGATCAAGATGGACTTGAGTCCTTCTATCTGCTGACTCCAGCTCTAGGAGACACTCGAACTTCTTAATGCTCTGCATTATGATATAATAAATCATAAACAAAACAATTATACCAACGATCATGTACAAGAATTACACAATATCTAATCCAGTCACATAATACATAATTCTTCAATTAAATAATCTTAACATTGCTTCTAATAGAAATTGGAGAAATTAGAATTTACTATGAAATCGAATTTAATAATTCTTATTATTATATTTTTTGTATTATAATTTTTACAGCATATGATTAATTATCTTTTTTAGCTATTGTTACGACGTTACACTTGTGGTGATATTAAATATATTCAAACTGTTAACAAGTGAGAATAATATTTATTTTAAATATTTTATACAATATTAGTGATTGGTTATTATAATATTTTTAATTAAATATATAATATCTATGAATAGTTTTGTAATATTTTTTAATTTATTCTATAAATATAATGTCAATTTCAGTATAATTGATACATATAATAAATTTTTGAAATAAATAAAAAAAATTATATAACTGAGTATAAATAACAGGTATCTACATGCAATGCAAGTTTTAAAAAATTAATATTTATAAAGTTTTTAAATTGATTAATTATTTTTTGTATAATAATTTATTGATAAAATAATTTTTATTAATTAAACTTTAATATGTATATTTTATTAAATTATATAAATATAACGGGACGGAAAAGAGTATTACCCTATCAAAGGTTAATCTTGTTAGACGCTGGAAAAGTGTGAAGCAATTAACATGATAACAACACTGCAAAGACAAACAGGATAACAGGAGATGAGAGTGTTGTCACTGTCGTTGGCCATTAGGTCTGTGAAAAGACTATTTTGGGACGCATTTTTCTCTCCCTTTAACGATACCCATAATAATTAATATGCTTTTTCAAATTTTCAAAAAAAAAAAAAAAAAAAAAAGAAATAATGAAAGTGAAAGCAGAAGGAGAGTAGAAGCATGTGCATGCCTTATTATTACTTAAGGGACATTAAACGAAAGTCAAGGTTTAAGTCCCAATTAAAATAAGATTTTGATGAATTATGGTTGAGCAAAGTGTCTTTAGCGTGACAGAGGGATAGCTACCTACCCCTACTACAGGATTCCATGAAAGAGGCTTTACTTGTGTTTAATTAGATTATGACACGACACTTGACAGTTAAGACCCAGCTTTGTTAACGTCTTTTTAGAAATTTCATATTAGCAATTGGACATCAAACATTATAAAATTAGACAGTGAAGTCTCTCACGATGGAAGTCTTTGTCAAAGAAATACTATTATTTTTTAGCTTTCTAATTTTATGTTAAATATATAATTATTTTTTACTAATTAACTCTAAAGTTCTTGAATTTGATTTTGGAGCTTCATAAACGAAATTCTAAACCAAAGTTTGCTATTAGTATTTGTCTAATATTTTAAAAAACTCTTATTAGAATAACATCTTTAATACAAAACTTTACTTTTAAAATTAAAGGTTAAAGTTTAGGGTCTATTCGGTAAAATCAATTATTTTATTTGCTATTATCCGTTTTAACAGTTGTCTAATTGTTATTTATTTGAGTATATTTTAATAAAATACTAAAATTAAATATTATTAATTTTATCCTGAAAAAGATAATTCATTTTTTTTTTTTTATTTGTTTCAAGATATAATCCATTCTATTTTAATTATTAAATTGTCTATCATATTCTCATTAAATTTTATTTTATTTTCAATAACTATTGTTAATTTTTACTTATTATTTAAATACGGTAATTGTTCATATATTATTTAAGATGGGTATAATTAGAAAATTATAAAAATAAAATTGTCTTTCAATCATATTTTTCTTTCTAAACGTGTGAAAATAGAAAATAAATTATGTTTTTGAGATGGAAAAATGCTTGAAAAATTATTACCCAATATACCCTTATAAAATTACTTTGCGCGCAAAATTAGAGGTGGAAACTTACAGTAGTCACTGTTAAAAGGGTGGACAGAAAAAGAAAGTAGGAATTTTTATGAGGTCTTTCAAATTTTAGAGAATAAGGTGGAAGGGAATTCTTAAAAAGAAAGTTGTTCCCTGTCCTGTAGCTTATCGATATAAAAGCAAAATTTACTTGAAATAGAGATACAATTTTGTAGTATTCAAGTTAAGAGTTTCCGAACTCAAAAATCAAAACCCACGAGTAGCACTCAATTTCTAATCCAAGCATCCATCCTCAGCCGTGTGCATTCTTTGTTTGCCACTGGACAAGTGACTGCAATTTTTGTATTATAAAACAAGAAACGGGCATTCCATTTCAAGAGAATTTGGTAGGCATAAGCTATAAACCATCATACAGCAAAAAGCCGAAAATGCATTCTACACTAAACAAAAAGAAGAAAAATCAAATTTCACCTTATAAATTCATTATAGTGCATATTCATGCCTTAAATTGTTACGCCCTAACTGTAAAGCATAGTAGAAAAGTAAAACTGAGATACCCAAATCTGTACCAGGTAAAGACCGAACCATTTTACAATATATCAAGTAAAATAGGCTACAAATGAGAAGCAAAAAAATTGGAAAAAAATAAGCATTATAAAGGAGACAGGCCCAGTAGAATCTTAGGTTAAGCAAAGGATTTTACAAATGATGATCTACCAGGACGGCTGGTTTGAATCGGTCGATCATGGCTGTTGTCCGTTGTAGGGCTTGGTTGATTTGTTAGACCTTCTCAATACTGCAATCCAAGTAATTACTTCCAGCAACAATGCAATGCCACCCAAAACAGAAATCACAGTTATGAAAGCCGATTTCCATTTCTGCTCAGGATGCAAGATGTCTAGACCTTTAAAGATATTCAAAATGCCAAGGACGAGTACAGAATATCCAATACTGTGATGATATATATTCCAGTAGAATCTATATTTGTGGTCCTTTTTCGGTCTCAAGAACAACGCAAAAACCTGAAAGCGCCAACGAAAGGGTTGGCATCCAAATTAAGAACAAAACGGTAGTAAGATCTTAGTCATGGGTACCACTGCCAGCCAAGAAGATGGACAAGTAGATTAAAAAGACATAAAAAGATGTGTGCTTTCCTAGTAAAGAGGGAAAGTAAAATCAAGAACCAAATTATGGTAACGCCACTTTAACAAAGCAACATGAGAAGCACCAAGAACCATGTGTTTTTATTCAAACAGAACTTTCTGTATCTAATTTTGATTCAATGAAGACTATAAATAAATTCAATTTAAGGAGGAGTTACGTCAATTCAATTTTACGACCATATTTACTAATTGCAAGAAACACATCAGGATTTAACAAAGAAGGAAAAAGGAAATCAATTTTTTATACAAACACAATCTAACACTATATGTAGAAGGCTAAAGCCTGCAACTTTTTGAACTTTCCTATTTCTCTTTCTCGCATTGAACAGTTCAAAAGGAAGAGAATTTACCTGCAATGTTGCAAAAGCGAAAAGAGTAATTCCAATATTGCGATGAGCATTATACTGAATGCCTTCGGATTCACTTCCGAGTTTCATGCCAGTTGCCCAACCAGCAACCCCAATTGCATAGGCAGAAACCTGGCAGGAAATATGGAGATAAAACCACGCTGGATCTGCAGACTGGAAAGGTCTCAGGTACCTTGCAAATATAATTCCAGTTGGAAACAGAATTCCCCAGCTCACAGCATTCAGTATTCCATGAATCTGACACAAATAGAAACACAAATTATTAATTACTTCTAAAATCGCAGAACAAGAATCACCATTTCCAAATCACTTCCCTAGTTCTTAGAATTATGATTTCGTTAATTTCAGTTTCCTCCTTTCCATTAGGTTAAAGCAAGAGATTTTAAGATTACTGTTTTAAATTTCTGTTTATCGAAATAATTGAACATCAAAACGTGATTTTTAAGGAAAAACTTCAATCACCAAAATTTGCAACAAAAAAAATCTTGACTTTTCGCATCTAAAACCGTAAAAGGAAAGAAAGAAAACAATTTCTAATAATAAAAAATTTACCTATAAATGAGAATAGTAAACAAAACAGGCAAGAGAAAAAAAAAGAAGAAGAGAAAGAAAAATTGTGTTCCTGAACATCTAATCCCCAGAGGAGAAGGAAGAATCAAAAGAATCAACGGAGAAGAATTATGGCAAAACTGACATTTCTCTTTTTAGTCTTGGAGTCTACTCCACCGGTAACAGCAGTCTGTCCTCCCTTCAAATCTAAGGTACCTTTAGCGTTAAGATTAGGGGCAGTCATGGCATGCGGCGTTAAACCTCCTTTATCATCAACGCTAGGCCCAACTTGCCAAACCTGATTCACCGTCCCTTTCGCCGCCAAGTCCGCCGGCACCTTAATCTTCGCAAAGATCCTCATTAAGCCATCCTGCTCCTCCGCCCGGTGATCCCACACATCAAACGCCAACTTCGACTTCACAACCGAAGAAGACGTATAAGAACTGATATTATACGTATTAACGGTCATCACACCTTTTGAATTCTTATAAGCCACCAACGCCTGTGCTCCCGCCATTCCTGTTCCGGTCGGATTTATGGCCCACGAAACCCAACCTGCCGATGCTGGAGGAGAAGCAAGGAAGGCAATGGAGAGAGTACTATTGGATGAATCGTAAGAGAAGTGAAGATAAGCGGTGAGCGTAGGGAGGTCTAAACAATGAGCATATAAATCATTGCCGGTGAATTTCTGAGAAGAACAGGTTTCCGACCGCGCCAGTGAGATTAGAGAAACCCATAGGAAAAACTCCATAATTAAAGCACAGAAACGAAGAGAAGCCATTTTTGAGACCTTTTTTGTTTCTTAAATTCCCAGTGCTAAATCTTTGGCGGAATATGTAAAAAGGGAACTAACAGAAGACAAAAAGGCCCGAAAATGCGAAGAGAAGGCAGAGAGATAAATATACTGCAAGAATTATAATTTAGAAAATATGTCTATTTGTGCCCAATTGAGTAACGACAAGTTTCAAAATCAAATTTGGTTTTTTACGTGGCATTTTCTAAGTAACCATAAGCTCGTGGTGATCACGCGCAAGATGTGAGAGGAGGGAATGTAATTTTTATTTGGGTAACGGCATGTGCGTAATGAGTGCTGGTTCTAAGTCATGAATTGAATTGGTAATTCTTCGAGATTGACGGTGATTAGAGATGCCATGTAGAATATGTGGGCCTGAATTGTCCGATGTAATAATAAAAAAAAAATGTGATATGGACGTTTCCATTTGGGTGGACAATGAACTGGATTTTCCCAGTGGGAGTCGCGGCAAATTCCCCCTGGTCAAATCATTTCTTCCCCATTTCTAATCGCTACCGAGTCAATTATTGCGACAAAATGTCAGTGAGATCCATTTTGGTTATTTCCTATTCTAATATAAGCATTAATTTATTTATTTTTTTGGTTATTCACTATTCTAATATATTTCTTAATGAATATATATTCCCATCGTTCTTATAATTTTAACCATAACGTGGTTAATAATTTACTAATTTTTAAGTAAAAAATAAATATGAAATATAAATTTTATTAATAAATATATATATTATGAAAAATGGAAGTTAAAAGTGGGATCTTGGTAATCAAAGGGAATAATTCATATGAAAACAGTAAAGCAAAACAGTCATTGGATTGTTCACTTTTTTTCTTTATTGCAACATTTTGCAGCGAGTTGATTTTATCAGGTACGCAATGGTCTGATTTGATATATCAAGTAGTTTTTTCACATCCCACTTGACTGGTTCCCAATAGAAAGTTACTATGCAGACAAAGGGTTAATAATATAAACCTGGAAAAGTTACTATAAATTACTTCGAGTTTGCAATTGTCAATGTGACGTTCCATTCTTTTGGGAAAATTTGAGGTAATTTTAACTTTTTGATACATAAGTCATATGTTTCAAATTAGCATGCTCAAATAATTGTCATCATTGCTAATAAATTGTACTGTGAAGAACAAGTAAAATAAAAATTAGTATATAGAGCTTAACATTTTGTTTGGAAATGGATAAGAAAATAAAATAATGGAGAGATGAAAATTATAAAATAGAAAGTAATTATTAATTATCTTTCAATGCTTATTTATCCATTAATAAGGAAACAAAATTAAATTTATTCTTTATTTAGAAAAGACAAAATTTTAGGAGAAAAAAAATGTTATTATTAGAAATTAATAATTATACTTTCATTTACTTTTAAATAATAAAATTTGATTCCCGTTATTTTAGAGATTTGGGTAATTTAATAGAAAAAAGAGTGAATTCTTATTTTCTTTCCTTATGTCTTATGTCTGTTCGGCAAAGTTTAGTTGTTTTAATAGCCGTTAATTATTTTAGTGGCGTTTAATTGTAATTTTCAGCAACGCAGACTCGGTATATATAAAAAATTTTTGAATTCAATCCCCGCACCTGCAAAGAGAGACGAAGAGCATTGACTATGACTAACCTTTAGCCGGATTAGACGAAAATTTTTTCTACATACTGGAGTCTGCGTTGCTGATTAAGCTACAACCCGTAGTTAAAGTATTAATAATATTATTAGTGATATCAATTTGTTAAAGTATTAATAATATTATTAGTGATATCAATTTTATCTTCATCAACAAAGTTTTTAATATTATTAACCTTGATTCTATTACTCATTAATTAATAAAGTCCTTATTATTTCACATCAAACATAATTTAATTATTTTCACAGTCCAACAAAGAAACCCCCAAACAAAACAATTACTCCCATATAAGCAGCCAAGCTCAACTGCTGAAGCATGCACGCTCCAGCCGTCTCCTCTCCGCTTGGACCAGGTGTCCCAGAATCCGTCCCTTCCGTTCCCGTAGAAGACGACGGTGACGAAGCAGCATCTGGTCCACTAGCAACACCACCTGCACTAATCTTTCCAGCACCATCAGCCAACTTCAAAACTCCTTTAGAATTCATATTCCCGTCATTCATCGCATGCCGTACAGGCGTTCCATCTTCACGAACAGACGGACCCACTTGCCAAACCTGATTAACGGTATCAGCCTTCTCCGGCACTTTAACCGTCGCAAATAATGCATAATTTTTGTCAAGAGACTCCGCACTCAAATCCCAAACATCAAACGACAGCTTAGACACAGAGGGAGCGACATAAGACGATACGTCGTATGTCTTAACGACAAGAGCGCCTTTCTCTTTATATGCTAATAAAGCTTGTGATCCTACCATGCCTTCTTTTTTCGGATTGATAGCCCATGCTACCCATCCTTCATCCGCCGGCGGAGCTGCTACGTAAGCAATTGCGAGAGAGGAGTTGGAAGAGTCGTAAGTGTAATGAAGGAAGGCGCCGAGTTTGGGAAGAGCAACACAGGTGGCAAAAGTTTTTCCATTTTTGAATTTCTGTGACTCACAGGTCAGGGAATATGCAGGTGAGACTAACAAAACTACTGCTGCATATAATGAAAGCAGTGGAATTGTTAGAGCAGGCGCCATTGTTAAACTGTAAAATTCAATAAAGCTCTGTGTGTTAAATATTCTTATACAGACAGAGAGACAGGAATTATCTGGCGTGTAATAAGTAATTTACGGGGTTAATTAGTGGCTATTAGGGAGCTAAAATTTTGTTAAAACTTAATTTATCATTTGTTTATTTATTTTTATTTTTTTGGTAATTTGATATTTTAATTGATCTATTTAAGGTAAGTTGTCGAAAAATAGAACGAGCGCAAGCGAGCCAGCCATACACATTCTATATTTTCGGAAAAGATATATATATATATATATATAGTAAGTATTTCTTAAAAAATAAATTTCTCTCTTTTATTTCATTTTTAGTTAATAAATTTTCCAACTTCTAAATTTAATTGAGGTTGGTTGCTTATAAACTTTACTTGTTCAAGTTTAAATTAATGCATTATATATATTAAAACGGTTTTTCTTTGTATTTTATAGATTTAGAAAATTATTTTATTAATGAATATTTGGTTTGAGAAATACTTATTATTTTTTTTGTTTGTTTTTTTATTATTTTTATCTAAATCAAATATTTAATTATTTTAACTATATTTTGATTTAAATTAAATATTTATTTCTTTTAGGTAAACAATTGGAATTTTTATTCTTTCTTTAAAATTTATGGGATAAATTATATAAAAAATAATAATTTTTGATAAAAAAATTAAATCTCGGTTCTAAATTCAGATTGCCAATTAGCTTTATTCCACAAAAATATATAATACAATATTGATGTTATGTACAATAATTAATGAAGAATAACTCAAAAGGCAACAGCGTTACATATATAAATTTTTGAAACTCTTCAAGTAAATCATCATATTGCCATTATTGCTTAATCAAGTTGTTATCTCCATCAATTCCACGTGTTGTTTAATGTTTATGGATACTTTGTATTTCTAAGAGGTAATTAACCATATAATCATAACATTATATATATTCCAATTTCAAGTAATTCTTCTTTTTTTTTTAAATGCAATTTCAAGCAAAATTAATAAGAGATTTAAATTTCCTTTTTTTAATAATTTTGTGAAAGAGAGCTATCAATAATTTAAAATATAAGAAAGGGGAGAAACATATTAAGTAGTTACAACGATAAAAAACGCAAAAGGTATGAAATTTGAATTTTTCTTATTATAAGAATTATAATTATTTTTGGATTATAAGAGTTTCAATCAATTTGGTACGCGAACAGTAAATGACTGACCACTAATCATATTATGTACATTATCATATTATTTGAATATTACATAAATTAACATAATAGCATTTTTTATATCAAATAGAAAGAAAACTAGCAATAAAAATAAATACGGAAACTAAACCCAAATTCCTCTTTCCAATATTAGAAATGCACATGGATCCCGACTTTTTACTAGACGGTCCTGGAGCAGGAGCAGTGGTAGAAGAAGCTCCGAACTCCAAAACTCCTTTAGAATTTAAACTAGCAGAATCCATTGCATGCTTCCGCGGAATACCACCGCTAACTGCTCCGCCTACCTGCCAAACCTGATTCACCCGCACCGCCTTGGCCGGTACCTTCACCGTCGCAAATATTACAAATTTTTCGCCGTCAGATTCCGCGCTCAGTTCCCACACATCAAACGATAGCTTCGACACTTGAGGCGGACCGTAGCTACTAATATTGTAAGTGTTGACGATAACTGAATCCGAACTGTTGGATTTAAATGCTATCAGAGCCTGAGATCCAATCATGCCCTTTCCTGTCGGATTAATCGCCCACGCGACCCAGCCCTCCGGTTTGGGCGGAGCGGCGACGAAGGCAATGGAGAGAGAGGAATTGGAAGAATTGAAAGTGAAGTGTAGGAAGGAATTTAGTACAGGAAGGTCAGTGCAATTCGAAAATACAACGTTTTTCCTGAGTTTTTGCGATGTGCATGTGGGGGAAGTTGTTGAAGGAGAGATTAAGAGAGCTAAACACAGCCAACAAGCAATAATCAGAAACTGGAAGTCGGAGATATTAGAAGAAGCCATTGTTGGTATTGCAATGGAGGATGAAAAAGAATGTGTGTATATATACAGGAGGAGAACACAAATCAGGATTGATGGATAGAAATTGCGAAAACAGGTACAAAATTTCCAAAATTGTACTTTTATCGAATTACAGCATTCCATGATTCTGATATAACTGGGTTTGATTCGTTTTGGATTTGGAATTAAAATTCTTTTCATGAATGCAATGTAGGTTGCCTTTATAGGAATTCGTGTGATTTGAATTATCGTTATAGCTTGGTTTGGTAGTGTTATTTTTTTCATCCTCTTATGCCGTCACTGTCAACATCACGTGGTCCAGTCAAATATGGAATATGGTTATTTCTCTTTATCTGTGTTATGGCACGGAATTAGACAAAATAAATAAATAAATAAAGCAAAATCGGTGACCAATATGGATATTTTTAAAATATATATATAATATTTTAATTTAAGGATAAAAAATTAATTTAAAACATAAGAATGTCCTGAAAAATACGTATAAATTTTAATGGAAAAATTAAACTCTTAAAATATATATATTTTAAGTCATTGCAAATGTTTAAATTTTATTTTTATTAATATATTAAAATATATTTAAAATTAAAAATTCATTTGGATTCAATATATAATCATAATCTTATAGAATATCAACTTTATGCTTTTTAAAAAAATATAAAAAAAAAAAAAAGTGGGGGCAGTTTAATAAATAATATTTTAATAAATAAATATTAATGAATTAATATATAGAATTCATTTATAAATTTTAACAATTTTAATAGGATTTGAATTAAATTAATATTCGTTTCTTTGACATATAAAATTCATTTATCAAATGATGACAAAAACTTCTACATTTTGTAAATCTTAGAGAATTAGAAATTAAATGTGTTGCGGAAAAGGAAAAAAAAAAAAAAAAAAAGGAAAAGAACATTGAATTACAGACCAAGTTAGTTGGAAATAGTAAAGGCTCCATTGAGCAGTAAAAGCAAAGTAATAGAGTAGTTGATTATTGTATAGTTGTCATAGTAATCATAGGCCTGTGTTCTATAAATCTGTTTCTTCGAATACAATTTCCTGATATTTATCACATTTGAAAAATAAATATTTATATATTTATATTTATATTTTAAAAAATAAATATTTTTTTCATATTTATTTTTTATATGTGACTAATAAATATTATTTTAATTTAATAATTATAAAAAAAAAATTTATTGATTAATTAACTTAATTTAGATATTTCCAATAAATAATTATTCTTAATAAAACTAAAAATTGAATAAATATAAATACAAACGTGGGATAAACAATGAATAGCACATGACAATATTTGAAAAATAAGAAGGATTGTTAGTAATTTGTAGCTGGCCATCACAATTCACAAAATGCTAATGAAACATGTCATTCATGTCTAGCAATAATTCACTGCAGTGGAGTAATGTGTAATGTGTTGGCCCACGTTAAAATACTAACACCTATATGGCTACAACTCCAGTACAAATATTATTTCATTCTTTAACACATTGTTTGGGAGCCAAGAAAAATTGGAGGAATGATGATACTCTCATTATCACAAGATCGACAAAAGTGCTTTTGCTATTGCTATTTGGAAGTTGGAGTGTGTAATTGTAATTCAAAAACATTACAGATATTTTTTAACCGATTCGAAATAAAAAATTTATAAAAAACTAAATTGAATTAAATCAAATAAGTTTTATTCTATTGGATTTGTTTTCCGTATGTTTTCACTTTCTTATTTCTTTCCCCCTAATCCAAACAAACCTTAAAAGGGTAGATGATTTCGTTTCACGGGCCTTCTGTTTGACTGGATGAATAATAGAAGGAAGAAAAGTTGGTCAAAAATGTAGTTAGTCAATATTATAATGAAAATACATTATACCTTGACTTTTTTTTTTTTTTTTTTTTTTTAAAAGAACAAAAAATTTAAGATTTTTTAACCAAACTGTTTAAATTATATAATTTAAATCTAAATGTAAAAATTTATTTATAAATGAATTTTGAATTAGTCATATATAATGCAAGTGTAATGTTAGTCATAACTGATGTTAGGTTTAAAACGTCAATGCCACCTAACGTAGTTAATGTGGAGATCTTATGACTTTTTTGTCCTAAGTTCCAATCTCTTTCTTCCACTTACTTCGAAAACTGTACTTATCTACTCACTTTGAGCTATCCTTTAATCAGTTTTAGCCATTTTCAATGCATATTAATCTTTGATCGATGCAAAAATTCAATAACAATAGAAACGAGAAGAATGTAAAATATGTTAAATTTGTAAGTTTATTTTAATTGTAGCATTGAAATCATGATTTTAGAAATCGAATCGAACCAGTTGGTTCAATCAAATTAAATAGAAATCGAACTATAGTTCAATCCGGATACCATACGGGATAAGCTACTTAAAACATGAGGTTAAAAATTAAAGAGAATTGATGAATTCGGATAAAAGTTAGCCAATCGGAATTTAATTCAAAATAAGAAAAAAATTCTATATTGGAATTATTAATTTGGTTGTGAACAATATTAATTGATTTTTTTTAACGGAATATCAAACTTACTCATTTTATCATTTTTTTTTTAAATTATTCAGTACTTTATATTTTAATTATAATTAAAAATATTATATATGAAAATGAGGATAAATCATATTGATTTCGAGAGAGATTCCAATTTAATAAAAAATATTTATTTTTATCGATTCAATAATCTATCGAATTGGGATAACATGGATTGGAACAATACTTTTGTACTAGTACTATATAATATTAAAACTTGTTTGGGAGTGTGCATCTATAAGACAAAATAATGAGAATATTTAAAAAAAAAAAAAAAAAAAAAAAAGGGACTATAGAGTTATTGTCATCTTCAACTCAGGCCATCAGTTCGATGATGACATCCCGATTTAAGACATCCCAATTCCTTAAACTCCTGGCCAGGAGAGTCATTATTCAAATATGATAGGTAATGGGATGTACTCATAAAAATTAAATACTGATCAAATAAATGGATGATGATGCCTCTATCACTAGGCCACCATCTTGGGCTGTAGAGAATTTTTTTTTTTTTTTTTTTTTTTTTCTAATCAAATCCAGCCATTTATACTCTAAAAGGAAAAAAATAGTTGAAGTCCTCGAACGTCAAAAAAGAAACTCTTTTCACTGGTTTCAAATCCTGCAGAACAAACATTTGTTGAGTTAAAGAGTTTTCTTTTTCTGTAGGGCAAAAGTTATGTTTAAAAAGATGAAAAGAAAGGGAGAAAGCCATGAAAAGCACGACTTTTTATCTTTTTAAGACAAAATGGACATTTAATAATATTATTCACACGCCTTTCAAACACAACTTTTTTTTTTTTTTGTCCTTTCATGAATCATTTTTTTGATTTTGATGAAATGAAATGCTGAAACTTAGCTGGAAACAAAATATTATTTGTCTCCTTTTCAATTACATTTCTTATTTTAACCTCATTAAATAAAAAATACAAATTTAAATAAGTTTTATAGCAGAGAAAACATTACATTTTATTAAGTATTAAAAAATAATTAGTAAAATTTCAGGAAAAGTGAGTTGTTATTGCCTTTCTAAATTACTTTTTAAGAATCACAGCAAGTCTGCAATGAGAATACAACAAAAATCCCAAAATAAAATTAGCAATTTAAAAACTCAAAACACTGGCAAGGAGAACGAAAATTCCAATTTGATAACCCACGTTCAATCCCTTCATTTCATAAGCAGCGCCAGTATTTTGAGTACTATTTGTACTTTCAGCAGCAGGGTTAGTACCACTACCGGCTGTAGTTGAACTCTTTAATTCAATGGTTCCTTTCGATTGAATATTCGCCGGAGCAAAATCATGCTTAGCCGGATTTCCATTAGTGACCGACGGGCCAACCTGCCAAATCTGATTCACTTTCTCCAGATCTTCCGGAAGTTTCACCGACGCAAATATTACAAAATTGCCACTGGAATCAGATTCCGCACTCACATCCCATACATCAAACGATAACTTCTGTGTCTCGTTAATCTCATGGTAAGAAATTAGGTTATATTTCTTCACCACCACGGAATTTCCAGCGGGTTTCATTCCGATCAAAGCCTGAGCTCCGGCCATGCCAGTTCCTTTCAGATTGAGCGCCCACGCGACCCAACCGTTAGACTTGGCTGGAGCCGCCTTGAAAGCGATTGAAAGAGAGGAATTAGAGGAATTGTAAGTGTAGTGTAAGTGAGCATTGAGGGTGGATAGGTCACTGCAGTTAGCGTAGCTTTTGTTGTTGTTGAATTTATCGGAAGTGCAGTTTAGTCCATGTGTGGTTGAGATTAGCAAAACTAGAGACAGAAAAAGAAACCGTACAAAAGAAAATGAAGCCATTGTTGAAAGAAATAAAGCTTTTTGAGGAAGAAGATGAAAGTGGATGTGTGTAAGTGCGTGCCCTACAGACTTTGGAATTTATAGAGAGAATACCACTTACAACTGTATAGTTAGCGTAACATGTTTTTCACTACGAGTATGTGTCACCGGCTGACACGTATCCTGGTCGTTACTTGAATAAACGTGGCATTACTGGGTTGGTGGAAATATTGCATGTGGTTTGACTCGGCTGATTTCAGCTGTGTGTAACTATTCAAAAAGGTTGACTCTACGGATTTGAATCAAAATAATGTTGAGATGCATGTCGGAATTGCGTACGTCCAAGAGCATTGGACCGTTGAATGAATATTTTATATATATATATATATATATAAATTAATGATAAAAATAAAGGTCTTTTGTGGAAATTTAAGCCACCACCACGTGTGAACTCCACAAGTAGTAATATCCGAAAAAAAAAAAGCTTTTTTAGTGTTTGGGTTGCTGACGACGACCTTGGAGTTCATTTTCTCAATATTTTGTATTTTATAATTTTATTTTTTATGTGATTTATTAACTTATTTAATTGAATTAAGCTGTATTTTATAATTTTAGTTTCAATATGTAATTTATTATTAATTTATTTATTGAAGATGATGATGAACCACATAAGATGATGATGTTTTGTAAAATATGAATCTTAAAAAAAAAAAACCATTTTGAACAATTTTATGAGACCGGAGCATTTTAGAAAATCTTAAAATTTCACAAAGTTACTCAATTAAGACATGTTATTTATGTGTAATGATTTATATTTAATTTTAAACCATGATTTTTAAGACTTCCATGTAGACATATTATATGATTATAAATAGTTAAAAAGACACCGGCTTTAATTATTGCGTGGCAGATTCTGATTGTGACAAAGTAAGTATCATGTTTGGAAATATTTTTAATAAAACAACTAAAGACGGGAGATGTACATCAACGGTTGAAATCCCATACAGAGCAAAAACGAGTAAATGTACACATTTTTTCTAAGGTTTACACAAAAAAAAGGTCAAGCAAGCCAACACTCTAATGTCAAACCTTTTTAAATTTTATTTCCATTATTATATATGATATTAACTTTTTGTTTGACTATTTTTAACTACGTACAAAAATAATTTCCTTTAAAGACATTAATTGAAATTTGCAAAATTTTGTATATTTAATTATAAATAGTTTTAAGTCATAATGGTGTATAGTTAGAATTTAAAACCAATCAACAAAGAGTTGGTTTGGATTGTAAGCAATTGTAGAACCAGTAATCAAATTTAGTGAAAAATAAATTTTTAAAAAATTGGAAGGCGAAACGATAAGATTAATTTCTGCATGGTCAAAATAATAATAATAATTATCTTATTGCTATTTTCCTTTTATTCACTTGAAAGCCCAATAAATTGTGAATTATGCAGTATGGGTAACCCTCATTTTTATTCATTAGATTGGTAAGAATTTTTATGTCGATAATTTTTTTATTAGTATTAACTTGACATATATCGTCGGTTTTCAAGTTAAGATTAAATTTTGTTTGCATTAGGTCAATTTATTAAAAGATAAAATATCAATGTGCCTAAATGCTTAATCGTTTGAATAAAATTATTATACATAATGAAACGGTCACGTTGAAATCAAGAGAAAATTTTGAAATTTATAAGAAAAGAAAATAATAAATGATTCAATAAAATATTGTAAGTCTAATTAATAATGCAATATATAAAATTATTTATTTATGTGAAAATTTTAAACTCTCTTTCATATATTCAGAAATAAAAAATGAAAATGAAAAATAACAATCAAAATATGTAAAAAGTTCAATTTTAAATTAGTAAATAAGGAAATAAAAGTAATAATTAAAGAAAAGAAAAAGGTTATGTTGATGACGATGATGATGTTGGGATTTAATATAATTTCATGAACAAGACTGTCTATTTGTTGGGCATCTCCAGAGACCTTTGATTAGGCATTTTATGTCGTGAATATGGGAAACACAAACCATAAAAAGGTTAGGAGAGACGGTTTAAACAGCTTTAATAGGTTTAAACAGCTTAATTCTCAATCCACTCAATTTTAATTAATTCATTTGAAAAGAAAAAGTAGGCCTATATCAATTAACTATGGCCTCCCTTTTAGTTGTAACCTTTGAAATAACTACTGTTTTTCACGTCGTGCGTTGCACAATAACATCCTTCCCTATATTTTTATATTTTATACCCATTTATTTTTTTTATTTATATAATATTAAAATATAATTTTTTTAGATTAAAATAAATAAAATTGATTAATTTATATTGAATTTTATCATATAAACTACTTGCAGTATTATTTTTTATGTAATTGATTTTATTTTTATATAATAAAGTGGTCTCCAAATAAAATTTAATTCAATCTTTATACTTAGTCTTTGAGTCCCTAATTTATAAATATAGATTCTCAAAACCCTGATAGATGGTAAAAAAGAAAATCAAATTATCACTTAATGCCCAACTCTTGCCCTCGATTCCCAATCAATATTCATATATAGTTATAATGAAAAATAATAATAATTTTTTTCACTGACAGGTAAAAAAAAAAAACGAAAATATAATCTGAATTAATAATGATAATCATTTTGACTATAGTGATAATATTACTTACTTAGCGCATTAGAGAAAATAATATATGAAGATACACAAAAAATTTTAAGACCCAAAATAAAAATATATAGTTCTAATTTTTTTAATTTTATAATATTATTTTCATTCAAATCAAACATATTTAGAATATAAAATAAAAAATTAAAAATACTTAATTAGGAAGTCATTTATTTATTACAAGAAAGATATAAATCTCTTATTAAATTAAAGTGATAATGATATTAATTCAATAACGAAAAAAATAAAAAACAATAATTTTTTATTAAAAATAAAATTTTTTTAAGAACTCAATATATAATAAGAAATAAATTATATTAAAAAATTTATCAATTTGAATTTTAAACATAAATTTAAAAATATTATAATTTAATTAAATTAATTTTTATGGAAAAAAAAGCTACGTCAATAAATAAAAATTAGAAAGCAAATTATGCTAGGATCCAATATTAATTAGTTAATAAATTTATTCAAGTATTTTATTTTTTATTATTTTAAGTTGAAAGTTTTAAATAAATAAATTAAATAATAAAAAATTACATAAAAAACGTTATATCATCTCTAAATAAATTTATAATTTTTTCTACAACCTTAAAGAAAAAAAATATACTTTTTCTTTTTTATTATATATTTATATATAATTTAAAAAATAATTTTTAAAAATTATATCAATCAAATAATAAAATGTTTTTTTTTTTTTCATCTTAAGCATAGGTATCTCAAGCCTATTAGGCTATAACTAACTCTTACTCACACTAAATTAATTCAAGAAGGGATAAAATATTTTCAACGAGTATTTGCTCAATCCACAAAGATTAAACCTTTGATTTTGGAGAGAAGAGTGTCGAACCACTTATCTAAATATTTTTTATATAAAATATAATTTTTAAATTAACTTAGATTAAGACTATTTTAAAATATTTTAAATTTCATTGAGGATGATATTAAAAATCTGATTAGTCTTCTTCTATTTTCATATTTATATATATAAAATATAGATTAACATTGCCATAATTGCAGCAATTTAAAGCTCACCCTACAATCTACTGAAAAAGAAGAAAATTAAATATTATATTATTAAAACTAGATCTGGGAGCTGATCGTGCACATGTCGGGGATCATTTGCCAAAAAAAAAAAAATAAATAAATATTACCACTTCCACTTGTTCTCTACAACGATTCCAAAGCGTGCTAGCAGTAGAGGAGGCAGTTGGGCCTGTTCATCGGAACGCATTGGACCTGATGACATAATAAGAAAAGAACTATGGCCGTTCATATTTAAATAAGAAGTCTCCAACGCAAGATTTCCCAACTAACAACAATTTTTATTATCCGTTTCGAAACCAATTTTTTCATTCAGCAATAATTTGACTTATAAATTCAGTTAAGAAATTTATTAGTTCAGCTCAAAAAATTTTATTTTTTATTATCTGAACGAATAGGTAGAGAGTATAATAAAATATAAATAAGTTCAAATAAACAGTGCCCTAATCCAAAAAGAGAAAAGGTTAAAGATATAAAGGAATGGGTAGGAGAGATGGTGAGACACGTAAGAATTAATTAATAGCACTACAGTAAAGAGTCGACTTTAATTTTGATTCGATGTCTTGTATCCCTACGACACTACTCACGTAACCACGTCACGCTTTCAATGTTTAACATTTGTTAAAATAAATAATTCCATTTACTAGTTAGAATTATTGATAAATTCTAATTGAAATTTAAAAAAATATAATGTGAAAAGCGGATGATATTATTATTTGTGTATAAATTATTTAAAATATTTTAGTATTTGATTACGATGCTAAATTATTTATCTTTTTAAAAAATTTTAAATATGAATCAATTACACTCTTTTATTAATCGAATTAAGTAGTTAATACGAATTAAGTTGAATAAATATGTAAATACAAATTAAATTCGATAAATATGCATTCACTCAATTGATATACTCAAATCAATAATTTCGTTAAATTAAGAAATAAAAAAAATAAAAAAAGTGACACATGAAAGAATCTATCATAGAACCAATCTTTATTATAACCAAATTAAGCAAACACGATTTACTTTGAACAAGACAGTTAATTTAACATTCTCCGTGCGTGCTGATGAACCCTAATTGAAATATAAAAAAATATAATCTAAAAAGCAATGACATCATTATTTATATTTAAATTATTTAAAATATTTTAATATTAATCTACGTTGCTAATAATGAACAATATAGTGACCAATTATTGATTTTAGCAAAAACATTTAATACATTAATAATGAACTATTATCACTAAGTTTTTTTCTTATGGCATTAGTAATTATGAATTGATTTTCTTCCAAAACTCATCAATTTTCCATTCAAAACAATTCAAGATTTATATGCAATGATCCAAGATCATTATGAGTCTTTAATGCTACTCTAAAATTTAATAATAAAATATCCATATAAATAGTCGAATAAAAACGAATTAAATCCTATTAATAATAATAAAATAAAAAGGATGGAATATATCCCATAGCCTTAATTTAGCATAATTTGAAAGAATTTAAATAATAAATACTTCCTTTATCACATACAAACAGACTCAACTTTATTTTTTATTTTCCTAAGTTTTCCTTTTTCGAAATATAATTGATTTCTTAATTTTCTAATATATCAATATTTAACAAGTCTCGTTATTAATAATTTTCCATTGAGTTTTTTTAACAAAAGAAATATTAATATAGAGGTATATTAAAAAATATATAGAGAAAATTTATTGCTCAAATAATACCCCATCCATGCACTTTTATTAGTTATTTCCAAGATTGAAGTTGTTTTGCTCAAAATTATCTGTTGTTTTCAGAATATTAAAGAGCATTAATTATAATTATTTTTTCAAATTTTACATTTAACTTTATTAAAAATAATAATTATTATCACAAGTTATTAAAATTTTATCTTATCACAAGAAAACTATTGATATTAAATGAGATAAAAGAATATTTTAATTTAATTTAGGAGTATTTTAATATAATTTAATTAATTTTTAATTATTATGTAAAAATTTTAAATAATAAACAAAAGTGGATAGAGGGAATAATAATCTTTTTTTAATTTATGTGAAAATAGAACAAGCTCGACACTGGCTCCCCTTGTAGCTTGGTGGTCTTGGACCCTTGGTAATTATTGCCAATTTTACACCGGCTACGCAACTTCTTTTGATCCAACCAAATCATGCCGTCGCCAATTCAGTGCCCAAAGAACTAGACCTTATTTGGGCCGCTTCATTCATCCTTTCGTTTGTTTGGGTCGCCATGAGCCCAGATTTTATTGGGCCGACATGAAACCCAATTATCTAAGCTTATAAAATGGGCCAGTATGAAATCGGAATAGAGATTGGTTTAATTGTATTCGAATTCCCAATCCAAGCCCTTGCGGGTCTATATATTTGTCTTAGAAGTTAAAAACCCTAGCCTCTTCACTTTTTTAGGGTTTACAAGTTGCAACAGGAGTGGCATTGCTGCGGCTCAAACAGGTCCTAAATCCTAATCTCTTTCTCCACCTCTTCTACTTTGTCTTTGCATTTGTTTCTTTTATCGTGAGATGTCTTACTGAAAATGGATAAGATTAGCAGGTCTGTTCATTTCTAGCGTACCTATGCTATCGATCATGAGTATTAGGTTTTTGATCCATTTTAAGTGGATGATTGTGGTCATGGTTTGGATTTGGTCATTTTGTTATTGTTTTATAGATCTAATTTTCTTGAATGACTGCACTGGAGTAACCTACATGAATCTTTGCTTTTGTAGAGTTGTTTATACTGAAACCATTTCTTACTGTAATTATAATCTTGAAATTAATAAGATTTACTATGGAAAAGTCGTAATCAATGACTGTCGATGGAATTCTATTTATGGATTCTGTTCAAATTTTTTAATCTTTAATTTAAATGCGCTATAAATCTAATTTTTCACTTAATTCATGAAGAAACTCTAATTCAACAAAGGGTAATAGAAGATTTTGCCTCTTGTTTGTGTTAGTTGATGAGATATATTTAGTCAGTTATAGAGTTTCGACAGAAACTATGAGTTCGTGACCTCATATAATCTGCATTTGCGTACTTTTTTTCTCTTTTCCAGCTATATGTAAATACGCGAAAGTTTTTAATTGTACTTATGACTGATTATACGTTTCCCTGTTGTCTGTGTTTTAGAGAAAATGGCGGTTCCTTTGCTCTCCAAGAAGATTGTGAAGAAGAGAGTAAAGAAGTTCAAGAGGCCCCAGAGTGACAGAAAGATATCTGTCAAGGTCTGATTTGCTATTTATTTTCCTTGAATTAGATATAAGACTTATTGGATTGCATGACAATTTCCTGGCAATATGCTTCTTTAATGTAAATAAATAGTGAGCATTATTGCCAGGATGGGTCGATGTGTGACTTCATTTCTTTTGGTACTGACGCATGCACTTAAATTGGTGTGTAGAGATGAGAACAAATGCATTTTTGTTGCATATTTCATTGGGTTGATGTATATGGTTAGTAGATGTCTTGTTAGTCTTGCCTTCATGTTTATAAGTCATGGGTTTAGTTGCTTTTATGTTTAAATTTGATTTTGATTGGATAGACTTCTGTTCCTTTCTTTTTGTTTGAATTGCATGCAGTTTTGTTTTAACTTTGTTATCTGTGTACAATAAGCCGATGCTCTGGATTGGATACTCAATGAAGGTAGCATGGTAAGGTGCACAGAAACTGAATTACATTGGTCTACATGTCTGCTCCCTCTGATGCCTCTCCTTGGAGGCATTTGATTTGGGGGCCTGGTTATGACCAACATTTCATTTGCTCCCATCATTCCTTTTTTTAAATATTGTAAATTTGAATTGTTGGATTCATTTGTTATTTGTTTGATGTCATCCTTGATGTTCTCTCTTTCTAGAACTAGGTTGCTGATTGCTGTATCAAGACCTTTATTTCTGTTGTGTTAATTAGATTTTGAATGTGTGGACTATTGCTGGTTCTGTAGTGTTTGAATTGCAAGTACTTCTGATTTCAATTTTGTTATCTGTGTATAATAAGCTGATGCTCTGGAGTGAATATACATGCCTGCATGGCGAGGTGCACAGAAATTGAATTGTATTGGTCTACATGTCTGCTCCCTCTGATGCTTCTCGAGGAGGCTGTCCCACATTTCATTTTCACTCCTCGTTTTCGCTTTCTCAAATATTCTATATTTGAACTGGCTGAGTCGTTTATATTTGTTTGATGTCATTCTCGGCATTCTCTCTTTCTAGAACTAGGTTTCTGATTCCTGTATCAATAGCTTCATTTGCGTGTGTTGGAATTAGATTTTGAATGGGTGGACGTCCGTTGCTTTTCTATTGTGCTTTAATTGCATGTAATTCTTTTTGATTTATTGCTATCCGTGCACAATAAGCCGATGCTCTGGACAGAATACACAATGAAGGTGGCATGGTAAGGTGCACGGAAATTGAATTGTATTGGTCTACATGTCTGCTCCCTTTGATGCCTCTCTAGGAGGCTTTTGATCTGGGGGCCTGGTTCTGACCCACATTTCATTTGCACACATTCTTCTTGTCATATTTGAATTGGGTGAGTCATTTATATTTGTTTGATGTCATTCTTGGCATTCTCTCTTTCTAGAACTAGGTTTGTCATCCCTGTCTCAATAGCTTCATTTGCATTGTGTTCAAATTAGATTTTGAACAGATGGACATTAGTTGCTTTTTCTATTGTGCTTTAATTGCATGTAATTCTATTTAAATTTTGTTATCTGTGTACAATAAGCCGATGCTCTGGACTGATACACAATGAAGGTGGCATGGTAAGGTGCACAGAAATTGAGTTATATTGGTCTACATGTCTGCTCCCTCTGATGTGTCTGTACAATGCTTTTGATTTGGGGGCCTGGTTTCTGACCCACAGTTTGTTTGCTTTTCTCATTCTCATATGTTTTAAATTTGAATTGTTCATCATTTGTTGTTTGATCTCATCCTTGGTGTTCCCTCTTTCTAGACTAGGTTTGTGAATCCTGTATCAAGAGCTTCAGTTATGCTGGGTATGAGTTTTTTACTTGTAATTTGCATGACATGGTCCTAGTTTATTGTGGTGTTCATACTAGGTTCTGGTCTTTATAACTCCCATACCATGCCAAGGCATGGGGTGCCATATTAAATGGTACCACAATTTGTTAGTTTCCTGAATTGTATTTGTTGGTTTAATTTAGCTTGTGTAAGATATATCCATTCACGTTTACTGTTGTTACTGGTACACACATGAATGCCTTAACATCTTGTGCAATGTGATGGAAGTGAAATTCTTCTAACTAGGAATGTGAAACACCTATGTTGATTCTTATGAGTTAGATTTGACTTTCGTTCTATGAAGAATTGTTTCCTAAAGTGGCAAACCGTAATTTATCATGTTGTGACAAATTCTTACTTTTGATTGGGATGTTGCTGTATTTTCCTCATCGAAGTGTTATGACTTGTGGTTTGAATGTAATGCTTGTTTTCATCTGGATCTTGCAACATTCTGTGATGTAGCTTTGAGGTGTTCATCTTTGAATTTATTCTGAACAAGAGCTTGTTCTGGTTTCAGGAGAACTGGCGAAGGCCAAAGGGTATTGATTCAAGGGTCAGGAGGAAGTTCAAAGGATGTACTCTGATGCCCAATATTGGCTATGGATCAGACAAAAAAACTCGCCACTATCTTCCTAATGGATTTAAGAAGTTTGTCGTGCACAATGTGAATGAGCTTGAACTTCTGATGATGCACAACAGGTATAGCTCTTTAAATATATTCTCAAACAGCTTATTTAAGAAAATTGTCATGCTTACTGTTGACATAATTCCAGGACTTACTGTGCTGAGATTGCCCATGATGTATCCACCAGAAAGAGAAAGGAGATTGTTGAGCGTGCAGCTCAGTTGGATGTTGTTGTTACCAACAAACTAGCTAGGTTGCGGAGCCAGGAGGATGAATAAACATTATGTTTATTTTGCTATTGCCTATACTCTTTGCATTAGGCAGATGAACCATATTGGTATTATTTTTTTGTTTTGGATCGAGTGTTGGTTAATTTTGAATCAAAATGTGTTTTCTGCTACAAAGCATATGATGGACACCTTCTTTAATGATTGGGTTCTCGTTTAATGCCTTGGTCATTTAGCTTTACCAGAGGATAACAATCTTACTTGCTCTCTCCCTCTTAAATGAGAAATTACGGTATGTCATGTGGGATTACAGCTTAAATTTTCTATGGAGTATTTTTACTGTAGAGTTAAAAAATTGAATTTGAAAATTTTACGTCATTTAATGTGGATTATATAATGGTGAAAATTTTTAGTAGTGTGAAAATAAATGTGATTTCAAAGTTGCCTAAAGATTATATGGTCTAAGAAGTGGGAAGTCAGTTAAGGATGTGGCCACAAAGAGATGGTGATGGTCTTGTTTGGTGGCCACCATGTGGTCTTGTTGCTTTAAATTAACTGTATTTTGCTTTCTTTTATTTAGTGCATGATAGAAAAATCACTAATGTGACGGCTGATATATTACATTTCAAAAAGCAAAAAGATGGGATTTACTTGTGGAATTATCTCCTCAGTATTGGTTAAAAGAATTGAACCATCGCTGTTAAGTGCTTCAGGGGAAAACATATAGAGGCATAAGGTATTAGTATTACTTGTTATGTTGTGGAAGACCAAACTAGACTATTAGAATTGGAGACAGTGCAGATATCTGTTATGACATAACATAAACCAAAATGTGTTTAACATATACAAGCAACTGCAGAAAAATAATTTGAAAATTTTCATTATTCTTCTCTATTATTTTGAAGCAAACGTTAATTCTAATTTTTTTTTTTATCCAGTACTACTTGATGTTTTAGCATGTAAATCATATGCACTTATTTATTTCATCTTGTGAAGCTAACTAATAACCACCACTTAGTGAAGTAGTTAACAGTTGATACAACTAACTGGTGGGCACTATTCATTAATTAATACAGATTTTCTACTTTTATTTATTATTATATCATTAAGAGGTCAGAGATTTAGATACTCCATTATTCTAAGATAATGAAAATCTATGTAGCAAAGTCCCTTTATCTTAAGTTTCTCAAAGTTGGTATGATTGATCCATTGACTATTTCTATCTCATGACAAATGAGATCATTTGGTTTTAATGGTCAAAGCACAAATGAGAAGCAATATAGAACATTGGTTTGTCTGACCATCCACTCACTTAATAAAATTTTTAATACTACTTCAGTTTAAAATTAGACAAACTAATTGAGAAGAAATTATATTGCTTATGCGAATTATATTCAAATTATCAGAAGATAATGTGAAATGAAATGTGGGGAACAGTTTGGAAGAGGAATAAAGATTTGGTCCTAAAAATTCATCCATTACACCTAATAAATTCTTATTTCCTATCATGGGGTACTGAATTTTGGATGTTAAAATGACAAATCAAGACCAATTCGTGCAATGTCTGGCTTTCACAATGTGCATGTGGAACACTTGTCTGCCTCTACAGCTAAACATTTGGATTTTGAAGATCTTAACACCATTTGAAAACTTTATTATTATTATTATTATTTCAGATCATTATTAATTGTAGGTTTGGAATTGATATTTTAATGTTGAAGAGGAGCTCAAGGACATGAAGAAATAAACAATTACAGTTAAACATATATTGTGTGTCTTATAACTCAAGATTGTCTCTTCTATGATGCTAGGTTCTTCATTTTTTTAATAATGACACTAAAGTTCTACCTAACATTCCATGGAAAGGGAAAGCATCCAATCCAAGTGGGTGGAAAAACAAACAAACAAGGCATTTTAGCCATTCCTTTTTCATTTTTTTTTTTCTTTCAAGTATTGTAACTATTATTATACCAACAAGTTCATGAGGCAAACTTTGGTGCAAAATTCAACAAACCCCACTTGATCCTGTCTCACCATTTCAAGGATCTTTTTTTTTTTACCTTGAATAGAAGAAATAAGAATATATTCAAGTGAAAACCCTAAGGCTTTTCTTGGTTCAATATAATTAACATACAATGGAATAAAAATTACATTATATAATTAAAGATATGATTGTTTTATTAATTTCTTTATACTAATGAAGAAATTATTTGGATGAAAGTTATTTACTGAGTTTGGATAATAAAGTGAGATAAAGGGACATTATTTAATCGTTTGAGAGAAAGATTTGAGGGAGATGATAATTTTTTGATAGTTATTGGAGGGATTGAAAACTTATCTAAACACTTCAATCCCTTTGAATTAGGGTATAAGCATGATTAAAAAAGATATTTAATCATATCTTCTTCTACCATCGAACCAAATAGAATATTGTTATTAAATATTCATTACCATACATTCTCCATAAACACAAAAAAGATATTTATCATCCTTTATTATACTTTAATGATTCTTTCCTCCATTCATCCAAACAAAGCATAATATTTCTCTTCTTAGCGCTCAAAAACGAACAATTAAAACTTTATTCCAATCCAATATCAGATTTCCATTCAAAATATTAGAAATTCAATGTATACAACAGATAAAATGTGTTATAGATATTTATAAGTATAATTTTAGCCTTAATTTTACTCGTAGTACCTTAACTATATACCCTATAACATTAATGTGACTAAAATTCAACTTGTTATGCAAACATACCAAAACTTTAATTGATGTTTCATAAAAAGAAATCTGTAAATTTTCCTGTTAGAGAATAAACGGAAAACTTATATGGATATTTTTTAACTAAAAAATTGTCACATAAGCCCTATTTACGACCTAATTTTTTGCTCATCGTCTCCTTTAGCATCAAACAGCTCCCTGATAAGACTTCTACTGTGAGTTCTCTCTCCTCGCCTCTTCTTTCATCAACAACTCCAACTCCTACAAATCCTCCATATCCTAAAGAAAGTTTCCTACCTAGCGCTTAAAGTAAGCAATATAATACCTTAAAGTGTTAGTGAATTGAAGTGTGATTGGTTGCTGAGTGTCAACTGAGTTCACTTGTTGAGTTAGAATGCATTCATCACGCCATCATCATCAGTGACAATTTCAGATTGAAGATGCTACCAATCAACTATCTGTGTGCTGATAACTGAGAATCAAGCCTCAAATTGCTGGTATAATGAAGCTTTTAAGAGAATCGAGCCTACGATTTTGTTGTTACTATAAATTCTTTCGAGCTCAAACAATCCTCCTTGTGTGAATCGAATAAATATTATTTTTTTATTGATTTTGTGAATTTTTTTTGTATGTTATGGATAATAACTCTTTCTTAGGGTAAGATAATGGAGGAGAGTTTACCATACCTGAGTGAACTGGAGTTGTACGATACACAATGAAGATGGTAAGGTTTTTATTGTTTAATGTGATACAGTTTACCAAAATTGATTAAATAGGGTGAGATGACAAGTTTAAAATGTTATTAATACATCCATATCAGTTCTCATTTATTCTCTAATAGATAAACTAACGGATTACTTTTTATAAAATATAAATGTCAATTTTGATATTTCGTAACAAAATTGTATTTTAGTCACACTAATGTAATAAATTGGGTATATAATTGAGGTACTACAAATAAAAATTAAGCCTAAAATTTTAGTAAATAATCCATCAAACTTGATAATCTTTAATATTGAAATTTAAATTGAATCAAACCAAATTGTATTTTAGTCACACTAATGTAATAAATTGGGTATATAATTGAGGTACTACAAATAAAAATTAAGCCTAAAATTTTAGTAAATAATCCATCAAACTTCACCTTAATTTTCTTTCAGGAAAAAAAAGGTTTATTTGATCAAACCAAACAAAAAATTTGAGTTTGATTTTCTAGAAGTGTATATATATCTCATCTATATACATATATTGGAGTTTGATTTTCTAAAAATAACCTATGTGTATACCAAAGGTAAAAGTTAAAAAACAAGAAAATTATTATTTTGCTGAGGGTGATTACCTAGTCCTTTAACCCACACTTCTTGGTATTTAATGACCTCTTCTTCTTGTCGAGGATCATTATTAGTTTCGTTTTTACTTTTGTTGTCCTCTTTCTCAAATATTTTTTGGACAAATGACTCCACATCAATTTTCATAATTCCCTGTTTACTCTCATTTGCCCAAAACTCGTAAGTCCCCAGCGGAATGTAGGGTGGTCTCGCCACTTCCAATACCATTTCCCAATCAATGCCCTTGAAAAAATCGTGCCCTTTGATTTCGTCAATTTTGATCCTCTGCTTCGGATCTTTAACTAGCAATTTCCCTATTAGGTCTCTCAACGGCGTCGCTTCACCTACAAGATCCGGCGATTTCGTTAAAATCCTGTAAAAAGTCTCCTTCCTATTGCAACCCTTAAACGGCGTCACTCCATATAACATCTCGTATAACACGATTCCTAATGACCACCAATCGACGGCCATGTCGTGACCGTAGCCTTGGATGACTTCAGGCGCAACGTACTCTTCGGTTCCGACAAACGAGTTTGACTTTCCTGTTGTTGCAGTTGTGTGTGATTCGGATGATACTGGCCTAGGATTTGATTCGGACAACTCGTCCGGCGAGATCCCCGAGTTGCAACACCGGTGGAACGGCGACAACCGTTTTCTGCCTGGTTTGGGGACTGACTTGGAATTTGGTGATTTTATACTCGATTTTGGAGAAAGTTTGGTAGAGAGATCGAAATCTACAAGCATTATATGACCATTTTCTTGAATAAGAATATTTTCTGGTTTCAAATCTCTGTAAGCTATACCCAAGTTGTGAAGATACTCCAATGCAAGAACCAATTCAGCAGCATAAAACCTAAAATAGAAAAATTCAATTTAGCGACGAAAATGAAAATAAAAAAAAATCGAAATTTCTAGAAAAAAGAAATAGTTAACTGATTACCTGATCATATCAACAGAGAACATTCTCTCGCTCTGTTGCTTTCTCAATTGATTAAGATCACGTCCAGGACAAAAATCAATGGCGTAACCGACAATTTTATCAGTAGACAAAATACCGCGCAATCTAGGAAAAAGTGGATGCTTAAATTGGCTCAAAACTTGGCGTTCAAAGCAAATCCTTTTGTATTCACTACCATCAGATGGAACTTCTTTATCATTCTTCTTCTCTACCAAATCTCTCAATATCACCTTCAAAGCACACAAATCACCGCTTTGCTCTTCTTTAACCAGAAAAACCACGCCTTTCGCTCCCCGCCCCAACGGCGCTATCACGTTGAGCCCGTCCAGATTCAAAATCGGCACTATGATATTACTTTCTTGGTCATGGTTGTTCATGGTAATGGAAGGAAGCGAAACCGACAGGCCAGCGACTGTCGCTCGGCTGAAACTGGCGAGATAGTTTTAAAGAGACAAATGGAGAATTTTGTGAAGCGGAAATTTATAAAGCGGAAAGAGAGTTTGAACGATGGGTTGGGAACTGTGCCGTGATGGTTTGCGTTTGGCAGTTTGGTTTTTCTTGGTGACGAAGAATTCAAGTTTTTACTAATTTGCTTTTTCGCGAGAACAGTGTGGATTTTCCCGTGTTTAGGTGGCTATTATAGCGTGATTTGAACACGTGATATTTTCGGTCGTTTCAAATGACGTGGCGAGATCTTAGGGGTTTTGTAAATGGAGAGGGTGAGAGTAAATTAAGTCAAAAAGTAAAAAGTAAAAGAGTAAAGTCTGTTTTTGCGACCGCGATTATTACGTCTGTATTTCGGAAACGTAATATTCTACTTCTAGAAGCCATGCAAATTCAAAATGTTGAAACTTCAAACGCGTGCGGCCGATCGCAGAAATGAAATTGTGATCACATTTGCCACGTCCTTTCCTTCCTACCAAATGTAATTTTTTTTTTCCCTATAAAAAGAACTTGTGCTCCAAGTTTCGAATGCCATGTTAAATATTTATAGTTAAGGGTTGGATAAATTGTTAATGTTAAATTTGAATTAAAAGTTTATTTAGTCAATAATTAAAAATTAATATCAAAAACCGATTAAAGATTGATATTTATTATCTTTTATAATTACATGAAGCGGTTTTATCTTTTCATTTAATAATTTATATAACTTATTATATCAGTTTTTTTTTTTAATTTCGGTCAAATAAAAATTAATTGCAAAATTTAAATAAATAGTTTATTGGTTCAGTTTAGCTAAGATTTTTATTATAATAAAGAACTTATTATTTATGTATAGATAAAGAAATTATAATCAAGTGACATGTGTCATAATAACATCCTATTATAGGCTACTTTAACTTGTTATATTGTATTTATGCTCAATTTATTTTAAAAGCTTTTACTATTATGCAAAATTAGTAAATTTTATATTAATATCAAAATTCTTTACTTTATGTATAAACTGATTAGAGCAAGTAGCACGTTTCTTTATTTTTTCCCTTTAATTTTTAAGATTATACATATAATATTTGTAAATATTATATTAAAAGATTAAATTTTATGAAGGTAAAAATAAAAAATTATAAAGGAATAATAAAAAGTATGTGGAATTAAACTTTTCTTTTTGAAACTTTAATTATAATTCACTTAATTAAAATCTCAAATTTTATAAATTAAATAATAAAAGTAATTATTATGGCATAAATAATATAAGATTTTCATTAAAAAATTTTAAAATATATATTAAGAATAAAATCTAGATGCAAATATTATAAGATTTTGAAATTCATATTATATGGACTTTTTACATAGTATGAATTATAAATTAATGTTTTTAAAAAAATTATATGAATAAATAATATGATATTTTATTTAAGAAAGTTGTAAAAAAATCAAGAAAAAATATTTTATGTAAAGAATAAAAAAGTTAACTCTAGTAGAGTTTGGAATTTATTATTTTCTTTTTTCCTAGTATTATTTCTGATTTTTTTCTTTTTCCCACATAATATCTTTATAAAAATAATATCTATAAAAAATATTATCTCTAGCACTAATATATTAATATAAATTTATTTTTTATTATAAAATAATTAATAAGTAATCTATAGGCTTACGGACTTAAAAAAATAGATATTCACACGCTTACAAGACGTTACACTAAATAAATAATATATTAATATTTTAAACAAATATACAACTATTTATAACAAATCATACACATAAAATAAAATAAAATTTAATTTTTTATTTCAAAAAAATAAAAATAAAATAAAAAATATGCTTTACTTTTAATTAGTAATTAAAAAAAATATTGGTCGATTAGTTTGATGTGTGGAGTAATATCATATATCAAGAGTTAAGTTGTACGAATACAAGATATGAGATATGAGAATGTACGAGATATGATAATTTTTTAAAAAATACGACATCCATACTCTTATGACATACAATATAAAATAAATAATATATTAATATTTTAAATAAATAAATAATTATTTATAATAAATTATAAACATAAAATAAAATTAAGGTTAATATCTATAAAAAAATATCACCAATGTAAATATATTAATATAAATTTAATTATTTTTTATTACAAAATAATTAATAAGTAATTTAAATGCTTACAGAAATAATTTTTAAATAGTAAGACATTCAAACGCTATATTAAATAAATAATATATTAATATTTCAAGTAAATATACAATCATTCATAACAAATCATAAATATAAAATAAAACAAAACTTGATTTCTTATTTCAATAATAAAAATAAATTAAAAAAATACACTTTATTTTTAATTAGTTTGATTAGTTTGGTATATTGATTGATTAGTAGTCTTATATATTAGCAGTTAGGTTATATAGACATGAGATATGAGAATATACAACATATGATAATTTTTTAAAAAGTACGACATCCATAATTTTATAGCACACAATACAGAATAAGTAATACATTAATATTTTAAATAAATAAATAATCATTTATAATAATTTATAAACATAAAATAAATAAAAAGATTAATTTCTTATTTCAATGACGTGAAAACAAATTTAAAGAAAAAAACACTTCACTTTTTTATTGGTAATTAGAAAAAATAATTCCATTGATTAGCTTGATATATGGAGTAGTCTCATATACTAGAAGTTAGATTGCACGGACACGAGACATAAAATATAAAAATACACATGATATGATAATTTTTAAATAAATATGATATTCATGTGCTTAAAACACATTCTACATAATAAGTAATACATTAATATTTCAAATAAATAAATAATCATTTGTACTAAATTATAAATATAAAAATAAAAAATATATAATTTCTTATTTCAATATAATTAGTTGAACTCTAAAATTATTATTATTATTGAAAAATACATCAAAAGTATGTGTGCTTTGTTTTATATAGGTCATATAATACATTATTTTTGTTATTGTTAGTGATAGGCCTCGCAAGATACTTAGTAAAATATATTTTAATTATGGATGACAATTTTACTTGTCTAGGTGAATACTCGACGTGATTCGATGTGATTTTGATGAATTTGGATAGTGAATAAATGAGTTTGTAACAAGTTCAGATAATATTTAAAATAATTTTTTATAAAGAAAAAAAAATATATATATATATACCTCTTTTTAATTATATTAGTGTTATAATTATATTTTATATTTATATTATATTTTTTTATTAAATCAAAACAATAATTTTATAACTTTTACTTATTTTTATATTTGAAAAATAAAAAAATATATTTTTAACGTGAATAAATTTGCGTATTTAAATAAATAATTATAATTAAGTTTAAAACGAATTTAGTTATTAAAGGTGAATTTTTATACAAGTTTGAATACCTAAATTTTTAATCGGATATTTTACGGATTTGAATATTTATAATGCATTTGACAATCATTTTGTTATATAATTTTATTATTTTTAAATAATGATATAAAATATTATTCTATTTTTAATACTGTTCTGCATATCGCGCGGATACAAACATTAGGATTGTATTCCACAATAATTTTTTAAATTGCTTTTAAAATTTTGATTAATAAAAATACTGAACGCTGCTTTAAAAATTATTTAGTAACATAATGTTTGGATTAATTTTTAAAAATTAAGATAGCTTTTTATGAAAAATTAATCTATATAATATCTAATTTTTATAACTCTTAAATTCATATAACATTACTCAATAACTAACAATTAAATACCGTTAAAATAATTAATAATTATTAAAATAATTAATTTTACGACTATACATTAAATTACTCGTCTAGGACAGCCGACAAGTTTCGAATTACGAAACAAGACGCGAATCTGGATAAGCAAAACAAACGACCGGTCCGTAAATCAATCCACTTTCCTTCGATTTGCTCCACTCTTCGTCACGCTTACAAAAACGCCTCTCTCTGATCTCCCTGGCCATAATACAATGGCGACGCAATTTGCTGTTTTGGCGGTTGTCGACCATCCAGCTGATTTAGCGTGAATGGAGACGCGGAGGCTCGCTGTGCTCTGCTCCCATCTCCGCCCGGTATCTTCCCGTGCTGGTTTGGCTTACACCTCCTTTTCGCCTTCTAACTGTGTTTCTGATGAGAAGCGGAATCAGCAAAACGGCTGCGTTTTCTGCAAGATTATTCGCGGAGAGTCCCCGGCTTTTAAGGTAGCGTAATCTAATTTAGCCAAGCGGCTTTTTAACTCTCTATTAGAATTTACAGATTAAAATAAATTGAAGTTTTCAACTTTCTAAGCTTTTTTGAATATATTTGATTTAATGGTATCTGTAATAACAGTACTATAAAACTTGCCTTGAATTGAAATTTTTTTTTCTTTTTCCTATTTCTTTGCTGTTATCTGAATCTTGCAGCTTTATGAAGATGATACATGCCTGTGTATTTTGGATACGAGCCCACTGACTCATGGGTAAGGTATTATTTATCCAAAACACAATTGTAGTTTGTTAGCTGATACTCGTTTGTTTCTTGGCTTTTTTTTTTTTATTATTTATAAAAAGAATATGTTTTTCAAATAAAATTAATAATGATAATTATAATAACCATAATAATGGAATGCTCCCTGTTATCAGAATTTTAAACTGAATTTCCTGTTACCAGTATTACCCCAAATCTTATTGTACTTCAGCGGAGTATGCATACGCAAGGCATTGTAGATTATAACGATATCCAAGTTAAAATTTTTATCTTGTTATTTTCTGAAGGTTATATGTTCTGTTACTCTGTTATGTTCAACTATTTTTTCTTATAACTTCTGAATGGTTATACCGTTTCCATGCGTACCATTTGCTAAACCTTTGTTTGTTTCCCAGGCACTCTCTTATTATCCCAAAATCTCATTTTTCTTGCTTGGAAGCAACTCCTCCATCTGTAAGCATTTTCATTTGATGCAATTACCTTTCAGCCTTTCAAGTCTTTATGAATTTTGTTACGCAGACATTTATAGACATTGAACATCTTTATGTTCCTATTTCAACATTTCTCTGACATTTTTTTTTTCAATATATTGATGAGACACTTTTCAATGGTTAACCAACTTAAAATATGTTAATTCTATGTAATACTGATGTTGTCGATTAAATTTCCATTCAAACTCATGTAAATTACAATTTATGCTTTGATCATGTTTCAAACAAAGTACTATTCTGTGTTATGTCTTACAAGTAAGGTGTAAATGTGTAAACCGGGTGTTGCTTGCTTAGCTTGGCTCATGTCTATCTTTACCGTGCCTAGCAGAACCATACTGGAGGCCACCACTTGAGTCTTTAGGCATCATCTTTTAGGTTGTCTTTGCTACACCTAAGGTGAAAACATGAAGGATACTGCACTTACTATATATCACTATCTAGAAGCTTAATTTTCTTTTTCGTCTTTCCTGTTGGCCTCTTTATTCAGTTTTGGCAGATAAATGAAAAGGCATGAGCATTTTCCTCTAGTGACTGTATATCAAGGATACGGTGGTATAGTGCATATTTAATTGTTTTTAAGGGCCTTTAGGCTTCCATGAATGTTTAATAGCAATTGGCCTGTTATTGTTTGTGCATCTTCAGTGGTACTGATATATTGCACGTCATGAAGATTACTCACTTTATGTTCTTAAAACCGCAACTCAATTCCATGCAAACCAAATGAGAAATTTGGTCTGGTTCTGTTACAGACAGAAAGGATAAAGAGGGCTGTAAAATTTGCCTATAATATATTATTGCTTATAAATCAAGAACTTCTAGTTTGTGAATTATGAGAAAGACAAGATGAAAGAGATAGAGAGGTACGTGATTGTCTCCTAATAGAAGAAGGAACTTAAAAAATTTGGTTCAACAGAGAGATATTTTGTCTTCTAACCTTATTGATGCAACCGTGCAAGTTATGTGGGCTCTTCTTTTACATATACTTTTCTAATGGACTGCACTTTTGAAAAAAAAAAAAATAGCCGTTCACCACAAATTACAGAATGAAAACAGCAGGATTAGGCCATGTAACAGAAAAATGATCCATTTTATTCTTTGCACTATGTTCAAATCCTAAGCAATCAATTCTCATCCAGCCCAACAATAGATACATGGCTTCTCTTTTTATCACCTTCCTGTGAATGCAGGGGGGTTGAGAAAGACATTTTTGTTTCCAAGATAAATGGATTCCTGGACTGGTGTCTAAAATGTGGATATGTACCAGTAACTCAAAATTTCATTTTTTGTTCATCACCAATATGGTTAGACTTATGAAAGGGGACGGGCTACTCCCCAGTTATACATATCTCATATCTCTTTGGCTCATTTGGCATCCTTGTGAACCAGGAAAAATCTGATTTTAAACTTTTCTTTTGAGTTGAATGCATACTATACCAAGAACCCTGATCCAATCTTTCCTATGTTCATAAAACATATGCGTGAAGCTATAGAAATAGACCATTCCTTAACTCTTTTTTTCTTTAAATAAATTAGTTCTTGCTATGCATCTTCTAAGGAATTGGGTTGCAGGTGGTTGCAGCAATGTGTTCAAAAGTGCCTTTCATTGGCAATGCAATAATGAAAGCTACTGGTTCTGGTATGCGTTCAAGATCCAACTTATTTCTCTTTTTTACTTGGACCTGGCTTTCCTGGTTTCCAATCCCTTTCTTTTATAGTTTATCGGAAATAACATCATATGCTTTTGGACCATTTCTAGCATAACTTCAACTGCACATAGTAAACTGCAGCATGATTTGAACTTTCATGCAGATTCATTCAATTTGTTGGTTAATAATGGTGCAGCTGCAGGCCAAGTAATATTTCATGTAAGTTGTTTTGAAATTTTGTTCAATTAGAAAAAGAAGAAAAGCCTTTTCTAGTAAATCCACTATGACACTTGTGATTTATATCATATTTGTTTTTTCAATTTCAACTGAATCGAAGTGAGACCACTTTGTTATTTATTATTTGTCTGGAAAATGGATGTTTTCAATCATTTACAGCAACAAATAATGGATTAATGGTTGACTGTGCTGACTTTGCATTATAACATGGAAATTTCAGACCCACATCCACATAATCCCTCGAAAGGCGAGTGATTGCTTGTGGACCACTGAGGTATGCATTACTTCTTTATGTGCTTTTCTACTCCAGCATATAAGAGAAAATTCTACTGGGGAAGAGTATGATCGTTGTATGATTGTTTGTGTTTACAGAGTTTACCAAGGTGTCCCTTAGATTTCGATCATAGAGCTTCCCAGCTTGTTAATTGCGTTCGTGAGCAGTTATCTAACATTGCTGAAGAAGGCAAGGGTCAAGAATCTAGTCTCTCTTGAAATTACAGATCTTTTCTGCAATGTTTTATGCATACAAATATGAGCTTGTACCATAAGAATGTATAGTCCCATTCGTTTGAGTAGGTAGATACCTTGAATAACATGCAATGTTTGCTGTATTCTCTGTTGGGAATAAATTGATTCAGTACCCAGAAATATTTGTTAGCTATTTGAACATTTTTCATACACAAAAAACAGAAGAAATGGTCAAGTATTGTTTCTTGTTTTAGCTTGTTCTATATTAGTTTCTTCCATCATAGCAAAGTATCTTTTTCCAAAATTTTAAATGCTTATATACATGTGTGTGTGTGTGTATATATATATATATATTAGGATGAATAATTATTCACTTCTTTTAATTTACAAAGACTTTTGCTTTGGAGAAATCAATTAAGTAGTCTATATTTGTTGCCAATTAACTAAATATTGTTTTTGTAAATTCGCATATAAATTGAATTTCCTTTGCATACCACGAAATTAAACCTTGAGCTTTTCTTTATTCTTAGCATTTTATCAATTTTAATTTATAAATAAAAACTTGTTAAAATTAACAAGTAAAATAAATCCATACAAGGAAAAGTATTTGCTCTTCATTGGTTATTCGAGGCATTTTGAGAACATTCCAGTTGAAATATGGATTTCAATCTAAGTTTCTATGTATTTTCCTTCTTCATTCATCTCAAATTATTGTCTTATTTTCTTTTTTAGAAATGAATAATATTTAATTATTTACGCTCCGTTTGGTATAAATAAATTCAAAATATAAAATTTATTTGTGAATGAATTTTCATATTTGATAAAATTAATTTGAAAAGCAAAGAAAGTTTGTAGTTACAGAAAAAAAAAAATCTAAAAAAATTAAAGACAAGACTTGAAAATTAAATTAATTGCTTGAGTTTGATTTATTTGGTTTGAATTTGGTTAGGGCTTTCTACATTGTTTCATTGCTCATTTTCTACCTTCACAGCTTAAAAATATTGTTGTAGATAAAAAAAAACAATTATTTCTAAATAAATTATGAAAACTGCTGTGAGTAAATAAAAACAATTGGTGTTGGGCAACCTTTGATTCATAAGATTAACATTCTAATCAACTCACCTATAAAACCTCAAATACTTTCCAATAACAACTTCAAAACATTGTTGAATATAAAAAATATAATTATTTCAACAAACATCATTGTGAATAACTATAATTGGCTTAAACCTACGATCTTAGGCTCATAAGATCAATGATTTAACCAACTGAGCTACAGGACCTCAAACATTAAGCAAATAAAAGCATTGTTATAGATTAAAAAATAAGTATATTTCAATATTTAATAAGTATTTTATTATCACATAATAAATAAGTTCATTTGGTCCCGGCGGGGCTCGAACCCGCGACCTTCGGCTCATAAGACCAACGCTCTAACCAACTGAGCTATGGGACCAATTACTTAAAAATTTAAACATTTTTTTAATTTTCTCATTTAAAAGACAAAAACAAGGTTTTTGTACCTATTTATTAATAAAGCTAGTTGAGTTAAAGAAATAGTATGAAAATAAATGCAAATGAAAACCAGTCAATTTTGTTTTGTTTGAGAATTTTCAAAAGACTACGAAGTTATTTGATGTAAAGTTGAAGTCTTTATTTTATATACTTTTTAATCATTGATTTGTTTGACAATACTAAAAATAATAGGATGTTAATGAGTTTTACATTATACCCTCTAATCCATGAAAAATATTAAGAAAATTTAGCATTTGAAATTGAAAGTTTGCAAATGTAAATAGTTAACTTCCATTAATTCTTTATTTATATTATCAAAAAAATCCGTATACATAATTAAGTGATGTAACTATTAGATGGATTATGAAATAATGCAATTGAGAAAAAATCTTGATTAAAAGGAAAAAGATTACAGTGTGTATTTATTCCTTTCATGAAGATAAATATTGAGATTTTTGAGTTTTTTTCAATTTTATGTATTAATTTTTCGAACTTGCGGTAAAAAATTTATAGTAGAAATTCAAAATTTGTGATAAAAAATTTATAATCAAAATAGAAAGTATGTTGATGAACAAATCAATAATATCGCACTTGAGATTGAACTTCAAAATTATCGCTCTTTTGTAGATTATGAGCGAAGAAGAATTTTTATAAAAATTATCTTATTATTTTCTTAAATACATCATTCCTTCAAACGAGATGAGTGTACGAAATATTATCTTCGTATAATATTGTTGGAATTTTTTCTCTAGAGAAGTAACCATCTTGAACTATGAACAAACACATTATTATCATTCTTCATGAGTTGCTAAAATATCTGTTTGGCTAAATGAAGTAGTAGCAATACTTCATCCCTTGAATGCCATGAAACAATTATACCTCTATATGTAAATGAATGGTTTGATTATAATCTAATATAATGTTGATTACACAAGTAACTTGCATTTAGCTGATCAAAACTGATTTTGACATGTTAGTTGTAACATAACTCATACATATCGTGTTATGGAGATATCAATATATATGTTTAATTTCTTTATATTCAGAAAATACTATATCTTGCTAATAAAATTTATAAAAATCAAATTAAGTATGGGTAACAAGATACAGTAGCGCCCTTATTATATTAAAATATGATACTTCAGAACCAAAAGTTCTTCATAATTTTCTCAAAGTAAAAAATGGTCATCTTTTCATTAAATGACTTAATATAAAATCATTTGAATAACTTAATCACATATGTAGATTATTCATAGAGAAAATCTCATTTATGAAATGTTTGATCTTTAGGCTAATACAAAACTTAATATTTAATAATATCTTTCATCTCAATCTCTTCCCTCAAGTAATTTATATAATATTTGGAAGCTATTCAGAGAGTTCCAATAGTGTTCATAAGTTAAATAATGACAAATTTATATTCAAATATCTCTATGAAAATTCATGAACATATAATAGTATTATCAAAATATTTTTTCAATGGATATTCATTAATTAAGATATCACTTTACTCATAATAGTAAACAAAGTACATATCAAAAATATGTTTTCAATAATAAAATATTATAAAAAAATGTAATCATAAAATATTATGATATTTTTTTAGCTATAAATATCATTAAGGTGATTCCATATAGAAATCTTGAATATATTTCTGGGAGTTTCAATTTGCTTCCTTCAAACATTTTTTTCATATTTTATGGATATCATTATCCATTAATCCATATAAAATTCTGTATAATTTAATTGAATAAATTTATCAAAAATTTAATTTTTATACTTCAAGCAACTAAAATCTTTCAGAGTTTTTAATATAGATATATACATCAAATTAATATATATATATATAGTTATTAATTCATTAGATGCATTTATAATTTTCATAAATTGCTAGACTAATCAAATATCAAATTATAATTATATCCACCACGTGAAAGTATTTATCCTTATAATCAACGCAAGTTATTTGCAAAATAATATATGCAATAAGTTTATTTTATATTTCATGACTCTATTTCAATTTGGTACAAATATATAGTTATATTATAGTGGGTTGACATCTCTTGATGCCATAAAATTTCAAAATTTACTTTCAAGTAAATTTAAATGTCACATGCACTATTCTATTTTGGCCAATTAATTTTATGTTTATATTCTCTAACAAACTAAACTCAATATACTCATCATTTTTCACAATTTCAAGTGCTATATTATATAAATATTATCGATATTTCTTTTATAATGGTTTCATCTTGTCCTGACATGACATAATTTATAGAGATTTCATGTACCTGAGTTTCTTCGAATTAGTCATGTCTAGAATTTTTTCTAGATTTTATTTTTCTATAACTTAATCATCTTAAATATTTGCTCATTTTCTTTTATCTTTGGAGCCAATCTACCATGTTTTAGGCATGCTGTAGATTTATTAACATAGACAATTTGTCCTACATGGACTTCAATTATAATAGAAGCAATTTACAACTAATATATGAGATTTAATTATCTTTTTTTGAATCAGTAAATATATCTGGCAATTAATTTGTAATATTTTATAAATGAATTGTCTTTTGAATTTTTAAATTCACACTGCGTTGTATGAAAATCAAAATATAATAATGATAATTTTTTTTTCAATTAATTTATTCTTATAGCTACTTATTAACTATCCCTAATGTCGAAGTCCATAATAATTAGCAAATTTGACCATAAATAACTTTTTATTTTGGAAGTTTTAGATAAATAGATGTAAATTTATACCTGATATATTTTTCAATCTCTTATGAGGATCCATTTTAGTGTGTTATGGTGAACAATTAGAACATACACTGCACATGTAAAAATTCCTCAATGGGTGATTTTTAGTTTATGATAAGAAAATCAATTATAAAAGAGAGAACTTATAATAACTTATAAGTTTGATGCGAGTAAGTGCTATGAAATTTAATAGCATGTCCCTCTAAAAATAGAGAGATTTGTTCTCATAATACTTGTCTTGCAATTAATTGTAATTATTTAATAAATGATTCTATTAAATTATTTTTGAGTATAAATAAAAGCAACAACAAATTACCTTAAATTATTTAAATTAATACATGTCATAATCATTAAAGTTCAGCGTGTAAATTTACTATCATTTTCAAGATAAATTATTTTGATAGCATAATTAGGAAACTATATTCTTCATGAAATTATTTGCGCAAATAATCATGTAAACTTCTAATTGCATGTTGATAATAATCTTTACAAACTTGAGGTCTAAGTTAATAATGACCATGTAATTATATTTTGGATGTATCTATAATATATATTCAAATAAATTCATCTATAATTTCCCTTCACACATTTCAGAAAATACAAATAGTTTAATTTGAACTCTTAGTAATTGCTCGATAATTTATTTACTTTGAAAACAAACTAAACATGAAAAATTCATTACAGTCGAAGAAACTTTTGATTATTCAATAAATATCAATATAAAGATTAAATTTTTCTTTTCACATCATTATTGATCGGGATGGTCCAACCGATCATGCTAAATAATAAAGTACTTATATTTATAAATTTTCAGTTTGCAATCATATTTATTTCAATCATTATCTCTATATGATATCCATTTTGATGAATATCTTTAAAATAACGCATTATGTATAAAATTCATTCTTTTAAGTAGTAATATTTGTTTTTTTGGAACTTTTAAATATTCTTTTACTAACAAAGCTAAATTTGTCTTTTCATATTTTGGTGTACAATAATTAATATCCATATATATCATATTTATTTGTACCACTCCTGATGGTAAGATTTATTTTTAATAACTTATGTGGCTACTATAATTACTAAGATCATGATTTCAACTTTAATCTCATTAATATTTTCAATGACAAATATATCTTCGTCATTGTTTACGCTCATGTCCATTTACCGTCTTCCCTTCAGGGAATGTTTCATGTTTAGTTAGGTGGGTTTCATTACGCCTATGCCTATTATTATATATGATTCCATTCATTTCAAGAAATGGAGTAAATCCAGTTAGACGGACTTCATAATTTTTCATTAAAATCTCTTTTATTTTGCCCAATGATAGAAAGATATGATATAAATTCAAAACAAATCTTAAAATTTTTCTCTCAGTATTGCTACTTTAGGAGTATATTCAAAATATAAATATCATTGACAATCTAGATCAAGGCAAATATAATAGTGACAATATCTTAATAATTCAATTCTCAAAATTTGTAGTACGTGGATAATATATCCACTATATAGCAATAATTATAATAACAATAATAACTTTAATATTGCAAAATTAAAACAACTTCCGATTTTACAAGCTTTACAATGATAAATGCATTTATTTGTGATACATTTCTTTAATAATTTTAATTAAATGAAAATTATTCTTTTTGAGTAACTCAACTTTCATTATTGTAAACTGCAAATCTTTCCTTTAAATAACTTTGATAAAATAACCGCACTGATAATATATTATAAAATAATATAAAAGTAGAAATAACAAAGAGATTGAATATAAAGTAAAACATATAATAATACGTGAGTGTTTTATTTTATTATTGATGAGAAACTACATATATAGTTATATGAGTAAAATTTAATAGATTCATCTACAAGTCAGTAAGATAAAATTATTCGCACTAAGACTATGGACTTCTAATCCATATGCATTCACTTATTTCATAAGAATCCCAATATATTATTTAAATAATGAAATTCGAAACGGAAGCATTAAATCAATGTCGTCTTTTTTTTAATTGTTTTAAAAAATGGGTCTAGCCCCGTGCATAACCTGGTCGGCAAACGACTTGTCAAAGCACTACATCTTAAATAAGTTATATATAACGGACATAGAGCGCAAAATAAATAAACACGTGAAAAAAAGAAAAATAAAATAAAACAACCGCGAATAAAAATCAACGAGCCCATATTGATCCAATAAAATCCATCTGTGATTTATCTACGTCCTCGACACGTAACCCAACAATCTTTCTCAACAGAGAACAGAGAACTCCTTCCCCTCCGATTCAAGTTAATTGATTTCATTTTCAAGTTTCCAAATTTTTAGTTTTAAACGAATGGAATGATCTCTGAAACCTCCAACGTCACAGTCTCGTGTCATTTCTTCTTCGTTGTCGTCTCGTATTAACAGCGATTAACATTTTCTATACATAATATATAGAAGTTGTTAGAAATTTCCTTCCTTTAATACTTAAACAGAAATTTCTAGAGAGAAGACTATGGCCTCCTTAACCAATTATAGGATCATTTTCATTCTACGGAGCGATTAATTAGAGGATCGGAAACAGAGGAATTGAGAGAGGAACAGAAAGACAATGGGGCCAGGAGCAGCATTGACTATGGCGGCGAAACAAGCAGAGCAATTGAGAAAACATGGGAACACTTATTTCGGCAAAAACCGATTTGGTGCTGCAATCGATGCTTACACAGAGGTAATAATTTAAGACCTAATTAGTTGATTTAGGGATTTGTTAAGTTTCCGGTTTTCATTTCTTTCATTGATAGTTTCCTTTCTGCTGTCGAAAAGCTAGGCAATTACGCTTTGCCCTAATGTTCCTGTGTATTGGACGAATAGGGCTCTCTGTCATCGGAAACGGAAGTATGTACGAGAGCTGAGCTCTTTTTTTTTTTTGCCTTTTTTTTTTTTGTACAATTGTTCTCTCTCTCTCTCTCTCTCTTTTTGCCTTTAACTTGTTTTTTGTGGTTTTGATATGGGGATTCAGTGATTGGGCGAAAGTTGAAGAGGATTGTCGCAAAGCTATTCAACTTGACAATAATTCTTTCAAGGTGATTGCTTTTGCCAGCAATTTTGTTTTGAGTTCCTTTCTTTTGTGAATTTTGAGTTTTTGACTGGAACTTTTTGGTCAAGAATGCATGAATTGTTATCTTTTAACAAAGCTGTGGTTTGAGATACTTTGATTGCTTGGTGTGTGAAAGGTTTATACTACTCTCAATCATTCACACAGTGAGCAAGTTAAGCACGATGACCACGGCTAGAGGAGATCATTCATTTTATATCATGTAATTCATATTCATACGCAAATAGCATTGCCAGATATATTTGTTTTAAATAAAGTAGGCTTTGAGATGGCGCTAGGTTCTTTCTTCATTACTGTGGAGGTGTGAAAGTTCAACATATGCACTTTGACTTTTGTTTTTGTGTTATTTCATTGAACTTTCCTTTTGATAACCGAAGGAAATTAACTATAAGAGGAAATATAGAAAAGGGCACTGCCCAGCTGTACTAGGATAAGCAGCAAATAAATTGTTAGAGAGTAAGAAGCAAATATGAAAACATGAATTGAATTGGATGAGATGATGGTGACCAGAGAGAAATAGCAAGAAGAGAGAGGAGAATCTTCCAGAAAATGTGAATAAGAAAAGGAGAAGCAGACTGTCATTCCTTATTGTGGAGGAAGTATATACTTGTAACACACATATGCTCTACCTATTTTGCCATTTTTTGACTTAAACTCCTTATGCAGTAATGGATAAAGGCATCCTTTCATGTAGGTCCGGAAAATAGTCAGCATTTTTATTGCTAGCATCAAGATATCAGTAGTTTACATCCAGCATTTTTTGTCAGACTCTCTTTTTAATTTCCCATATTTGTTTGGCTTATGATTAACAGATACACATATACTTCTTCAATTTAATATTTGACATGGCAATTAGATGTAACTAAATTTACTTATGTATGGTCAGTACAAATGTGCATGTGTTGTTTTTTGTAAATGTGCTAATGAAATTTGTTATGATTGCATGAAGTTCAAGCTTGCTTTGCCATGTGACAGGCCCACTATATGTTAGGACTTGCATTACTACAAAAGGACAAGTTATCTGAAGGGGTGAAGGAATTGCAGAAGGTACAGAATTATTTTTATCTTGAATTGTTCTTGGAATTCTTTTTGGCATCAAACTGGTGGTGTAAGTTGCACGTGAATGTTTGTTTTGCTTTAAGCTTTGGAATCATATGCAAGAGAATCATTATACTATGATGCTAGATGTCCTCTTCTTCATGCATTTGATTTGCTGTGAACTCGTTTGGTAAGCACGTACTTTAGTTGCTTGAATTCTTGATGACTAATCCATTCTAATTGGTTTTTCTTGTAATTATTATTACATGTAAGATATTGCACCCAATTTATTTCTGCCACAGCTTTGTGCATTTTTTTTTCCTATTTGATAGTATCATTTTTTCAACAAAATCATTGTCCTCATTGTGTTCTTGATTTCTGAAATCAATAGCTATTTGAATTGTTCTCATTGTCTTCCTGGTTTTAAACTTTTTAATGCACAAACTAGTATTCTTGTGTTGGTAGTTCCTTATCATGGCTTTGCTTTTTTTTTTTTTTTTTCCTTTCTTTTCTAGGGCTTCTTTAGCTATCATATTTTTCAGTAGATTAAAACGATTAGTTATAACTGTTAACAGCTAAATTTGCCCCATACGGGGGTGAAGCTGGCAATTTAAATTGTGGTGGGGAAAGGCTTTTAATATCAAAACCAAGAGGGTAAAATGGTTAAGGTTGATAGAAATATAGCAGGTCTTAAGTTTGAACTTCGAAGCCCAGGACCTGTAGGGTAATTTTATTTTATTTTTAAGAATTGCTTCCCTTCCCTTAACATGGCTTTGCCATTCATCCAGTATAAACTGCATTTGGTATGTTTACATTGACATTCTAATTGGCTTGTTAGTTTATAAATGAGTTAGTTTGCAAATGTAAACAAGTTGAGCTTAGGTAAGTCACAGTGAACTAGTATATTCAAATGAGGTTTATGGATAAGTTTGACTTGTATCATTTGTCTTAACTAGTAAGTTGAAACAAGATTTTATACTTGGAAAATAGTTCATGAATGGTTTTGTTCATTTTCAACTTTCAACTTTCAACCCCAGCTGAAACTTCTTAAATTTGTTTATCATAGTCTTTACGCTTGTTAGACAAATCTTTCTTCATAAATAGTATTCTTGTAAATGAGAGAATGCAACTTGCATGCTGGTGATTATATGTATTTGACTTATGCATGTGCAACGAATTGTTAGTGTTGATCATGTTGACAACCGCAGACCAATCAAAAGCTTAAGCATACAGGGGAACTTATCAGCATCCAAATATCAGTAGAAGGAAAAAAAAAAGTTTAAATCTTAACAAAAGAAGAATAATTCACTAGAAAAGATCCTGCTATTATTCAAAGTCCAAATCCTCACATCCAATACCATTGGGAAGTGATGAATTGTGAGTATTAAGTTCCAAAATATCTTTTCTTGCCTATTATTGAAAACATATAAAAAATGAGATTCCAACAAATAACTGATTTGTCTAATGGAAAAAAGCTGATGATGGGTGCATATAAAGGCTAGATAGACAAATTAGCGAGTAAGTTGTCATCATCCTTCAGATTTTTTTATTGGTTTGTCATTTGTTTTAGCCTCAGCTTCAGCTTATGGATTTCGGTTGGCCATTAACATTCTACAATAACAATTAAATTTGTTGTGCATACCCTTTACCAATTTTCTTTTATCGTTTTTAGAACTCTTAGTTTATTGACGGATAAGGACAGTGGTAAATAATATAAAAGTTGCACATAGTCCACTAAAGCTAGCTTATAAATAGATGATGACAGCAGTTTCAATGAGATATGAGATGCTTTACCTACGCATGTATATTTCATCTGCTATTTTCCGCAGAAGAAGAGTAGATTTTGCGACAGGAAAGCTCTTTTGACATCCATACAAGAAGGTGCTAAATGTGTACAATAGTTTAATGTTGATACGTGCTCCAGCTACTTCAGCACAGAAAAATAGCTGGCATTATTAGTTATTCAACTATTTAGTAATATGTGCTTATGTGGCAGTCAACTGGATGGCTTTTTCCTACTCATATGAAAAAAAAAAAATACACACTTGAACAACTTTTATAGTTCCTAAAATTCATTCAACCACAGGTTATATAGCTTTTGCATTTCCAAAAGCAAATTTATTCTAGGCAATAAATATTTATGGCTTTATACTTGTATATATATATTTGAATTGGTTGAAGTTTTTAGTCCTGTTGAATAAGCTATAGCCAATCTTGCCTTTGGTTGGGTGCTGACTAACCTTACATTTATGTGTAAATAAAAATTGGTTAAGGTAGATGACAAGGGCCCTATGGTATCTAGTAACCTACATCTAGCATAGTGGATGTACCAGACTCTTTACTCACTGGGGAAAATATTTTGGCTTTTGAATATGGACAGTGTGTTTGGAGTATGTTTTCGCTATTGGAAGGCTGACAATATCGTTTCTGTAGGACCCTCTAGGCTCTAGCAGTGGAAGAGATGAATGCTGCTTTAGTGGGAAAATCATGAACTTTAGCATGCTGGAATTTGTGAACTGATGGCATGCGTTTACAAAGAACCGATCTGGTGTAACAGTGATTGCTATTTGTGAATAAACGGGTTTTCAATAAGCTTAGATTGCTTGTATTATATTGTGCTAGCTAGATTTTATTGTTTATATTGAAGATTTGATGCAAAGCATCAGGTTCTTACAAGGAACTGATTACTTTCTTTTGCAGGCTCTGGATCTCGGTAGGGGTGCAGGTCCAAAGGGTTATATGGTGGAGGAGATCTGGCAAGAGCTAGCAAAAGCAAAATACAAGGAGTGGGAGCAAGCATCTACTAAGCGATCATGGGAACTACAAAGCCTGAAGTATGTAATCCCAGTGAGTTTAGTGCCTGTTGTTGGAAAAGATTTCTGCATTCTAAGCAGTTAGAAAATTAGTTGCTGGTTTATCATGCTGTTTTCCACTCACATGAGTTACTCTTGTTCCGCTCAGAGAAGCCTGTGAGAATGCTCTCAAGGAAAAACATTTCCTTGATGACTCTCAACCAGAAGGATTTTTAGATGAAACATTTGCTTCCCATGTGAAACAGTTAGAGGATTTAGGACAAGTGTTTGAGAAAGCTGCAGAAGATGACACGCCAACTGAGGTAGTTTCTGGGTTTGTTTGTTTGATATATCCACTTTGTTATTAGCTGTTTTATTGAACTGAAAGTTTTCAGGTGCCGGATTACCTATGTTGTAAAATTACGCTTGATATTTTCCGTGATCCTGTCATTACTCCAAGTGGAATTTCATATGAGAGAGCAGTAATCCTTGACCATCTTCAGAAGGTATCTTATTGTTTCTTTTAATTGAATGCACTGTAGGTGGGGAAAAAAAATCCACAAGCAACCGAACTGTTAAAAACCGGTTAGGATTGCTTTGAAAAAGTCACTCCGAACTGTCCAATCCGAACATTTGCTAATCCTTTGCGTTTGTTTGCATTAATCAACTGATAAAACCATGTAGGATTGGTTTGAAAAGTCACTCCAAACATTGTCTAGCGGTATGCCTTTTGTGTGCTTGTATTTATTCGCATTGATCAATTTGAATTGAATTCAATTTAGGTAGGGAAGTTTGATCCAGTTACACGAGAACCCCTTGATCCATCTCAGCTAATTCCGAACTTGGCGATAAAGGAAGCAGTCCAAGCCTATCTTCATAAACATGGTTGGGCTTACAAGATGGAACTAAATTGATTGTTTTTGATAGCTCAATATTTGAGTGTGAGGGGCTAAATGGTAATAGTGCAGAGCTAATTCTCTCAGAACTTAACTTTTGGTAGCAGTATCTGAAATGTGCGGCATCAATCATGTCTGATAATGTATTCTTGTGTATGTGCTTCAAAGTGTGTTGTTTGATGCCAATTGTATGACAAATCTCATCTTTTGAATTTGTACAGATATTGTGATCTACATTATTGCCTCAGTTGCTGCTGCTTGTACATAAATTTACTGCAGCCTATTTTATCAGGATGAAATTTTACCTTGCTCTCCAGTTCCTCAGGTTACGAATACTTATCAGAAAAAACAAGAAGTATGATAATTGTCAGGTGATCACATAATTAATTAATCAATTTGTATTTCTACTGTTGTATTTACTAAGCATCATAATCCAATGTATAAATAGAAAAAGTGTTATGACATTCTTAATTTTCACTTTTCTAATGAGAAAAAAGTGTTTTATAAAATTATACATATTAAATATTTTAATTTGCAAAATTATTATGTATTGAAAATATAAATATATAAAATTAGATTGATTAAATATAAATTGTGGTAGTTGAAAATATAAAAATTGTTTTAAAAATTAAATTAACTAATATTTTGCACATAATATATAAAAAAAAAAACCTATTATTGTTAATATGAAAGAGACAGTATTTGTCAAAATTCACAACTTACAGAATATCGTAGATGTCTTGCAAAGTTTGAAATGTGAACGAAATTTTTTTTAAACTAAGAAAAATTTACACATTCGATCATTTTAAAATAAATTTACACATTCGATCATTTTAAGGGGCTTTTGAAAAAAATCATGCATGAAACTATTTTTCGATCTAATGCTATTTCAAAATTATTTACCAATATAATGATTATATCGATATGGAAAGAGGGTGTTGCACCAAAAGTAATATTGAGTTAGTGATTTCGGTGTAATAAAAAAAGTAACTTGTACCGATAAATAATCAGAAAAAATAATTATATGAATAAATAATAAATTTTATTTATATTAAGAACACCAATTCAATTAGTGATTTCAATACAAATGAAAATTTCAAGTTCTCAATTTGCCTTTTTACTAAAATACACAATTCATTTGGTGGTTTTAGTGCAACTATGAGATATGACTTTACATGAGAAAATAATATTTTGTTAAGAGTCAACATGATTAATTAGTGGTTTTAATAAAAAAATATTTTTTTACCAAAACACATAATCGATGGTTTTAGTGTAATACATTTGATACGTGCAACACACTAGACATCATTTTGAGATATTGGAGTTGGAATTGTGGTAATTATTCGAAATCTTTTTATCTTATTTTATAATTTTGTAATCTAATTGTACAATAAATTTTGCTCTTATTTCTATAATATTTTTTTAATAAAAGGAAATGGGTTCCAACTAATATATCACAGTTCAACATTACTAATGTGTAGAAATTTATCATTTCGTTGAAAATTATTTAGTCTATTCGGTGTAATGAATGAAGAAATTCGCAATGAAATTCATCCTATACTTTAACCTGTTAGTCCATCTTTAGAGTTTCCTCGTGTTCAAATACCAAAAGAACTATAGAGGCAAAAGAGATGTGAAATGACATTTAAACGTATTCCAATTGAAGTTCCAATAGTAGATGATACATCTCAAATCTCTTCTCCTATGGCATACAACTATTATGAAAGTTAGCACACTAATATGCCCAGCATATCATCTTCTGTACCATAATCTAAGTAAAATATATCATCTTCTGTACCATAACCTAAGTAAAATGTACTATGTGCAATTTTAGAAATATTATTAAATATTCATTACTTTCCGATGATGGCTAACCCAATAGATTTATATTTTTTTCTCCAAAATAGGCCAAATAGCATCATTTCAATATACAATATTTGCTTTTAATATTTTTACAATGTCTTTCAGCATATACGATGGATCTACATTTCATGTTAAACACTCATTTAATAATTTTTTTGAAATGATAATAGTACCGAGCAATAAATTTATTATTTTTTCTATTGAACTCAAACCACCGACTCAATTCTTGATTTAGTGCAACACTCATTTTTGTGTCAGAATAAACACTAAATTGATAAATAGTTATAAAATCACATTAATTTTATGAAAAGGGTTATTTTTGTCAAAAGTCCCGTTTAAAGATTATATAAAAGCCACCTATCCTTATTTTTAAAAAATTTTCTTCTCAGCATTTTTGGGTAAGCTTTGTCTGTTCCCTATAGAACAATAGGACAAGCGAGTGGCGTCACCACATCATCGAGAATAACAAAAATATCCCAATCCGTACTTGCTACTAAAAATTGTGGATCAAAGTTTTGTAGAGACCCAATTTGGTCATTTCATTTTTATTAGTCGGTTGGTTGGCAATGACAAATGATAATAACCCATGATTTCATCAAATCCGACTTCAGCAACTTGCCGAAAAGTTACATTTCGTTTTACAAACAAATAATAAAACAATTAAATTTATTTAGCTCCGCTCTTCAATATTTTTTTATTTATTAAAATATTTTATAAACTGATATAATATTATAGACTATATAATAAAAATAATTATTTATTTTAATTATTAAATTAGTGAAAATCTTGAGTTTAAACATAAGTGTTCATGTGGAGGTAGACAAACAGTCTTATTAATAATTTTTGTTTTGTCCTGGAATGCAATGATTTTGCTCTGTCGGTCCAAAAGTCAAAATTAAAGTAACGAGGGTAGTAAAATATGTATGAGAAATCCATACCCTGATATATACAATTCAATTAAACAATATTCCACAGAATAATTATTGTTCAACACAAAAATTATTTATTTATTTATTTAAAACCAAAATTTAAATAAAGAATGAATAGATCTTCTTCAAATCACTTCCGAAAGGGGCAGCACGCCAATTATTCACTTAGACCAAACAAATGATTATTGTTATTGTTGTAAATGACATGCGAAGCAAATATTGTTCAAAGTGAGAACAGAAGGCTCGACATTAGCTTCTTTGGATTGTTGTGGGCTTAGTTAAGCCATCCATCTGCAATTCCACATGGTAGACCCATTTCTTTCTGTTCTTCATTTTGTTTTCATATTCCAAATCATTATTATTTTTCTTTTTGGGTAAAATTCCTAATTTTTGAAATTTAAAATGGATTTCATGTGAAGTTTTTATTGCCATTGCGATGTCAAGTCATAAATGTCAGTTTGAGCCTTCTTTTTCACAGAACTTTGAATTGTCATTCAATTCATTATCAGATTACAATTTCAATCTCCAACTATAATGTCTGCTTCAAATCAAACATGGAGATTAAAAAAGAATATTTACAAGAAAAATTAGAATGAGATAAACGATAATTTTACTTTTTTGCCATAAAATGGCCAAAGGATACTGTCGTCGTCTAAGGCTCTACCCAAAATATTTTTGGAACAACTTGTACTAGACCCAACATGAGTCAAAAGACTATTATGCCCTTAAAAAACCTTTTAGTAGTCGTGACTTGCGCCATTTAACAAAGCTAAACTCTTTATTAGCAATAAAAACAAGGAATCCCTCTTCTATCACATTTATAATAACATTCCCATAAAAAACTTCAGTCTCACATACTTAAAACTGGTGAATAAATCATTACAAATAACTAGCAAGGAATATTCTTACAAAGGATGTGATGTACTGTGTTGCCATCTTGAATTGGCATTGACAAAGTTTTATATTTCTAGGAAGATAGGGTTTGGTAGTAACTATTGCATTCAAGACTTTCACAAGAGAGTAGGCAATGGGCAAATATCAAATACGGAATAGACACACAGCATCTTTCATGGACCACAATACCAGAAATCACAAACTCCATTCAATATGGCCTCATTATTCCTGTTTCAATGCATTACAATTTCAAAACCTATCTCAGAACCATTCATTCACCTATTTGGATTCATTCATCAATTTGGAACTATTCTTACAGTAAAAGAGCCAATATTTTCCATTCCAAGCTTAAAAAGATCAATTCATTCATGAACCAACCAACAACTTAGAATAGTGCAAGGGTATGAATTCCAACCAATACAAGACGAATATTACCAGATTCAAGTAAAATACGAGTAGAAACTGGATTAGAGGGCAAAAGCTAGATAGAAATCTCATTCAAGTTAAATTCCATAGCGGGACGGAGGATGCTAAAAACCGGGTAAAGGAAAAGTAAAAGCCAAAAATGCTACTAGTAAAATCCAAAACATCTACAAAATACGGCATGCCTCAAGGAACTATAGCGCAAAAAAAAAAAAAGTGATGTGACAAGCTTATGGCAAATTTATACACAAAGGCTAACTCATTAACCGGGAATAGAAGTTTTCAGCGAAGAGAATTTACAGAGAGGCTTGGGAGAATGGCAGAGATATGACAGATATGCTGAGTTGTATCGGGGAACAGATGTAGAATTTACATTTTGCTGAACTCGGCCATTGTGCAGAACTTACCTTGTTATGCCGTATGCGTAAGATTAATAGCTCTGTGCAGTCTCTCAAGAATTCCAGTAGCCTTTCTCATGGCCCTTGAAGTGCCATCTCGAGCTAGTTTGGAGATTGTTTCATGTGCACACTCTTCTTCCCTCACAGCTTTCCAATTGGTTCGATCGTACAAACAGATTGTGTGGAGAATGGCAATGCAATTTTCCTTGCTGCGTTCACAAGTGCTCTCCCTGATAATGCGAAGCAAGCAAGGAACAGTTTCAAGCTCTTCCATGTCTTCAACAGCCCTTTGATGACTAGAAAGAATAGCAAGGATAGCCAGTAATTCATCGACGAGCACGCCACTCATAATCTTCTTCACAATCACCTTTACTGCACCATCCCTCACAGCTCTTGCCTTGTTTTCATGTATGAAACATAAGGTAAAAATTGCCGAAGCAGCATCTTTCATAGCTAAAGGGCTTCCCTCGTCTAGAAGGTCTATAAGTGGTTTTAGGGCTCCCGATTTCCCAATAAGTGCCTTGTTGGAATCAAGAGCAGATAATGTGAAAAGGGCTGCAGCTGCATTAGTCCTTGTTTCGATGGTTCCTGACCTTAATGCTTCCATTAGTAGAGGAATTACCACAGGGGTTTCAGCAACAAGCTTCTTGTTGTTATCATGGATCGAAAGATTTAAAAGGGTTGTTATCAAATCTTCTTGAAGATCAGGGTGAATCTCACTTGTGGACTTGCTTGTAGAGAGTGGATTGAGCAAATGAGGAATGGCATCAGGGGATTCGCCAAACAGCGCACGGAATGAGGGCATCCTCTTTGTCAAAAGCCGAAGCTCCTTTGCAGCTTCCTTTTGCTCAGGAATTGTTAACGACATCTTTTCAAGTAAAGAAAGAAAATGGTCGCGATCAGCTTCCGTTATTCCTTCCTCATTAACATAGTGAACAGGGTCCTGCAACTCTAACCCTTGACTTCTACACCATTGTGATATCATTTGCCTGATCAAGTGATTTGGTGTAAGGTATGTGTGCGATAGAACTTGCTGAGTTAGGGGGCATGTCCGGTTGCCTCCTTTCAGCCATTTCTGGATGAATGGTCTATCATAAGTCTGCACAAATAGACACACAAACAAAACCAAACAAATCAATGACCAAGAAGATGCAAATTAAGCACTAAAACAGATCAAAACAATATTAAAAAGAAAACCAAAAAATAATATTGAAAAATCACATTGATGAATTGTATCAACAATATCACCAGTAATTATTGCAAATTGTAAGAACATTTCCTATGCAAAAACATCACCAGAAATTTGTTTCATTATAAAATCGATTAAACCAAACGATATTTAATTTCTGAAAATATAACATAAAAAGCATGGACAGCATCATAAATAAGGGTTTAATCATATACCAATTTTTAAGGGTCACAGAACCGCCACTTTTCATACTTAAAGAAATAGTATAATCACGCATCCATTGCACGTTAATTTCAACAACTGCTAGATTTCAAACAATTCTTAATGGTTATAGGTATCAACAATAAACTACCCAACACAACACATGTCACACATACACAGAAGAAGGGAAAAACCCTTACCCTCTGTTTGGTTTATGAGAAAATGAGAGAGAAAAGAAGGAACTTTTTGATTTCCATTCTACAGAACAAATAAGGAGTTCCATTTCATTTCCTACGATTTATGAACATCAAACTGACCATGAAGTGAAAAGGAAAAAAAAAAAACACGAAAGGCCTAAAAATAAGTAGATTCCCATGCTGTCATGCATATATAATCAAAACAAAGATAAATTATGCAATTCCACACAAAAACCCAAAGAACTTAAAATCCACTGCTCATATTTTTACTTCAAGAATCACTAAGAGTCAGAACCCATCTTCATTAACCAAAATTATTGTAGATTAATTCACTACTCCCCTAAAAATGAAAAACTTCAAACAAAAAAACAACAATTGCATTTCATTTTCATAAACAAATTACCAGCATTTTCTCGGAAAACCATCAGAACCAAGAACCAATCTTTTAACACTTAAATATACAAAACAAACCTCTCCAGTTGATAAAATGACAGGATCTTTCATCAATTCTTTAGATAACGGACACTTGAACTCCTCAGGAGGACGCAACAAAATTTCACGCAACTTCGGAGACAAGGACCTCTTCTTTATCTTCAATTCTTTTAAAGCAGACAGCGTTTCTTTGGCTTGATCGATTATTTCTATAGGGTAATCCTCATCATCTACAATGGTCCTAACTAGCTTTTGGAGTTCCTTCTTTAATTCAGTCGCCTTGGCCATGACCGTCGGATCGGAATCGAAGACACCGGTCTTGGCCATGGAAAGAAAAATCAAAGAAGGTGATTAAAACAGCTGATTGATGTGCGTTTAATGTTCAGTGAGAGTTGTCGTGCCAAGAATGGTGAGACAGAGAATGAGAAGGAGAAGGAGAAGGAGAAGGAGAATGCTCTGTTTCATTCTCTCTCTTTTGTTTTCAATTTTTATGAGAAAATTATCTTTCTTCTCTACTCTGTGTTTCTCTGTTCTCTTTACATTGCTTTCTATCTCTTTTTTATTTATTTATTTTGTTAATTATTATTTTTATATGCTTCTTTTTTTTCACTAATTTATTTTCTTTTTCCAATGTCGGTAATTTCATGGACTTAAAACTTCTGTCTTTCCTCTGTGTTTCAATTATTATTATTTTTCAAATATAAATGAGTAATAAATAATTTCGCATCATTATCCTTCCCCCTCACCTGTCATTACTAATTATTAAGTATTTTCTAATTAGAGAATGAATTAAGAGAGATTATTTCATTTTAGAAATGAGTAGAAAATAATCATATATTAAATTTTATTAATTATGCATCATCATAATAAAAAAAATTACAATTACTACCTTATTGATTGGGGCGATAAATTTTCCTTAAAAGTACCCAACAATTTATTAATAATGCAAAAAAATTTAATTTTATAACTCAAAGGAACTATATCTTATAATTATAAAAAAGTACAACAAAATTTAATAATCTCATATGAAATCTAATATTTAGAATTATCAAAATGAAGAAAATAAATCAAAATTAATAATCTACTTGCTGAATATTTATAATTTTTCTTTAAAAAGGATAATTTTATAATTTATCATCCTTTTAAAAAGAAAAAAAAAAGAATATTTGAAATTATTTGAATAATATATGAGAATTTAATTCTCATTATAATGTTTTTATATTTTACTGTTTTAATTTTTAAAAATTTAGAAAAAAAAATATCTTAAACACCTTATGGGAAAAGTAAGTTTTAATAAATTTTATAATTGCTTCATCCATTTCATAAAAATAGATTTCTTTTTCTTTTAACATGTTTCTAATTTTCTTTTATTTTCTTTTTTTAAGTGAGCAGTCGTTATTTATACATATTTATTACACCTAATATATATATATATATATATACCATTATTATCATCAATCAAAGTAAAAAATTTAATCCAGGTAAAAAGTTTCTTCTTTTTTTTTTTTTTTTTTTTTGAGGAAAAGGTAAAAGTTAAATTTTATCCCGGCAAAGAGTAAAAAATTTAAAAAAATTTCACTTTTATACTCCAAGTCCAAAGTCGACCGAACTTCAAATTTTGGATATTATACAAAAATGAAATTTATTTAACACTTGGAATTTTTCTTTTTAAATTATCCATATAATTTCCAAGCAAAAAAATAAAAAAGAAATAAAGAAATAGTACTAATAACATAAAAGGCAAAAGTGAATTATGTAATAATAACATGAGGATTGAGGAGCAGATGGACCCATATGGTCCAAGATGTAGGCAATCACGGAATCTATGGCATGAACAGCTGGCATTACGCGTGGGCAAAACTTGCTTCGTACTCAGCCCTCGCCAGTATCCATTAAACTTATGGCAATACAACTATCCAAGAGAAAGAAGAGAAGAGGAGGAGTTTTGTTTGCATGCGACAGATTCTAGAATAATTTATACTCCCAACACGTGGCGTTCTGAGAAGGACATGTGTAATGTGGCAAAATTATAAACCAAGAAACGTGCCATTCTTTCCTCAATTTCACTCTAGATCCCAGGATTAGATACGCTTTGCTCATATTGCATTGACCAAAGACCCATATTACTAGTTTGATTAGGATAAAAGAAAAAATATAACTCAATTAAAAGTGAATATTCATTAAAACTCTTTCAACAGTATTGGTAAGTTTGAAGTTTTGAACCGGTTCCTAACTCAATTGCAATGGGAAATGTAAGCCTTTTAGGCTTTTGTGTGGTTTTGGAACTACCTGAAATTGCCAACTACCTATCTAAACATGTACAGTGAGTCAAGTTGGGTTTGAGAAAACGCTGGTTAGGTAAGACGGGCGAAAAAACATTCTTAAAAAAAGATTAAAAAAAATTACAAAATTGAATTAATTGATGGAGAAGTATGTAGATGGGTCGAAGTCAGCTGTCATTAGCAAGTTACATGAATCTAATGATGCCAGCCTTGAAGCTACCTTAATTTTCCACGTGTTCTTCTAATTTTTTTTTCCATTTTCGTCCCAAAGAAAAAAAAAATATTTAAAATTCTACCCTCTTTTTTATATTCTCTGTTCAAAAGGCTTATTTTTTTTATAACATTAGAGGTATAAATTTTATTTATTTATTTATTTATATAAAAAGTATAAATGAATGAAAATAATATTTCGCGCTGATCACAATTAGTGAAAATGTAGGTAAGTATTGAGATTTTTGAATATAAAAGTATGAAATTCATTATTTACCAAACTTTCAGAAAAAAATTTGTAGGCGATACATAGCCTCTTAAATAGAAAATATTAAAATATATATATATATTCTGAATTGAGAAGCAGCTTAGAGATGTGTCAACAATCAAATCAACGAACGTAAAACCAAATGAAAAATAATAAATAAAAACGAAAAGACAAATGTACATATGCTTTTGGCGGGAGACATGGGGGAACCCCAAAAGATGAGCGTTTGTCGCCATTCTTAAGTTTTAACCCTTCCCTTCTTTTTTCTTTTTCGAAAAAAGAATTTTCATTTTCGGCGGTGTGTGATAATTAATGCGGATCATCAGTTGTTATCCATTCTTTGTATTTCCTATGGACCCATTTACCGCTCACTCATCGTATATGCGCTGTCCTTACGTGTTTACTGTAGGGCCCCGTAACGTCCCACGTGTCATCCGTCTTCTTCCCCAAGGCTGGACTGGAGCATGCGCAACTGTGAAACCTCCTCAGATCGTCGTTTTCAGAATTCCCCACCCAAAAGCTCCTCAATAAATCTCTTTGGCTCTTTTTTTTTTTCCTGATAAAATTAACCTATATTAATTAATAAATCGATTAATCTCAAAATTACAAAATTTAAAATATTAACAATTAAATCAATAGAAATAAACTGCATTATTAGATGAATTTTATATTTAACCCGGTCCAAGCAAAATGTAATTTTGAATATTATGTCAGAAAATAAAAATAAACTTTAAATTCGCATTTGCAGCATGATCACAATAATTAATTAATTGTCATTTAAAAATATTGGGGTGAACTCTACTCAATGAGTGCTTTAAAGAATCTTAAGGAACAAAATTGAATGATAAAATGTCGATGCAAAAAGGGAATTAATTCAATTACTAGATAATTAAGCAAGATATATTTAGATTTTAATATATTTATTATAGCACGATGGTTGTTGGATCGAGGCAGAGGATATAAAAATAATAATTATATATGAATATTTAATTTTCAGATTATTGTAAGCATGCATACTAATTTAATATTAATTAATTGGCATCATTTTACTATAAAATGGGATATACAGATCTCATTAGATCTATTGTTTAATTATTGTTGTTATAATGTAACATTGACTTCAATCCTTGCAGGAAAAAATAGATTACAGAGAATCAGGAGTTCTGTTATATAATGAGATTTCCTTTCAAAGGAAAAAGCAAAAAATAGAAATCAAGAACCTGTAAATTGAAAATTGCTCTAAGGAGAAAAGAGAAGACACCCCATCATAGCTTTTAACTTTGAACATTTAAGACAGCAAAAAAAAAAAGAAAAAGGAATGAATGGTTAGATGGAACGTCTTAATCCTAATTTAGCTTTTGGCAATTGACTGTACTCATAATAATTCTAATTAAAACCCTATTAACCATTTCACTCTCTTTCTACGTAATTTCTGGCTTTCTTTATAAAACAAATACAAAAACCCATTCTTCTTCTCAAATAGAAATGATATTTTTAAATGCACAATGTGAAGAAATATGTTCTTAGACCACTCTGCAAAGAAATTTCATTTCAATGTGTATGAATTGGTTAAAAATGCCCTTAAATGATGAGTAAAATATTTCATTTCTTCTCAAATGTACTTAATTGCAAAAAACTTGAACTTAACTTTATAATCAACGCGATTTTAAAAAAAAAAAACTTTATTTTAAGAAGTTGGGACAGATGAAATGAGCCCAATAGGTCATAATTGGGCTGCCATCAGAAGAAGTCCTATTTGTTTCGGTCTATACTTGGGGAGCCCATATCGTTTTCCTTGGATAATAGCCCATATAGTTTGGGCTTTGTAACAAATCAATAAAGCCTTACATGCCACGGGACCGGACCACCGTTAAAGGCACACGACCATTTAGCATGGAAACTGGAAAGAAAAGTCTAAAATATTTGGTCTACAACCGGATAGCTTGAATTCATGTTGAGATTATACTACGGGGGCAATTTAACAAACGTCAGAAATTAGATCTCTATATTAATAAAATACCAACGAAATATAAAAATTAAGAGAATTTATTGGTAAAAAAATAAATCAGTAAATTATAAATTATCCTTATATAATGGTAACTGGCTATGACAATAAGGGCGACGACAATGACAATGACAATCATGACAACAATAAATAACAAATGAATAACAAAATAGATATTTCTATATATATATATATATATATATATATATGTCTAGTTTGACTTTCACGTAGATTAAAAAAAAAATAATATAATCGAATTATGTTTTTTATTTAGCTTTTTTTCAAATATCTCTTTATAATATTAAATGATGGATATCAATTGAGAATATATATATTAAATGATCTTTTAAGGAATTAGATATTACGAAATTAGATAATAAATGATGTTTTAAAAAAATAAATTGAACTACATTTTGGGATCGATAAAAATGGAATGCGAACTTATATATGTGGGGTGGAGGGAGCATTATTTTAATATTTAAGGTTAAATTGACATTTTTAAACATAGTTTGAAAATATGACATTTGTTATAATATCACTTATTTTATTTTCTAAACTTAATATTTAAAATAATTAATAGATTTTACTTAATTGTTTAAAAATATTATTCCCTCCAATTCATTTATATGGACATGGCTAACTTTGCACAGGAATTAAGAAATAAGTTTAACTATAATTTTTTGTCAAATTTTTCTATTTTGCCTCCAATATTGCATTATTAAATGTTTTCTTTGAAAGTCAAATATATCATAATTACTGACTAATAACCATAATAATAAATTAAATGACAGCAAAAATTCATTGATTTCTCTTTATCAACGTCGACATTTACCTCATAATCTCAATTTTCAAATTTGGCCCTTCCCTTTTAGTGCAAAATTTTAGTGGGAAATAAAATTTCAATTTTCGTTTACAAAATATGGACAATTGATAAAGGAATTATGTGCAAATAATTTTTTTGGAGCCAAAAATTTTAATAGCATCAATTGTCACTTCAAATTCTCCTTAAATACACACTTATAAATAACATCAATTCATTAGTTGATAGTTATTGCACACGAAATACATAAAAAAAAAAACTCTAAAAGTTCATTTTCTACAACCATATCGTATCCGTTTGATCCAAATATGTAACCTCTAGATTGCCCATAACTTCAGAAAATGTACTCACTCCAACTGTTGATCCCTTGAAGTTGCAAGATTTAAATGCAAAAGAAAATACACAAACAACGAATCGTGCTAATGATCTTGAATTCACACAATGCCCTTTTGGCGGAATTGGTGGTACAAAGAAGGAAGCAAAGAAAAAAAATTCGACAGAAGAAATAAAAAATTTAATGCAAAATATGCTTCTTTCTTAAATGCAATAAGGACTGTTAAATTTACATTCTATCGAGAAAGTTGCTCACACAATGTCTATTTCAAAAAAGTCAATTTATAGAATTTTGCATAGTGCAATGAATGATGCACTAGTTGCAAATGTTATGAATGATCCTTGAAATAAAGGTAAGAAGCATGTTGTAATTCCAGCTAACAGAATTAAAGAAATACTGCTTAGACATCGGATGAACCAATGATCACTAGCACATGAACTGTGCGTATCTTTAACAACTGTGCATAAAATTTTAAAAAAAGAGGACATTAAGCTACACTCGAATGCAATAAAACACCGTTGAAGGAAGAGAACAAAAAAATAGAAGTTTGAATTTTGTTTGTTTATGATTGATATGGGTGCAATCACTAGCAATCCATCTTTTATCAACATGCATGATATTTTTTATCTTTCTCTATTTTATTTCATTTGCTTGTCATTGAAATTTTACGTGCCATTTATAAGCGGAAAATGTCATTTGAGAAGTGTCGCTAGGGTTGTAGTTGATGGAGGAAGCAATTTTTGGGGATGAAAGCGGTTGAAGATTTTCAAACTCCAAATCTCTAATTCTTGGAACTAAAGAATTATGGACCCAATTTTTTTTTTTTCAACAAAGCACTGTCTTTTTTAGACTGAGCATTCATGTTAAATATGCTTTTTTAAATTTTCATGTGCCCCACTTATATGATTCGTTCTCATTTTTTACATAATTAATTTGTCATAAAATACGCTCACAAAATTTCTAAATGCATGCAATTTTATTTTAAAGGAAAAGAGAAAGATAATAGAGCTATAAATTGACTAGTCAACAATATTTAATTCTATATTTAAATTTTAACTATCACTTTTTTTTTTAAGGTGGGTAATCTAAACAGGCAAATAAATGATAATTTATAATTTACGCTTTGATCATAGTCCAAATTAAATAATTTTGTGTATATAAATGAAACATTGAAAATAAAAATTGTCTATATAAATAAATCAGATGGGTAAAATATAAATTGAATTATTTAGTTCCGACTAAATTAGAATTATTGGGAATGATGAAATTCAAAGAACTAACAAGAAGATTAAACAATTTTTTTTGTTATTTAATTCATTGAGAGGTTGAATATGATATAATAATATTATTTGTCATATAATAAAAATAACTTTTCGGTTGATTTATTAAATTATTTAAAATACTTAAAATCAAGATTATTTAAAATCGCGAACTTATAATCTCCATATTGATAAGCACATCCACAAGATCAAACGTGCTGAAAAAGATTCAACAACTTACAATGGAATGATATTCTAATTGTCATATCAAATCCATTAGCAAATACCTTGTTTTATAGCTAAGTTGAAAGATTTTTCGGGATTCGTAATTTCAAGATAATTAGCTATAAAAAAAATTATCAAGATATATTTTTAAATATTTTCTTTTGTCCAATAAGATTTATTAAAAGACAGATTAGTCCATAAATTGCTAATATAAAGATTTGGTAAGAATCTCAATCTCTCATAGAATCCTTTTTTGTTAGTGCCTGCTGTGCGCGTGTATATATTACTTCTAATTATGTAGAATAATAAATTTATTTTAATAATGTTTCAAATAAGCAAATATTTTAAAATCAATTAAATTGAACAATATATTTATCCCCTAAGACTTTAATATTTTAATTCATTAGAAGGTTCTCAACGGCCGAAAATAGAATCAGTCCTATTTATTTTCAAAATTCAAAAAAAACTCTTTTTTAATGAAAAAAAATTTTAATTTGAAATTTTTTACTCATTGTATTTGCCAAAAAATCAATCACATAAAATATAATTCACTTATTTTTAAACATTTTTGTTGCTAAACAAAGAAAAGAAAGAAAGGTTATTAGTTCCCCTTAATTTTCATTTATTCCTTTATTTTCCAAAAAAAAAGCATAACAAATCTTATCTTCATATGATTAAACAAACTTAAGCAGATTAGACCTTATATCTATCCCCTTATCAACAATATTAGATTAATAAAATCTAATGACCCGAATTGATAAAATTTTTTTAAAAAAAATTAATATAATAGCACAATAATGGCATGAGGTTGGGTTTTTGGGTTCATTTTGAGCTCTAAGAGCAAGTGATAAGGGCATAATAGCCATAATTTTATATGGTATGGGGCACTAAAGTACCATAATTTTGAACTATTAGGTATCCTTCCAGCTTTCCATACATTAATCATTATTATTATTGTATCATTACCCATATTTCAAAATATTAAATTAATTTTATTTTTTAACAAAATCATTATTATTAAATAATAAACGTTCAAAAAAATAATATATGTAACCTCATATTCATACTTTGAGGTGATTATCACAGTTCATTTTCATTTCGGTTGTTATGGTATATGCATTATTTGCTCTACACCACTAAATTTGAATCCAACCCAAATTGATTTTGATGGCTTCGTTTTTTTCAACAGTTTGTATTAATTACGATTTGGCTTAAAATTATTCTATTTTTTTAAAAAATATATTTAAAAATGAAGGCATCTGGATTGTGCAACCCAAATTTTATATTTGTTTTAATGTCATTTATTTATGCAAATTATACAGGTAGATAGTTCAGTTTCTATTAAATGGTAAGGTTACATGAACTCCACTATTTGGTGGTGGCACCGCTAATAAAATGGGAGTCTTAAGGTTTACAAGTAACCGATTCTATGACCCGACCCTGCAAGTCCAATCAAAAAGCTATTAAGGAAGAGACAGGTGTCCTATTAAAGGGTACCCCACCATACCCTCAATTATCCAAAACACCATACTGGGCTGCTCATTTATCATTGGGCCATTTCACGAAAGGTCAATAAAGTGTACGACTTCTCTTTGCCGTCGCTTCTTATCTCTATCTTGTCTCCTTAAATATAGTAAAAAACATTATCCAAAGACGCATTCTCTCTTCTCCTCCAATACGACTTAAAAATCCAGTGCATCGACTACTACACGCCAATCCTATACTACATCACGCCAGTCATTTATTTTTTACATTAAGACCAGTATCGACACGTCGCATCAGACCTTATATAAAAGCCACATCACGTCACGAGCGCCACGTCAAGAATAATAATATTTAGTTCACGTGTCCATTTCGCACTCGTACGTTTTAATCACAGCAAATTCTTCATATGATCAAGGGTCTTTATTAGTCCACGTTAAAGCCTCAGGTTACGTTATAACGTCTCTGCTTGCACGTGATTAACAACTTCCGTTTTCGGCGTCACATACACAACGTGCATTCGCCGCGTTACCACAAGATCTTTTCTTTTTTTTTTTTTTTTAATACCAAACATGTAATTTAAAAAAAATGGAAAATTAATGTAAAGATCGTCTCCACAAACGGATATTTTAGTTGTTTAAGGAGCAAATATTTTTTTTAATTAAATCTGGAAATTTATATAATTATCTCGTTCGAACAAACAAACGGCCGTTGACGGAGTCGTCGAACCCAACGAACTGACATGTCACTCCACTAACAGGCTGATTAACCGGCGTTGATGAGCTCGCCGGGATTGGATTAGAGGTCCGGCGGTACGGACCGAGCCATTTGTTTTGCATGAAACGGTTTTTTCTCCACGGAGGAAGTGAAAGCTCTCTACACTTCAACGATCTCTTCGCCGCATCAGACATGGCCTTGATGATCTTCTTCAAATCTTCATATCTACCTACAAAAACCCTAGGAATAAATTGCAACTGCTTCGAATAATGACTCGTAGGTCTCGCGATCTCAAATTGTGAAGCGAAGTCAAGATCCACGAAATACCGGTGTTGCGATTGCACGGCATCGATGAACTCGTAATTTCCGGCGGATAATCCACCTGAGGATTCCCATTTTGTCTTGCAAATCGCTGCATTATGTCCCAGTTCTCTTAAAAACGACATCACTTTCCGCCTCAAAACAGCTTTTTGATTTTGCAAACACGAAAACACCTCCATCGCTTTCAAAACATGAGCTAATAGCAAATTTCTATACGAATCCTTACTAATACTATTTCCAGTAGCCGATCTCAGAATATCTTCCGCGATGTCCGTACAATCGGAGGCTGAGTCGATATTATCCGAATCGGAGTCGTAACTCAATGATTGAGTCTCGAAATCGTCCTCCAGGAAGCCGTGAACGAGTTCAGAAAGGCAAGGTGAGTCGTCAACGGAATGTTCACTTCCGCTGCTGACGTAACTGAAACGGACACCAACTATTCGTGCTTTTGCCTCGTCGTCGAGAGGATCGGTGACTCGCTTGGCTCGAACAAAACCAGACATTTTCAGTTCGTGGTAAGATCTAAAATTTTGCTCCGTTTTGTGTTTTTAAGCCGGTAGCTGCTTAATTAAAGGATAAGCAGGATCTGGAAAAAGTATAAGGAAATGGCTAAGTATTTATAGAAAGCAACAAAAAAAAAATTAGTTTCTTCGAGAATTTGCTTTGGAATATTCGTTGGAAATGTTGTACAGAACAGTTGCTTTTTGATCTTCTATGGGTTCAAATAATTTGTTTAAAGCTGAAAAAAACTCGTGTAAGAGGATATACCGATTATATCCTACCGAGGGGAGTACATGGCATAGCATATCCTACGGCACCTGGCGAGTTTATTCGTCGTACGAAGAGATGACGTGGACGAATATGATTTGCCCTTGGTTCGTGGGGTCTTTCTGGTTGCCACGAGTTTGGCACGTGTCCTGAATAATTTGTTTAGGACAGAAGAGAGATATGGTGGGGTATGGACTTTTTTGGAATTTGGGGCAGAGTGATTTGGCTCTTCAAGGAGGGAAGGGTGAAAGGATGGGGCCTATAATTTCAATTTAATTATGATTAATTAGATTAGGAATTTAGATAAGAGTAAGACTTGATTAGACAGATTTTATCGTATATAATTAATACTCCATCACTTCCATTTCTTATTTTATTTTGATGATTTGATAAAATAGACACGTTAAAAATTTAATTAATAAAATTATTTTATATTTTTTATCATTAATTTATTAAAATAATAAATAATTATAAAAATTATTTACATATCTAAATTTAAAAATTTTATAAAAATTTTAAAATATGTACAAAGAAAATAATACGTAAACCAAAAAGAATGAAGGGAGTAATAATTAAGAAATATGTTTTTTTAAGAAAGTAAGTAAATAAATTATTAGGCAACTGTAAATATGTAATTATTGTTAATAATTAATAATAGGAATTGGTTTAATTCAAACAATTTAGTTTTATTTTCTGTTTGGTGAGAAGATTTTAATTTCAATTTTGCAATTACGAAAATAAATGTTCTACTTAATTCTTTGTTAATTTGTTATGGTTAATTTTAATTTAAAATCCAAGTATGTTTGTTTAGTTTAAAATTGAAGGGAGCGAAATCTTTAATGTGCAAAATAGTTAAAGATAAGGTTTATATTTCACCTTTATATATTGTGTAATTTATTTTTATATTCTATCATGTATTTTTAAAAAATTAATAAATTTTAATTATTTTCTTAACCCGTGTGAAAAGAAGAAATGTTGCTATTAAAATGCAACAGAATGAATATTTTTTTAAATCCAAACTTACATTAGATGAACAAAAATGCTAAACTCTTTGCAAAAAAAAAAAAAAAAAAAGATAAACTTATTCTAAGTTTGGAAATTAAGAAAAGAAATTGCAAAATTGTGTTGTTTCTTTGATTAGAAAAAAAATATTTGATTCAAAAATTATAGAATTAAAAAATATTTAATTATATTGAACATATTTATTAATTTTTAATGTTTAATTATATTTTGTGTAAATCAAACATTCATTCTTTGCGATAAAAATGGAGCCTTCTTGTTCAAATGATATAAAGTTGGGGTAATAATTGTATAAAATTTTTATCTTTTAGAAAATTGCACATTACTTTTAATTTTAAAGCCTTATTCCAACAGTTAAATTAAAAATGAACTAAATTTAACTGATTGCAAAAGAAAAAGAAAAAAAAAACCGTTTAACCATTAAAATTTTATTTATTTATTTATACTGTGCTATTTCTGACCATTTTATTGAAAAAAAAAACAAAATAAAGCATATTTACAGACATTTCAACTAAAGATGCAGAATTGAGTTTCGAAAATTGAAGTGTTTATTGTGGTAAAAAATAACTATGAATAAGAGAATTCAAATTGAAGAGCTTTCACTGTTCACATAAATAGACTAATCAGACCATCACTTAATTGGCATTATTAACGGTATTTTTGCATTTTAGAGAATATGTTAATGTGATATCTAAGTGTATATTATAAAAAAAATACTTAGTTAAACTGATTTCTTAATCTTATTGAAAAAATAATTGTGTAATCTCACATTTTTAAAAGCGACTTTAGCCCACCAGCTCAACGACAATGCCATCTTCATTTTTTTTTTTTCTCCACAAGCCACAAGCTGCACAAGATTCAAAATCCTTATCAAGAATCACTTTTCTCTGTTCAGTCTTTTTCAAAAGAATCCAATGCTTTTCTTCTGCATTTTTTTCAGACTATTTAAGAGTCATTTTCTCCTGTTATTGTTTTGATAATTTGGCATCTCCTCTGTTCCCCTTACAAAGGCTGCCCCCTCTGTAACCATTCTCACTGGCATAAACTTCGTTATCTATTGCACAACATTCTCAGTCCATTCCTTGTTTAAGTTTGAGTCACCAGCATATCCTTTCTCTGTGGATTTTACACTTCAGATTTCTCTTTTATCTTTCACAGCAATTAATATAAGTCGGTTTTATAGACCATCCATGAACCAGACTAATGAAAATTTACATATATTTTTATTAAATACAGAGATTTCTGATCATTCATGAAAAAAAAAGGACATTGGGAATAGGTATGTGTGAGAGTGTATAGACAAGGCTACGTAAGTTTACTTTAGAGCATCTGAGACACGTGTCCCATAAGTACAAATCCCCACTAAGACTGAATCTAGACAAATGCAAACTTCATCAATAAGCCCAAAGCCAAGAGTTTATGGATTTGATGTGGTTGACATTAGAAGCAAACCCACAAATGTTTGTCCCAAAATTGAAACATTATCTAATGGTCGTGCGCTTCCATGGACGCATAATGCTTAATATGGGAATTGTCTTCTCCAATAAAGCTTTCTTGGTTGCTAGAGGTTTCAATTTTGTTTGTACTTAAAGCATAAATCCACTATCGTCTTTGAACTAGGAATTCAATGTTGCTAGTACCATTACATTAAATAATGCCAACCAAAAGCTTAGGTTTAAGAGCTGGTACCTTTAATTGTTCGTTGAGGATTTTGTCCTCCTTGTTAAGGTCGTCTTCAGATATTTTCTTTTCTCCACAAGCTATTTATAGATTCAGAATCCTTGTCAAGAATTGCTTTTCTCTGCTCAGTCAGTCTTTTTCAAAGAATTCCTCTTTACGTTCTGCATTTCTTCATACCCTATCAGAATATATCAGTACCATTTTCCACACAGTGAGTGTGTATCGCAGTTATAATTTATCTTGGAGCAATCATCACTCTCATACAGAAAATTATATAATAGAACCGTGATTCCATGTAGAACATATTTGGAAAATTAAATTTGCCTGTTATTTTATGCAAGTGGTTTTACTGTGTTAGATGTCCTGTAAATACCATATAAGAAAGACATTAAATTAGGACTAATCTTAGACCCAATCTCAAATGCTAACTTCATCGAACGGCCCAACCCAAGAGTTTATGGGTTGGACGTCGTTGAAATTAGAAGCCGATCCACAAATGTTGGTCCAACCAAGAACTTTTTTTTTTTTTTTTTTTTCCAAGTGAAAGCATATTCACATTGCCTATTATTTGTTAAACATAAATGGATTGCCTACTTATTTTTTAAGGGAAGCTGCTGTTTGAAATTTAATCTATGCGTCAAAATCTCATCAGAAAAACTTTCTTTTCAGAATATTGAAATTCCATTATATATATATATATATATATATATATATTAGAGTTCATTCATTGAACTTACAGATTGATATTAATAAATTATTTCAGATTTCAACTATATAATCCTTTTGATTAGTCAAAATATTTGATTTTTTGGTAAAAAAAAAAATATTAATGACTAGCGGGTGAAAACCCAAAAACCGACAAGCTCGGTTCCACTCGGTTTATAATGTTTCGGTTTCCAATATAATTAACTGAGTAGTTTCCGGTTTGATGTAGTAGCTAACTGATCTTTTTCCGCCCAAAAAAATTGAAACTAACCGAACCGTGTCAGCTATCAAATTTTTCTCTCTCTCATCCGGTTTCGGTTCGTTTTAGACCAAAACTGACCATTACCCGCGATCGGCCATTAAATCTCAAACTAAACCGACAATTGATTAGTCTGTGAGCTACGAAGTCACTGTTGCATGTAATGTTATCAATTTGCTCCATCGCGGTTTAGCTGCTAGTTTCACAAGCTTCTCTGGTTTTTAGACAGCACGCCGACCATTACATTAAAATAATTGTGTTGTGCTTATAAAATGGAGTAAAGCAACCATGATTATTCTACTTTTTAATTTTAATTAATTTTTTAGAGTACTTTCGTCTATACATATTTACACTATGTTTGGTTTAGAGAAAAAGAAAGAAAATAATATATAGAAAGAGAAAAAATTTGAAAGGAAAATTATTTAAAATATTCTATTTTCTGTCCTAGCAAAAAAATCTATTAAAATCACTTATGATTGACATGTCAGTTAGTATATTATTCTAAAGGAAAAGTAGGGTTTGAATTTTTTTTTAAAAAAAAAAAAGAAAAAAAAAATAGTGTTATTTCTTCTCTCCTTGTTGTCCAAACATCCAAACATAACCTTGCATGTGCACGATTGCTTAATCGTTAAATCATTATCGTCCATTTGTGATTGATTACTCAATTAACATATCAGTCTCTGTCTTGAATTGCAGGAGTTGTTTCGAAAAAGTAATTATTATTATTTTGCTTAAACCTTTTGGTTAAGGATTTAAATACAGGGTTTGTTTATTAAATGTAGAGCAAAGTACAGGACAAGGAAGAGACCAGAACAAAAGGGAGAACAGAAATATTCATACGTAGCCAAAACCTACAAATTTAGTGCAAAAAGAAGAACAATAATGACGATCTAACATTAAAAGAAAAGTATTAAAAATTGGAAAAATAGATTGTGACTGGACAAGCTGTGCTGCACTCTGCCTGATGTGTTGGAGTGATGTTCTAAATCGGCTTTACATCAAAATTAAATGCACCCATTTCAACTTTAGATGTATCTTTCTAAAAGCAATTAAACAGTGCCATTAAGAATCTGAACTTTTAATCATAATTATTAATCAAGTCTTTTTTTTTTAAACAATAAAAAAGGCTACTAGATATATTAGTTATTGCTCTTCCGACTCGAACCACCGGTTTAGATGTTGACGTCCTAATTTAACACACCCCACCTGAGGACTGATGTGAATACTCTATCCCTTCACTGCAGGATTATGGTGTTGCGGTCCCGAGCCCATTAACACAATAGCCCGATCTAAGAGAGCCCATTTTAATGGGTTTAACTCCTCGGCAGCAAAGTAGTCCGGCCTGATGCTCATGGAGGATCGAATCCTGATCAAGCTGGCGGATAATCAAGATCTTAATTGTTAAGATCAATTAATTATTAATCAAGTTAATAACTGTTTATATATATATTATTTATATTAAAATATCTAATTTTTGAAGATTAATTTCAAACTTAAGACTAACCCGCTCTAAACATTTCACACAATCATAAGTCTTTATTACAAGGTCTTAGAAATAGTGAGTGGTTAAACCTAAAATCCAGGTTTTATGTCAAGCTTTCGTGTTCCTTTCTTGTTAGTACTTCTCGAAATGGGATCTTTAATTCTAACACCCCTTCTTTTGACACGTGCTATTGCTTGCCTTTGTCTGACATGTTACTACCTGCACCCGTTTTCAAATCAGTTTAGGTATTGATATCCAAATTAATTTAAAATTTTATTATTTATGTCCATATAATTATCCATTTAAAGTACCAGAGTTCAATACACCGTTTACGCCAATATGATTTAACAAGTCTTCTCAATTATGTGAAATTAAACTGTAAATGTATAATATTGCTTGAATATATAAATTACTTTTTTTTCCAAAAATACATATAGTACTTGAATTTCTTATTTGTTGGGAAAAGAATTTATCCAAATTCCATGATTTGAAAATCAAATTTTAAAAATTTCAAACGATGCAAAAAATATGGTAATATAATAAAACATAATACAGAATAAGAAAAATAAAAGCATGATAAAGACATATTTTATGCTTAAAATTCATGAAAGCCATAAATCAAAGGATAATGTTTAGTGACGGAAGCTATAAATCAAATATGTATAATGCATAAATCATCATTAATTAATTCCATAAAAAGATATGAAAATTTTTTCGTAACTTTACAAATTTACAAAGGTGAGAGAAATAATAATTAGGCAACATTAATTATATTTTATAATGTTGAAAGACAATAAAAATATTAAATAAGGGAGTTGCATCTTTCAATTTATAACTCGTACAATTTAATTTTAAGAGTCAAAGTATTCATAACCAACTGAAAATCAAATATTCAAATTCTATAAACTCTCTTTTTAATGGAGATGTCACATAAGAACACATGAGAATGATCGTGATCGTGATTTTTCTTTATATATATACACGTGTGTAATAAGAGATTTTGAATTTGAATTATCTCAAATATAAATATTTTTATTAATTGGGAGAGTGCATATCTCAAGTAAATGTAGGAAGCAAGGGGGTTTCCATTATTAGACAGACATATTATATTATCCTAATATGTAATGAGCCAATCATGTAGCTGCACGACACCCTGGATGTACAATTTTATTTATTTTTTATTATTTAAATTAGGACTTGAGAAACGATAAAAACATGAAGAACCGTAGAAGAAATAATAAAAATAACACAATCTAGCAAGTTAGTAGAAGTTTATAAAAGTGAAGGTCTTTATAATTTAATTATGAAAACAACATCTGAAATTTGATCAGACCAAATTAGATATATGATTTTTAAAGACATAATTTTTATTCATATAATTATTTTGTGTTCAGCCGTTAACTAGATAAAAATTTATATTTTACGCGGGTTAATTTATCAATATATAATTTAGAATTTAACCTCGTAAACTTTTAAAAAAAAATCTTATACTGCTGAATCTGAAAATATTTATAATTTTGTAGCCCTTAAATATCAATATTTAAATAATGTATTAATTATTGGTTAGGATATATGTCCTTTTTTCAGGTCGTGGGCCTTTAAAAATTTTATTGATGTAGACAGGAAATGGAAGAAAAAAAAAAAAATAAAATAAATGGAGTGTGCAGAATTAATATATTAAATATTAAATATAATTTAGAAAAGGGCAGTTGTGACAAATTATGATTGATAGAGAAAATAATTTTAGGTTTAGAAGAAAAGGGGAAATTGCATGAAGGTTCCCAGTCAGCCATGCCATATGCTATTGAATTAATGGACAAAAAGAGTTAATTAGTTGGATTTTTGACCGAAGACTCAAACCCATGCAATTACGTATCTTCTGCTGCTATCAAACTTTATGTTGGTGATAATTAGCTTTACGTATTTAAAAATTAAATGGGACTATACAATATTGAAACGCATGATAAACGAAAAACTAATGAGGTCAAATTGTTGAAAAGGGTGTGTCTCTCATAAGTCTGCTTTTCTCCTTGTATTAAATTTTTCCTTTTTTTTTTTTTTTTTTATATAATATTTATTAAACAATATTTTTCTTTTTAAAGGCCAAGCAATGGGCGGCTAAGCTCATTGATGGGAAGGGTTGAAAGAAAGTGACAAAAGCGAAGCAATGCCGGGTCAGGTCAGCCATGGATTGATTTCCTTTGAATCTGCAACTCCTATTAATTATCAGACCATCATAATTTAATTATGCTATGGATATTTCTGATTTGTTGTTCACATAAATGCTTCCTATTCAACTATTTCAACTTCAAAAAATGAAATAAATATGCATAAAAAACAGTTATATTATGCCTACCAACTCCAACAGTATATATATACATTTATAGAATTTTTCCCATTTGTTTTGTACTATTATGGCATTTCAAGTATATATGAACTGAAATTACAATCATATGTTGCATTCACATATCATATTTATATTTTTAAAGAGTGAAATTACTTTTTATATATATATATATATCTGCATTTTCTTCCATTTGCTGTATTTTTGGGAACTCGTCACACACACATGTATATAGAGTTCGAGAATGCACCGACAACGGGGGAATGAATCTGTAACCAGTTAACTTGTTTGATTCAAGATTTTGTCACCATCAAACCAATGGCCTGCTAGAAAATTATTGCATGTCTTTTGACTGGATTCGTGTCTTGGAAGGGTTAATGGTTGCCTGAATCCAATCAAACCAATTTGAATTAATTCAATTTTTGTCCAACTGAATATTTTTTTCTATTAAATCTATCTAATTTGAACCTCAAATAAATTTAATTATATACAACCAAAGTCAAATTAAATGTTTGGATTAAATTGAAAGGTGATAATATTGTTTAAAACAGCTGAGAAAACCATATCAAAATGAATCTGTCAGATACATTATTTTTACCTGTATTTTCATATTAATGTAGTATTATAAAGGCGAATTTATCAATCATTCCAAAAAAAAAAAAAAAAAAAAAAGAGAAATCAAAGATTTTGTCAGTGTGCCATTCATCGTCTCTGTAGTAATTATACAAAATTCAGGGTCTGGCACGTGCCAATTATTAGTCGATGATCCTCGTGTTTCATGTTCTAAATATATTTACTATTTTTTTAGCTTATAGGTGACTCTGTTTATAATCACACACCCCCATGTTGAAAATCTGTTGGCTGCTAATCTGTTTAATTTTTAGTTTCTTTTGTTTAATTTTTTGATAATAATTTTGTAAACAAAGTGAGTGTGAAAGTTTTTTTTTTTTTTTTTTTTTTTTAAATAATTGAAAATAAGAAAAAAAACCCATTAAAATCGTTTTCAAAATTAAAAGGCTGCAAGTTTGAATCTGGATGGTGATTATTCAGATTAGTCAAAACACATATATGATTATATGATATTTCTTGCATTGCCCAAGAAACCATTATACTCAGTTGGCACTTTTGGTGTTTTGTATTCAAGAAAGTAGCAATTGGATTTGCATTCCCATCATTAACTTACCGATTTGCCTAACCAAATATGGTGGGGTAATAAATTTTTAGAAAATCTTGTTTCTTGCATGCCGTAGCCCATATGGCTAGGAAACACCTGACCTGACCTGACCTTTAGTTGATGGACGCTATTTGGCTGGTCAATAGTATTTTAGTTGCCTAATTCCTAATGTGATAGGTCAAACAGTTAAGTTCCAAACCATAAAGTAAACCACACAATTTTTATATTTTTCAAAATATATTGAAATCTTTTTATAATTCTTTTATCAAATTATAAAGTTTTTCCATTCAAATTTTTACAACTTTTTCATTAAATGCCTTTTGAAATGGTGAAAATATCATTTTTATCTCCTCTAAACTTTGGAACCATACTATAAGAATACATTTGAAACAAATGAATTCACTTGAAAATTTAAAATTTAAAATTTAGAATGAAACCCCGAATTCATTTGGAAATGAATTTTTAATATATAATTATGATTATATATTGAATCCAAATGAATTTTTAATTTTAAATAAATTTTAATTTATTAATAAAAATAAAATTTAAACATTTGCAAGGACTTAGAATTTGAAATTTTAAACTTCAATTAATTAATTATAGTAAAATATGAGTGATTTATTTATATTAGTATTTTTATTAAATTATTATGTTAATGTTATTTTAGAAAATAAAGACAAATGAATTTTCATTTAAGAATTATTCCAAATATAATTTTGTAAAATTCAATTGAATGTCTTATTTTAAATTATAACAGAATAAATAACAAATTCATTTACAAATGAATTTCACTTAAAATTTGTTTATAAATAAATTTTACAATCATGATTTATTTTTTCTAAACAGTCCATAATTTTTCTCATATAAAATTTTAAAATTTTTCGTTTGACTTCTTAATTTTCTTATTAACTTAACGAAATGATATAAAAATTCGACAAAATGATATAAGTGTAATAGAAGTAAGTAAAATAAACGGATAAATTGATATATTTTAAAAAATATAAAGATAAATTAATTGTATTTTGCTAATCATAGGATTATACATTAAGTTTCTCTTTATTTTTTGACATAAATAATCCAACGTACAATGTAACAAAGGGCAGAAATGACAAGTTCAATTTTTGAATAGGTTAAAAGTCTTTGGCGTTCACAGTCCGAGAAGGGATTAAACCTCTTGCGTAATAAAAAAAAAAAAAAAAAAAAAAAAAGGGAAAATATATAACTTAATGCTCTACTGTACTTGTTAGAAGGTGAGCTGAGTAATTGCAACTTACAAGGCAGTGGGCATATTATGTGAACCCGACCAAAGCCGGGTTAACTGGTGGTATGGAAATTTAATGCAATGATTGACTATGCCTAACACGTTATTAATAATATTTTTTTTTCAATTTTTTATTTTTGTCTATATAGTCAATGATAATTTTTTTAATTACCCAACACAAAGAAATAAGAAATTAACAGCCCCAAATCTTATTGTTGACTCCAATCATTGCCAATTTGCCATTTTTAATTACGTTATGTTTCTTGTATATCACCCTAACCCTAAGAAAGAAATAATTTAAATATTAAAATAAACAGTAAGGGTTAAATCATGAAAAGAAAAGGAGAGGCAACAGCCAGGTAACAATGAATGAATGAATGAATGATCAATGAAGAATCAACCTTTTACTTCCATTTCAGAGTTTCTGAGTTGCTCATTGAGAAGCCCATACTGTGAGATCAATTTCCCTATCTTCAATTTTGTTCTTCTCTTCTTTCTTGTAATGTGCACCATTCTCTGCTTTGGTAGTAAAATGCCTCCAACTCCTTGGGACTCGATCCGATGGAAAGGGTTAAATTTCCTTAACGTTTTAGGTGTTTTGTCTCCAATTAGTGCAAATCTCATTATTCTTGCATTTTTAAAATCCAGCAATTCTAATAGCAAAGGCCCATTTTTTTTTATTTTTTGGATATTTGGGATTTTCTTGCTTGTTTGAATACTTAGGTTTCAATACTCATTTCCCTTTTAATTCAAATAATGCATTTTCTATTTAACTCAAATTCAATTGTAGAGTTATTTTAACATTATTTTAATTAAAATTCTAATTTTAATTTGTTTATAGATGCAATGCAACGAGTTGATAAGTTGAAGATTTTTTAATCGAAAATCACGTCATGTTACATAGAACGTTATATACCGAAAAGAAGTTAATTGTTAAATCTCAACCAACAAATAATGAATCCAATAATAACAATTACCAATTAATGTTGATTTAATATTACACCTAATCCAATAAAATAAGACTAATAATTTAAAATAGTAAAAAAGAAAAAGAAAAATTGATAATACTTGGTTAGAAGTTGCTCTCACAAGACACGGAGTCCAATCCAAACACTGTGTATAGAGAGTTTCCTCCCCGAGACCATACCCTCCTGGGTTGAAAATTGGAGGCCTTTTGAGACATGTCCCTGTTGGGTTTCATACAAGAAAGAAACTGAGAAAAATATAAACAAGAGTTTAGTATTTCAAGAATCATCAGAGGGGGAAAAATGGACAGTTTAGGTGCTTTGACGTCCAAGGCCCGGCAACACCTCCTCCCTCCGCCTTTTGCGGGAATACAGAAATCTCTACTTTTCGAGTTATAAAGTACAATGGGTCAAACCTACATTATTATTATTATTATTATTTTTTTATACTAAGGAAATAACCTTAACTAAGGTTATGTAATTCATATTAATAATGAGCTGGATTAGCCAACTGTATTTATAAATGAATTTTATTATTTTCTAAAAAGCTGAAAATTTAAAATAATTATTATCAAAAAAGAATTATCTGTTTAGTAAAATTAATTATTTTGATAGTTATTAATTAATAATATTTAGTTGCTGGAGTAGGGGTGCGCAAAACTACCGAGTACTGAGCCGACCCATTTCGATTTGGTTTAAATCAAATTTGTTGTTAGGTTCAATTTAGTTATATAGAAATTCATCGATTGAGTTTAAAATCAAATCGAAATGGTAAAAATGACGAAAATAGGCCGAATTGACTGGTTCAGTTCATATGCAAACTTCAATTCGGTTTTGTTGTAAAGAAAATTTCAGTTTACAGCTTTAATTCGGTGTGAACCAAATCGACATTTGCTTATTGACTATTTGAACAGTTTTTCATAAAAAATTAATTTTTTATAAAACCTACTTTGCCAAATAGTATAAAAAAAATACTGGTATTTGATTTTTTTGACTAAAAACTCCTGGCGATTACAATCTTCTAATATTCTGCAATTTCGAAATAAAATAAAAATATCTTGCTCAATTTAAAAATATATTTTTCTTTTTAATTTAGCTCAAAAATTAATTTTTTTAATTAAATAATTTAAACCCTCTTGCCAGCAAAGCTTCTTGAACTTGTATTACTATTTGTTTTTTATTTTATTTATAATCTATAAAACCCCTTCGCAACCCAACCCATCTTCTTCCCCTTTCCTGTTCTTTTTTTTCTTTCTGTTAACTTTTATTCACCAAACATAGTTTTCTTTTATCATACCAAACTTCTCTCTCTCAATCTCTCTGTTTTCCCATTATTAATGCAATCAATTTGAACTCATAACCATTCACCCATTCCACCCAACCATCACTTGCTCTGTTTTTTAAACAATCATTTTAGTTTCTTTTTATGTTCATTGCACATAAGAATTTCAAAGCTTCTCTGCTAAATCCTTAACTGAAATCTTTATTTTTTTGTTATTTGCTCAACTTTAGGCTGAAAATTCATTATGGAGAGCGAGTTCTTTCTCAATGCAGGGGTTTCCCCTCACCCATTGCATTTTGTGCCAACCTCAACGATACCCACTTGGCCTACTCTTTCTTCTGCCATTGAAATGCAAACTAATGAACTCAATTCCTCTTCTGACCAAACCCCAAATTCCTTCTTTAATCCTAATTGGGAAAAGTCAACGGATCAATCTCTTCACTTTGACTCTGCTCTGAGTTCAATGGTTTCATCACCGGCGGCGTCCAACTCGAACATATCAAGCGACAACTTTATGATCAGAGAATTAATCGGGAAATTAGGGAATATTGGTAACGGCAACAACTCCGGCGAGATCTCACAGCATTCGCAGCCTACGTTGGCAGCTTCATATAATATCAATAATGGCGGCAACAACAGCACCAACACTTCTTGTTATAGCACTCCTTTAAATTCACCGCCTAAGTTGAATCGATTTCCTAAGGAGAGTTTGAATTTCCCTAATTTGGGAGCTTTGAATTCTAGCGTAGCGGAATTTACAGCTGATCCTGGATTTGCAGAAAGAGCAGCAAGATTTTCTTGTTTTGGTAGCAGGAGTTTTAATGGCAGAACAAGCCAGTTAGGATTAAATAATGCAGAATTTGCTTTTAAATGCAATAACAATACAAACTCATTGATGGGAAATGGGAAATTGCCTAGGGTTTCAAGTAGTCCCTCACTCAAAGCAATTGGATCTCAAAAAGGGAATAAGAATTCTTCTTCTCCACTGTTTGATCGATCTGAATTGGGTAATTCTTCCCAAGAGGAGAATTGTTCCTCTGTATCTGAACAAACCCCAAATGCTGAAGCTGCCACTTTGAAGGTTCCCATCGAATTAAATTCCAAGAAAAGGAAATCTGTTTCCAAGGGAAAATTAAAAGAATCTCAACCAGCCTATGCTTCAAAGGTAAAAATGAAAGATTATTAAACAAATAATGCTACCAATTTTCCCATTTCTTGAATTCACATAGAAAATAAATTTTTTTCTCAGGATGCAGAAATCGATGAGACTTCAAATTCAAAGCGAAGCAAGTCAAATGAAGGAAACGGAAATGAAAAGAGTCCAGTTAAAGCAGAAGAAGAGCAGAAAGATGAGAAGCAAAATAAGAATAATAATATTTCAAAGCCACCTGAACCTCCCAAGGACTATATTCACGTTCGAGCAAGAAGAGGTCAAGCTACTGATAGTCACAGTTTAGCTGAAAGAGTGAGAATTCAAATCCAATTTCATCGAAAAAAGAATTACCCAATCAAATTTATTGGATTAACATTGGTTAATTCGATCGCAGGTCCGTCGGGAAAAAATTAGCGAAAGAATGAAGCTTCTGCAAGATCTTGTACCCGGTTGCAATAAGGTATGTGAAAACATTAACTTGCTAAAAATGCATTTGAGTACATTTTTTTTAACATAAAATTGACAATTGTACGGTATTTCCAAATTTATTAGGTCACGGGAAAGGCTCTAATGCTTGATGAAATTATAAATTATGTCCAGTCATTGCAACGCCAAGTGGAGGTAAAAATCATTATTAGTAACTAATCAACATGCATAATCATAATTTGTAAATTAAAGTTGGCATGCCTAATCATTGTACATTTAACTTTATTTGTTTGATTAATTAATTAATTAATCCTGGAGCAGTTTCTCTCCATGAAGTTGGCTTCTGTAAACACCAGGCTGGATTTCAATATGGACACTCTCATTCCAAAAGATGTGAGTTTTATTTTAACTTTTGCTCGTTAGTCAATTGCCTGTCATCTCTATAAGCATTTTCAATTTTTCTTTTTTAAAATTTATTTATAATTTTTGGATTTTTGTGTTTTTAGATTTTTCAATCGAGCAATCCAATATTCCCATCAGATTCCTCGGCAACAGCCATATTTGGCCACCAACCGCAGCAAAATCCACCATTACATAGCAACATTTCTAATGGGACAGTACCTCAATGCTCTGCAGTGGACCCATTAGATACTGCTCTATGCCAAAACTTCAATATGCACTTACCCCCACTTGACCCGTTTAACCATACTATTCCTCAGGTAATTAGGTTTAAATTTAAATTAATTAAAAGTTTATTTTCTTCACAATCCATTTGGGAAGAAAATCTGAATTTGCTTCTCTAATTATTTTCAGTATCCAACATTCTGTGAGGATGATCTCCAAACCATTGTTCAAATGGGTTTCGGGCAGAATCCGGGTCCGAACCGGGAAATACCATTGCAGCCACAGAACTTCTCTGGTAAGAGAAAAAAGATGTTCATTTTGAGATTACAAAAGTTTCCGATTTCTATGAAATTTTTGTTAATGAAAAGCATTGAATTAATAAATGCAGGTTCAAGTCAGGCTTCCCATATGAAGATTGAGCCCTAATTACCATTCTTTGCTCCCAAATCGAAGGTCCAGTTGGACAAGGGGGAAAGGGAAAAATGAGGATGTATATACAAGAAAATTAATTCGGACCGGCAAATCAACTGCTAAGCCATTTATCTTTAGGTTTAATTAAGAAGATAATATTTTTTTCCCTTGATCTTAATATATATATATATATATATATATATATATATATATATATATATATATATATTTCTTTTTTTTTTTTTTTTTCTTGTGGAGTTTTCTTGCAATTATCCACTGTAAAATCTTATAGCACCAATCATGGACTCTGCTGCAAAGTATTGTAGCACCAATTATGTAAGATATAATTAAGAATTTTTAATTTTATATTGATTATTATGATTAATAATTAATCGTTGAAATTAGAAATTTTGGTTATATTTGCAAAAAAGGGTCACATCAATTAAGCAAGGTTAGATCATGTAATCTTATGGATTTGATTCTTTTTCTTATAATGTTGTAACCAGCTGTATTTGTTGGGTCTTTTCTTTATAAGTCTAATTTGAGTGATTAAGACATTGGTTTATCATTACCTTCGAGTTATTTTGGGTTTGCAAGATTTACTGGCACACACTCAGCCCCTGCTCCTGTAATTTTCATTTGATTAACCAAAAACAGAAGCTTCTGTTCTGCGTACCCTTTCTTTTACTGTATAAATGCAATAATCAATCAAGCAAAGATTGGAGGTTGGAAGTTGGAACTACCCTTTTAATAAATTATTTTAATTACTAAATTAATAAACAATAATTAACAACATCAAAAGAATCCCAGGTTGGCAGTGGTGAGATTCTGACTAGACCCAATGAATCTCATCCACTTTTTTTTTTTTTTTCTCTTAAATATTTATATATATATTTAAAAAAAGGTTAATGTAGTGGACTTCAGGTATGAAAAGATACCCTTTCAGACTTAGATTAATTGTTTTAATAAAAAAATTTAGCGGTTGTTAGTATAATTCCAATTTTTGGGTTCAACAAAAGACTTTGTTTTTTTTTGACAGGTAAAATTTTTTAACAATGGCCATTTTAAAATTTTGATTTTACAAGTAAAATTTAAATAAAAATCTCTGATTCAATGTCTTGTTGAGTTGAAGATTATTTATTAATTTAATCGAGGGTTGTCCATTATTGGTTTGCAGATTAGTAGTATTTATTTAATTAGCAAAAGAGATGCCATGAATGTGGTTGTGCTGTATACAGAACAGTTGCAGAAGTTGTTCATAATACTATATTAACTTATTACAATTAACAAATGGTTAATGTTACAGTTTTGTCCCCATGAAGTTTCAAAAGAGAACCAATCATAATAAGAGATTGGCCTCAACCTTTATAAATATTTTTGTTTCTCTGATTAGAATTTAAAGTTGACTTTTTTTTTTTGCAAAATCACTCTAAATTTAGTAAATTCCGTTCTATTAATTTGTTCTTGTGGGGTGTAATGAACAATCAGTTTTGAAATCCCACCTGAAGTGAAAATGGGAAAAAATAAACTTCCATTATTGATGTTGCACGTCAGATTATTTAATCTGAAATAAAATTTTGATGATATGATATGATAGGTGGACATAAATGTCATTTGGTCTTCCCTACATTTAAGTGCATTCTTATACCTGGGAATTTATAGTTGAATAGTCATAATCAAATTGTGAAATCCATGTCCTTAATAGAAGGAAAAGCCTTTCCAGTCTCCTTAGATTTTGCCACCAAAACAAGGCCCTACCAATTTGAAGAAGCTAAAATGAGTAGGAGAGATTTGAAAGGACTGTGGTTGTTTTGTAGGGTATTATAGTGATCATTAGGGTAGGTACCCTCTTACTTACAAGTTGCTACTATTATTTTCTTTTACCCCCCTATGGAGTCTATTATTTAACCTTTGGGTTGGTTGGTGTTTTCCTTTGTAGGGGAGAAAACACAGGCTGTGGAGAATCCATCATTTGCTTCACCAACCATTGCATTATTTCATGCTCTCCAACTGTAAGCGTGTTTGGGTTTTTCTGCATTCCAAAGGATCTCACCATCAATTTCTTTTTCTTCCATTTCTGATTTTTTCTTTCTTATCTTGTTTCTATATTCAAACTAACCCTTACTTTGACCATATTCAAACTTCCAATCCTGAAACTCAAATTGCTGGAAAAAGCTAATGCATCCAAACTTTCAAGCTTCAAATCCCCAGTCTTTGAATTGTTTCTGAAAATGAAAGATGTATTCAAGTTAAGCATTGATTCGTTGTCTTGGCCTGTGGATGCATTTTATTTCTGCTGAACCAGCCATTTGTCGACTAACTATAAATGTTTCAATAATATTCTAAATTTTTTCTTTTTTAAATAAAGGGAAAATAAAGAACTATTTCATTTTTTTAATTATGTATTTTTGTTATTTAAATATTTTTCTCAATAGTAACTTTTCATTTATGTATTTATTTTTGGCAATGGAACGTTTTAGCTTCCTTTTCGATTTTGGGCAATAGATGACATGGAGAGTCGTCCGTAGGTTCTTTTAGGGGACAAAAAAACTTTACGCGTGTGAGCTTTTGAACACGTGAGACGCGGTATCTGGGCCCGCCAACCATTAGCTTCAGTAGCTTCTAAGTGGAAATAGTAATATCTTTTAAAATTAAAGACAGAATGAAAATAATTCCATTTGTCTTTTAGACTATCCTAAGGAAAGTCGAATTTTGAAGACTTTTTCTTTGTTTAGTTCAAATTTAAAAGTACCATCTGGTCTATCTGTCTCCTTTTAAAAATTATGTTGTTCCATATTATTTATTCATTTAAAAAATTAAAAATTTTATTTATTCTTAACAATAAATATTTTTTATCATTTTGTTTATATTTGTCCAAAAACAATTAACCATTCATGACCATTTTATTTTTTTAACAGTAACAATTATTACTAAAATTTCATCAAATACTAACATTTATTAATTAATCACTATCAACCACCGTCTATTAATTATTATTATTAGCACATACTATAAGCTAAATGAAATTCTAAATGAGATAAAAGAATAATTTAATCGAATGAAAGAGTATTTTATTATAATTTAAGTGATTTAGTTACTCGCTTAAATAGGGCATCTCATTTTTATAGGGTTTGATTTATATAATATTTTTGTAAAAAAAACTATTGATCAAATGTCTATCCTTAATCAAAATGTGTGCATATATATAAGAGTTCAAATTCATATTGATCTTCTCTTTCAAAGATTTCAATGATTAAAGGAATTAAAAAAAAAAAAAAAAAAAAAAAAAGAAGGGAATTTTGTGATTATCTTAGAATGCTTAGGTTGAGTCTTTTAGTATAGTAGCATGTTTTCCCTTTGCCAACTCACGTTTCCATCTCATGCACCTGCAATGAAAGCTTTGGTTGACCTTTGGGCCAAAGATACAAATGGTTAATTACTACAATGCCATCTCAATTGGGAAATAAAAATAATATCATGTGCCTGGAAAAAAAAGTAAACCAATCCTATACATGCAGTAGAGCGTAGGTTGTTTTCCTCAAGGAAATGGAAATGTTCAACACATTTCTAGATTTCTGTGGGCTTTTCGACGGTGGATAGATAGTATTTAGATTTTTTTTATTTGGGTCCCCCTACTCCTACCCTATCATAGGCCACATATCTTAAATATTCTATAGGGCAACTGTTCTTTTTGTACTTAAATGATGTTGGAATCTATCATATTCCATATTCTTCTACCAGTCAAACTCCTTGCTGTTTGCAATTTTGTAGTGGCTGCATACCATATATTTTAGACCTTCACCTAAATTCAAACATATGTATTATTTTAGAATTATTTCTCGCGTGTTAATTGTTTATTAGTTTTTTTTATACATAAATATGTCTGCATGCAAAAATTCACTCATTCAAATTCACGTGCTTTATGTTTTGAAAAAAAAAAAAAGTATGTCAAAATGGCTAAATGGTTACTGTTTAAGACATTTGATGTAAAAGATAAAAATTATCACATTTGTGGCTAAATGGTTACTGTATAAAAATTATCCTTCGCAGAAATTGGTGCATTCAGCGAACTTTAATTGACAAAAAAAAAAAAAAAAAAAAAAAAAAAGTCCAAATAAGGCAACTATAAACGACACTTGGGGGAACATGGTGTTCCCAGCTTTGTTTGTCGCGTGAACCAGCAATATTAAAGCCTCCTGTCCGTTTTTTGGAAGACGGCATATCCTTGAAAGTAAACAAACAAAGTCCATTCTGAGTTTCGAACCAACGCAATCCCAAGCCTGACAATTTATTAGAGCCCTGGATTTGGGCTAGGCTGAATCTATTAATAGAGTTAGAGCCCAAAAAATAGAGAGAAAACTTACAATTTAATCCAAGTTTTCCTAAGTATAAAAAAAGAAATTTTATTAAAAAGAAACATAATAGAAATATAAAATAGATATAGTAATTATTTAAGAATTGTGGCTCAAATGACAATACAGATTGAACATATGAGAAGAACTCTCAGTTTTGATTCCCACCAAATGTACCTGCAGAAAAAGGTGAAGAGTTTTAACAGAATTTCAGTCTCTTAGTTCATTTATTTATAATTTAATCTAGTTTGTCTGACCCTGATCCATCTATAATCATTACTCGTTTATCCTTTTTTCAGCATGATTAAAGTACAGAAAAACCCTTGACTTTTATGGCTCAATTTTAACTAGGGTTTGTAATAAAAAATTAATAAAATATGTCTCACCTAATCAAGATTGGTTAACTTTAACTTGAGCTATCAAAATAGATAGCACTATTTTGAACCAATATTCACCGTTTAACTTTGCCCAAAACCCACTGATCAGTCACCAAAAATCACCAACATATCAAAATCAAGAAAATAAATTCGCGAATCCTTATTTAATTTCACAACCTGAGCTAAATTTGAATCATTGCATCAACCAGTTCGCTCCGATTCATCCCCAACACCAATAGAGCCCTCTTGAACAGCACATCTCCTTTCTCACTCTCGTTCAACAACTTCACGGCGAGCGGCATTAGAACCACATTGAGTGAGCCAAGCGCATGTCTGAAATCCTTATAGATCTAGAGATAAAGCATATGTCATCTTGACCTTTAAAATTAATTTAAATGTTACATTATTGAATACCGTAAAAAATAATATTTAGCTTTTCAGTTACTTAAAAAGTTATTACGGAACACGGCCGTAATTGTGAATACAAGCCCATTAGTATAAATAATATATTTTAGTAATAATTTTTGAGACAATTAAATGAAATAATACAATAGTATTCCCTCTCTCTTTTCTTTTATATCTTTCGATCTTTTTTTCTTATAACTCTAGGAATTACTTTTGCAATTCGTTTTTCAAATTCCTAATTCTATTCTTTGATTCTTTGCTCTTTCTTTGCCCTAATTCTCCTATCTTCTCCATTTTTGTAATTCTCTCTCAATCTCTATTACTTTTTATTTTTCAAATAGTTACATTGTGTTTGACAATAACTTTTTATTGTGTTTCCTTAACGCTAAAATCAATAGGATTTTCCTAATACTCGCTTCCCGAAAGATAAAAGGTAGGAGATGAAATTCTTTTTCCTTTCCCTAGGGACTTGGAGATTGGATCTAATGTAATTTTTTATTGTGTTTGAGAACATAACATTTAAATTAGTTTTTAGAAGTTAAGATAATATTTTATGAAAACTTTAACTCATGTAATATTTAGCTTTTAGCGTTTTATAAAAAACTACTCAAATGTCTATCAGTTACCAAAACGGCTAATTTTACCGAACAGATCCTTATTGGTTAGAGATACCTAGAAACAAAGGATAATATTAGAAAACAAAATTCTTTCTTAATTTTCTAAAATTATAATTAAAGGGAGATAAAAAGAATATCTAAAGTGGCACTTGCAATAGAACTAAGAAAATAATATATACTTGATACCCTTTTTGCAAGCCTAATCAAACCAGAAATTCTGATTTTACCTAATTCACCATGTGAGCACATGAACTCACCTCACCAATGGGGGATATATGTGGGAAAAGGTGCTGCTAACGAACGTTTAAATGCGAATTCGGTAAATGATGGGACATTATTTTTATTATTTTTGTGAAAATTTTATGAAGATAGAACTGAAAAGGTTAACGAGGTAGCCAATTATATTTGACACCTTTTGACATTACCAATTCGGTGATTAAAATATAAATTTTATTTAACTTTAATAGTTATATACATATTTAATTTTATTATTTATATAATACTATTAAAATATAAACTTTTATTTAGATTAAAATCGATATAATAATTAATTAATATTGCACTTTTTATATATATAATGAAATTTTATAACATTTCTTATACTCTAATATCTAACTAAAAAGAAAACAATGTTTCTATTTCTCCCCTTTAATGAAAAAATATAATTTTATTGTTAATTAAGTATATAAAATTACTATAAATTTACATTTATCATATTGCAGAATATTTTATAATTTGACAATGCTATAATATTAATCTAATAAATTAATACTTACTTTATATAATCACAATATAAAATATGAATTTGATCTCCAAATCAATAATTTTCTCCGAATAAAAATTTATCGATAACATATAATATTTTGACCATGTCTTTACACAAAATAAAAAATAAATTATTTAAAGTTTTCAAATCTACGTAGAAATTAATATGTAAAGTTGTAAATAATAATATTGATAATGAAATGTATTCTATCAAATTTTTTTAAAAAAAATATAAACAAGATTAAATTTAAAAATTGTAAATTTATATATAAAAATATTTGAACAAACATTAAAATTTAGAAGTCTAATTATCTTTATATCTATTTAAAAAATATCCAATTAAATCATAGAAAAATTAAATAAAATTCTACAATTTCAGAAATAAAAGAATAAAATATTAAATAAAAATAGAGCTTGTGAATTTTCTCTTTATTTCACTTTTAATATAGACAAGTTGAAAGTAAAAATGATAGCAAATTTAAACATTTATAGCCTAATTTTTTTTAAAAAGATTTCATTAGACTAAAAAAGAAAAACTTTCTTTTTTTATTCTAATAAAATACTACAATTTCATACCTCTATCGGCATTTATTAAATTTAAAAAATTTTAAAATTAATAATATGTTAATGATTCAAATAAATGTACACTTTCCTTTCCTAAAGAGAAATAATATATTTAAAATAAATTTATTTTAATTTTATTATAATTAATTAATATAGTCTAATAATAAAGTATTTAATTATATTTAAAAAATTTAGATATAATAAATTAATAAAATTTAAGTTTTATTTTTTTTTTACCATTCGATATTATGTAAAATGAATTTTTTTTTTAAGTTCTGCACTATTGCAGCAGTTACAACAATTCGAAGCTAATTTTCAATAGTTGAATTAAAGTTTTGGATTTTCCTTCTAAAATGCAATATAACATAAGAATATATGATTAATAACATAAAAAAGGATTAATTATAAAAATTATTGGACAATAATTTATAAGGGCAAATAGATAATATATATATATTTTTTTCTCGAATTAAAATGCATAAAAAATCTAACCAAAAGGATATTCAAAAATATATGTGAAATCTATTTTTTTTAGTAAAAGACAGTAAAAATAGAGGATCTTTTTCGGACTTATTTTTTTCGATTAAAATGCATAAAAAAATTAATTAAAATAATATATTAGGAATTCTAAATTAAACTAAAGATACTTTAAAAAATCTCATAATTTTCTTCCCTATTGTAGATTATAGATTATAGATTTATTTTATTATCTATTAAATTAAAAAGAGCAAAATAATGTACATAATAAATACATGAAGCATATAACATGTATTTAACTCTAAGATTTAATTTACATCTTAAATTGCATAAAATTAAAAATATATATAGTAAATAAAAGAATTTTTAATTTTCATATATACCCTATTATATAACAATAAAATAATTAAAAATAAAATATATTTATTAATATATAATTAATGTTAATTACTGATTAAATATATTATTGAAAAATAAAATTTAATTGGTCATGAATAAAATTATTTATGACATTTTAAATTTTTTATAAAGGATAGAAAAAATTTATTATTTCCTTCGTTCTCATTGTTATATATAGTATAAGTTACGTAGCTCACAATAAGTTGACGCTGAAATGAATAAAAGAGAAATCTACGGCAAGTAAAAATATGGTATAGAAAAGTATTGTAAACAAGAATTAATTACTCTTCTTTGGAATAATCTGTTTTAATAAGACTTCGAACGTTATGTTTTTCTAATTTGTCATTTTATGGATATAGTCAGAAGTGAAACTTAATTAAATGGAACTCTTTCATGTCAAAATAATGAAAAATAAAATTCAAATATTAATTTTTTATTTATTATAAGATTTAATAGGTCGAAATAATATAGACTACACAATATGGGTAGTTTTTTTTTAGACTTACCAAATTAATGAAAATATTTGTGGTCAAAAGCACTCAAAGACCTCTTATATTTTTACTCTTTATATTAATGAAAAGATCAATCAGATAACGTGACTATTAAAATAAGAAATAATATGTCAATTTTTGTATTTTGTTTTTATTTTTTTTAAAGGGAAATGTATTATGCATTAACTTGAATTATAAAAAGGAACAAAACAAGGCAGGACATTCTCCCAAACCTAAAGGCGAGTATGATTATACGACATTCTAGTCAGACAATAAGTGCCTGCGAGGTAATATGTTCATCTTTTTATTTTAGAATAGCAAAAAATGAGTAAAATATCAAATTATGATCTAATGGTAAATACACGTATTACTCATTTAAAATAGGAATAAAAGTGGTGCGGGTAGTTTAAGGTACCCACTTCAACCATTTAAATAGAATATGAATAGTTATAAATGAATTTGAGATAGATACGAATAATGAAATTACTATCCCTAATGAATATAAATCGAGTACAAATATAGGTATTTGGAGCAATCCGCTATTGGATACTCACAGGTATCTTATTCACTATTAATAAAAAATATATTTTAAATAAATACTGATTTAGATAGTTAAAATTCGTGGGCATATTACATGTGTAATGTATTTTAGATGGATACGAATAGTAAATATTTAAATAGATTTAGATATAGGTATTTAAATAGATATTTATACGGATTTTAAATAAATATAAATAATAAAATTTTAAATATACGGATAGCTTAAATTTTCCCTAATTTAAATCCCTCCTCCCTAGTATTGAGAAAGAAAAAAATAGCAACAAATCAAAATTGTGTAGAAATTTACTCCATCGATCCCTACACTTTAAAATATTTTTTTTATTTTGGTGTCTGTATAAAATTTGATGTATATATTGTCTAAATTGTACATATATATATATATGTATTTATTTATTCTTTCTGTTTTTTATTAAATTATAGAATTTGTAGGATTAAAATATAGTTAGAATTTAATTTTTATTATTTAATTAATAGAACAAACAAGTAAACTATTGATTTTATTATAAATAATTATTTAATTAATATATTTTTTGCTTCTAAAAAAGTTCTCAAAAAATTTACTCAAATTTTCTATCAATTTAAAAAAATGATATAATTTAAGGAAAAAAAGGTAAATTAATTGATTAAAATAATTTATTTTGATTTTCTGTGAGAAATTCAAGTTAAAGATGCATTTTTTATATTGGCAATTAATTGCAAATGCATTTATTTATACACCAAAATAAATAAATTAAATGGTTTGAACACCATAATATAAATGAAAGCGCGGGTCGCTTTTATAGTTTATAATTTATAAATTCATATTAAAATTTTATTTTATAAATTTTATTTAATATATCAGTATATAAATTTTTTTTCCATAGGTTACTTTATTAAATTATCGTGTCATAAAAATTTTAATAAATTATCATGTTATATAAATTGTAATGCCATTAATTTATTTTAAATAGTTATAAAATTTGATGAATAATCTCTAGATTTTAATTAAAATTTATAATTTAAACAACGTAAAATTTCAAGATTCAAATAATTCAAGATAGATAATATATACATAAATAAATAAAATTTATTATTTAATTATTTTAGAATAAAATATAATTTAATTATTTATATTGAATATTAATTCTATAAAATATAGAAAAATAAAGAGAAAATTAAAAATTCCTATACTATTATATATTAATCTCAAATAAAAAGTTAATTTAGTTCAAATTTGACATATATAACTTAAAACCATTTTAAAAATAGAGTTAAGTAGAGAGACATAGATGATTAATAATTTAAAATTTTGTAAAGTCTAATTATTTTTAAAAAATCTAAAATTTTTAATAAAAAACTAAAGAGATATAGAAAAATTTAGATGTAGATAAAGGAAAGAAAAAATGTAAAATTTTCGAAAAAGATAATATTATATATAAAACTTTTTATTATGATTCTTTAATAAGTGAAAAAATAATCTATAAATTTAACCTAAAAATTTAGTCAAATTATTATTCTTGTTCTTTAATTAATATATAAAAAAGTTTTTAATGTTGAAGTAACTTCATTTATTTCTATTTGATGCTCTTAACATATAATCGGTATTTTCATTTTAAAAAGAAAATAACTTCTTTTATTTAGTTTATTGATTTAACTTTTTTTTTTTCTATGAAAATATAAGATGGAGTCAATAAAATAAAATTTCAATAAAAAATAATAAATTCAATGTAAATATTAATGACAAAAAATTCATCCAAATTAAAAAATCCAAAATTATCTGCTTTTTCTTTATTTTCTACATTAATTGGTAAAAAAGAAACACAAAAACTGTAGTAAGAAATATCTATTTAATTAACACTAAAAAAGATATTGGAAATGAATTTTAATAGAAGACGAGAGACTATAGAATAGAGATCACCTTTTATATATTTATTTAATATATAGATAGTCAGAACAAAATAACAAATTAAGATTTTAAAATCACAATAAAATAAGATTTTTAAAATCATAGATAATTTATAATAAATAGTTTGTAAATCGTAAAAATGAAAGAAATACCTTAAAAAAACACAAATGTTTAAAATCTAGAGGGTCAACTCAACATTTTCAAGATGTGTTTTTTTTTTTTTTTTACATTATATATAGATATAAATATATAGATTAATCCAAAGTACTATAAAGATCTTCCAACCAAATTCACTACTAAATTCATATCAAATTTTATTGAATACCCTTCGAGTTAAATAAAATTGTCATTCTTAACTAAAATATGCTTTCTTTAAGTATTCTGCGAAACCTTTCATTAACAACAGCAAAAATTATGTATAATATGACTTATATCAAAGAATGAATACGCATTATTAATTTATTTTTTAATAATGATAATAAATTTTAGAATTTTAATAATTATATTGAAATAAAAAATTGGTTATTTTTATTTTTATGTTTATAATTTATTATAAATAATTATTTATTTATTTAAAATATTAATATATTACTTATTTAGTATAATATGTCATACGAATGTGTATGTCCTAATTGTGTAAAAATTATTATAGCTCGTATATTTTTGTATCTTATATTCTGTGTCTGTACAACTTAGCTCATAGATATATGAGACCACTCCATATACCAAGTCAATCAATTAATATATTTTTTTAATTACTAATAAAAAATGATATTTTTTTAATTTTTTATGTGATTGAAATAAAAATTAAGTTTTTTTTATGTGATTGAAATAAAAATTAAGTTTTTTCTATTTTATGTTTATAATTTATTATAAATGATTATTTATTTATTTAAAATATTAATGTGTTACTTATCCTGTATAGTGTGAATGTCGTATTTTTTTAAACATTATTGTATTTCGTGTCATTTATCCATGCAGTTTAACTCTTGATATATGAAGACTACTCTATACATTAAGTTAATTAACTAAATTCTTTTTTTTTAATTACCAATTAAAAATTATCTTTTTTTAAAAATTTATTTTTATATCTTTGAAATAAGAAATTAAGTTTTATTTTATTTTGTGTTTATAATTTATTATAAATAATTATATATATATATATATATATATATATATATATATATATATATATATATTTAAAATATGAATATATTATTTATTTACTTTAACGTATTTTAAACGTGTAAATGTTTTACTTTTAATAATCATACCTATAAATATATAGATTATTTATTAATTATTTTTTAATAAAAAATAAATTTATACTAACATATTAATGTTAAAAATATTTTTTTCATAAATATTATTTTGATAAATATATTATCTAAAATAATTTATCATTTATAATTATATTTTATTTTTTTATAATTATTATTTTATTTATATTTAATTTTTCATAAATTTACACTTAATTTATTTTTAATATAAACTCCTCTGTTTTTATATATAAATAGATCTGTCAATATCATTTTGCCAAACATGCAAAAACTAATAAAGATATTTCCTTACTGCTTCCGTAAGCGGTGCAATCCCATCGCACGCACCACGGGACTCTTCTTCACCGCAATTGGCGCGTGGTAATCAGAAATTTAGATTTAGAAACCTCTAAAACAGCACATGGCCTGTCTTTCTGTTTCCACTTCAAACACAAAAAATAATTTTATTCAGTGAATAAAATCACACGATACACGCAAGCATCACCACCATCTCGACTACCACAAATCGTCCATCATTTCATCAAACGGTAAAGACACAGACGAGCTTACAGCACTGAAATGAAGAAACTTGTACAAGAAAACAAGAAAACAATATGGCTGAAAAATTGGTTGAAAACACTTGCCAAATATAGCTTCAACCTCTCGTGTCTCCCTATCACACACTCACCGCCAAGCAGAGAGATCTGAGAAGCAAGAAACAGTAAAAAAACAGAGAAAAATTGTTATTTGATAATCTTACATTTCTATGAGTCCATCGCAAAACCAGGAGTTTCAAGAATGGTGGAACAAACAACGCCAGTTTCTAGACCAAAACGACAACGCATTGCTCACCGTCGAGATCCGCAGCCCTACCACAGTCGATACTACCGTCGACAAAGACCACACTCGTAGCGCTCGCCAACTGTCTTGGCTTTGGATTCTTAAATTCCAACAACTCGCTACCTCCCTCGCGTGGCTAACGAACGGTTTGTTTTATCTCCTCCGCACCGCCAATCGGAGGATCGCTACCCATGACTCGCCTTCTGATTCATCATCCTCGCGGTTGTATAGGATCATTAGAGTGTTCTTGATTCTTATCATTTTGTTACTGTGTTTTGAGCTGGTTGCGTATTTTAAAGGATGGCATTTCAGTCCACCGTCGGTGGAGTCTGCGGAGCTTATGGTGGAGAGAGTGTACGCTAACTGGTTGGAAATCCGAGCGAATTACTTGGCGCCGCCGTTGCAGAGCTTGGCCAATGTGTGCATCGTTCTGTTCTTGATACAGTCGGTGGATCGTGCCGTTTTGGTGTTGGGGTGTTTTTGGATCAGGGTTAAGAAATTGAAGCCGGCAGCGACAGTGGAGTATGGGAATGTGAATGGAGAGAATGTAGAGGATTATCCCATGGTGTTGGTGCAGATCCCTATGTGCAATGAGAGGGAGGTAAGCAGATGTAGGTTTCTAATCCCTTCGAATTTTTTAGCTGAGTTGCATTTAGCGTAGTGCCTGTTTTTTTAATGCATTGAGGAGTTATTAAAACTTTATTAGGGTCGGTAATTAATTGGAAATTCATTTCTAAATTATTTTAGTTAGTTTTAGTTTATGTTTTGGATTGTACAACTAATGTGTGGCTTCGTGGGATGAGAGGATTTGTGTACACAGTGGTACTGGTGATTCAATTAGCTTTACATCCATGGATGATTCAATTTATTAAGTTTCATTAGCACATTCACAGGCAGGTGAAACAAGAGAGAAAAAAAAAAAAAAAAGTAAATGAAAGAAGAAACTGCAATTCAAATTTTAGTTGAAACTATTTCCTTACTTTTTAAATAGTTATCGTTGTTCATTTGCTGAAGTTAGTTCTTTGTTAGCTTCACCACAGGAACGTTGTTTTTGCCTCTGTTTTACATTATCACCTCTTTCAATTATCAATAATGAGTGGGTGCTGTACAGGTTTATCAACAATCTATTGCTGCAGTTTGTATCCAGGATTGGCCAAAGGAGAGAATGCTTGTACAGGTGTTAGATGATTCTGATGAATTAGATGTTCAACTCCTTATCAAGGCAGAAGTGCAGAAATGGCAACAAAGAGGTGTGCACATACTGTATAGACATCGTCTTATACGCACAGGCTACAAGGCAGGAAACCTCAAATCTGCAATGAGCTGTGACTATGTAAAAGATTATGAATTTGTGGCCATCTTTGATGCAGATTTTCAGCCAGGACCAGATTTCTTGAAGAAAACTATACCTTACTTCAAGGTAACCGCATAATCTAAATCCATTAAAGCTTTTATTGGTCTGACCCTGTCTGAAAATGAAATGTGCTTCCATTTATAGACTTGATGAAGTTATTTTGCATCTGCCTACCTTTTGCTGTGAAAAAGTCATGTGATTAGTTTTTATGCTGCAAAGCTTGGGCTTAGAGAAGGATCTGTTTTGATGATTCATCAATAGTTAAAAAATACATTAATCATTCTGCCACAAAGACAGAAAATTGTACTTAGGTACATTACAATCTGCTTGTACTACGTAACCAATCTGACTGCTCAGAATTTGGTCTGGACAATGATCAACCATGACCACTCAGAATTTGGCGTGGACAATGATCAACCATGACCACTCAGCATTTGGTGTGGACAATGATCAACCACATATACAAATAGATTTAACTATGATACCTTTTTCACACAGAAAACCCCTTCTTTCTTCATTGTCTCAAACAGTCATTAGCCTTTTTGCTACAAATTTATTAGGTGAAATAAATATTTAATTGAAAAAAAAAAATGAAGCACTAAAAGATTATTAGTTGTATTTCAAGCAGTGCTATGATGAATTGCAGGCTTTAATTATTTATGCATGATTATGGGCCTCAACTCCACTTTAAATTTGATTGGATAAGGTAGATATCTACTTGAAAGAGATATTTCACAATCAAGTGGTGCTTAATTTCTTTTTCTCAAAGCAACTTACCCTGTTACCCTGGTGAATTTCATGTATTGTTTCCTTTCCATGCCTGTCATCTTGGACAGATGGCTTAACATTGCAAATGGAAGAAAGAAGGATGGTGGGGGGAAGAGAGAGAGAGAGAGAGAGAGAGAGAGAGAGAGAGAGAGGTGGGGGAAGCATCAAGTGTCTGCACTGTAATAAATGTATGTACATCGATAAACTACATGAGCAAGTAGTGGATCTATAGCATACACAAGCTGTGTGTGCATATGCACACGCATGAGCAAGAGACTTTGTTTTTGTATAAGTCCATTAGCATGTTTTGTAACTGCTGTGTTTGCTTTTGTTAAGTTTATTACCCACTCTTATTTTGTTTTCTGATAAGAAATTGTTTTCTTTTGCTTTTCTCTTTTTTTTTTTCTTTTTCTTCTTTTTTTTTCAGGGAAATGATGATCTAGCACTGGTCCAAACGAGGTGGACCTTTGTAAATAAGGATGAGAACTTGCTGACCAGACTTCAGAATATAAACTTATCATTCCACTTTGAAGTTGAGCAACAGGTCAATGGTGTTTTCATAAACTTTTTTGGTTTTAATGGAACTGCTGGTGTATGGAGGACTAAAGCCCTTGAGGAATGTGGTGGTTGGATGGAACGGACAACTGTTGAAGACATGGATATTGCTGTCCGTGCTCACCTTTGTGGATGGAAGTTTATATATCTGAATGATGTTAAGGTGTGTCCTGGTACTCACCATTTCTAGAGTCTAAATGTATTTTACAGAATAGTTTTAACACTAATTCATTCCTATTTTTTCAGTGCCTCTGTGAACTTCCAGAGTCCTATGAAGCATATAAAAAACAGCAGCATCGCTGGCATTCAGGTCCGATGCAGTTGTTTCGCTTGTGTTTCTTTGACATACTTCGCTCAAAGGTAAGAACGAAATTTTATGCAATTACTTTATTGTTCTATGAAATTAAGGTTGTATTTAGGATGTTAGCTTGAGGTATTAAAGAAAGGTATATGTAGCTAATGCTTTTGACAAAAGTAAATCATGAAAAAGAATATATTTGAACATCATACTTGGAAAAAAAAAGTTTGAATAATGCTGATATAAATTTATTTTACTATTTTCAATTTTTTGGATGGCACAAGGCATTCAAGCCGTCAGTTAGGCCATGAGAATTTAGGACTGGAACACATGTCTATGTAATATTAGTGTTGCCCTTAGGCAATGAATCAAAACTATTCTATGGTACCTGGTTGGTACCTAAGGTTTACCGCTAGAAATCATGATGGATCTTATAAATTTCTTGTTCAAATGGTATGGTCTGATCTTCTTATCTCCTTGTTCAAATTTCTTGTTACAAATTTGTTGGTCACTTTTCAGTTGTACCTAAACTATGCTATCCTTGTTGGGACTCACTTTGAAGCCACGGTGTGATTGAAGTTTTTCAGTTGCCATTATCATTTTGTTATGAGTTTGTTTATCAGCATCAACTTGCTTTCAAGTGCACATGGCATTTTTTCCTGATATACTTTTTTTCTTCTCAAATTCCAGGTGAGTTTTGGCAAGAAAGCAAATCTGATATTTCTTTTCTTCCTACTACGGAAGCTTATCCTACCTTTTTATTCCTTCATACTCTTCTGCATCATACTACCACTTACCATGTTCATGCCAGAAGCTCAATTACCAGCCTGGGTTGTTTGTTATATCCCAGGCATTATGTCTATCTTGAATATCCTTCCTGCACCACGGTCATTCCCATTTATAGTCCCCTACCTTTTATTTGAAAACACCATGTCTGTCACCAAATTCAATGCAATGATATCAGGATTGTTTCGATTTGGAAGTTCGTATGAGTGGGTAGTTACAAAGAAGTTAGGGAGATCATCAGAGGCGGACTTGGTTGCTTTTGCAGAAAAGGAATCAGATCCTCTAATTGAAACTGGTGGTCTCCATCGATCTTCCTCAGATCCTGGCTTGAATGAGCTGAACAAGCTCGAGTCCACCAAGAAAACAGTGAAAAAGAGAAAAAATCGTTTGTACAGGAAAGAACTTGGTCTGGCATTGATTCTATTAACAGCGTCAGTGAGGAGCTTATTATCTGCACAAGGAATTCACTTTTACTTCTTACTATTTCAAGGGATCAGTTTCCTAGTTGTCGGTCTAGATTTGATTGGGGAACAGGTTAGTTAACAATGAGTTTCCAGTGTTCTAATATTCATGAAAGATGTGTCTGAGGGATTTGGACTTACACAGTGATGCAGTCACCGATATGACTACTCGTATGCATGCATTCCACAATTTGTATATTAGAGACCTCACCGTTGGAACACGTTCATTGGGTTCTTAGCACTGGGTTGAAGCAATTTCATTCATTTATTGCTCGGTTCAAAAAAGATTGTAGTTTACTTGTTCACTTATTGGTTGAAGGACCAGTGTATCATCGTGGTTGTTAGTACACATATTGTTGGTTACTGCAGAATTTATTCAGAATTTTGGAGGCGAGGTAAGTGTCAATTGATTTTCCTATCATGTTCGTCCATTTTATAGTTGCATACAGTTACAGAAGTGCACACTTGCAAATGTCATCTTACGTGTCTTTTTCATTTTTTTGATTTTGAAGCTTCATAGTTTACAAATTACAAGCAATGTAAACCCTTAGTGTTAATGTTCAAATTTCATTCGTGTTACAACATTTGTCAACTTTATGCAAGACAATTAGGAATGGATTCACAGAATTTTTGGAAATGGTGTATTGATGACCCTGCAATATTATTATCAGTGGCCCTAGTTGAGATTAATATTTTTGTAATTTTATACTTTTTCCGTGTTCTAAATTATATGGTACTTTATTTTTGCAGCATAATCAATTTGTTAACTCTCTTATTATTATTATTATTATATTTCCTTTCCTCTAAACTGTCCCGCTGTTTTTTCTTTTGGGAGATGAGCTCAAAAAAACACTACCCCGTCCCCAGAACAGGAAAAAAAAAAAAAAAAAAGAAAGTAAGAGTTCTTCAGGTTGATGGAGAATATGCGCATGAAATACAGAGATTACAGATATCCATGGACCAGAAGTTTCATGGCTTCAAAAAAGAGCCCAGAGCTGTGCACGAGGAACAGAGCAGTTGCTAAAGTGATAAACCTCCTTTTCTACATCTTTAACACTTCCAAATGCAGTCTTACTGTGGCTTTCCATTCATTCTTTATTAGAAGAGACACCAAATAATGGTGGCATTAATATATGTTAGGGTAGGTTAAGAGAAATGCAAGTAAAATTCACTGTTTAAATTATATTAACTACTTTTAATGTGTGAATTAAGAAAGATATATCTGCATGCTATTAAATCATACTTCTTAACCGTGTATGTAAAATGGCAACCCCAATTTCCTTCTCCTTTCCCTCCTAAAGAAATTGAAGAGCCAAACAGAACAAAAAGATTACATGCTGCTCCCTTTGCTCTCATTAGGACCCATAGTGTTAGGAGTTGTAACAATTTCCCCCAAAAAGTCACGAGGAATGAGCAAATGAGCAAATAATCATCTGGTGAAATCAATTCGCTCATAACCCATCTCACATTTATCAAACAATGCCGTAACCAAGCAACAAAAATAAAAGACCCATGCCTCCCCTTCTCGGATGAATAAAGGGGAGAACCAATTATAGTTCAAAAGTAAAAAGACCAAATATACCCATTGTATGCATGACGTATGAAACATAGACAGACTAATCACTACGTGTCCTATGAACTCAGATATAACATTAAACGAAAGCACATTTAAAGAAATGCCATGGAAAAAATAAAAACCACGAAACAAATAGATTATATAAAAGGAAAAAGAAGGCGTTAAAGTTGATTCTAATCTCTCCAAAACAGAATGAGCATCATTTTTGCATTATACCATTAATGTATCATATCATATTCTAAAACTCAAGAAACCAAAACTAAAATAAACCAAACATTAGGCAGCAAAATCTTGACAGTTAAAAACATTTAGGCAGCACCCTTGCCCTTCTTCTTTTGGATCTTCTTCATATAGAACTCAAGTTCCTTACCCTCCAATATGTACCTGACAACAAGAACCATGGTAAACAAGAGATTTGATATGATAAGAAAACACCAATATTTCTATTTAGTTAAACTTACCCATCAGCTCTGCCACATTGACCAGGTCGGGATGAGATGCAGGCCAACAATCTTCCAGCTCCAAATTGCTCTTCAATGTGAGGGTCAAGCTTACGATCCTTCTGGCGTTTCTCAAGCTTCCTTTGTACATGGTTGCTCTTCTTAGCTTCCTCTGCTGTGGCAGGAGCAGCAGCATCCCCTTCCTGCAATCACCAGTAAACAAAAATAAAACCCTTTTCAACCCTTATTCAAGAGATACAAGCTAAAGAACTTGATTGATTTAACGTTGTTAGGTGTACCACAGAATCTGTCGAACACATAATATTTAACCAAATTGAAAGGATCTTTCTGGATTATACGATATTGCAGCACATTGTACCACCATATATTTTCGGATTATCGGAAAAAAAAAACATAAAATTTTAGAATTACCTTTCAATAAGGACAATTAGAATAGCAAGGGGAAAATAAAACCCTTCAAAATTGTTCAAGCCAAATCAAATGCAACAAGGCAAGAAAACAACAGAGAGCCAGATTGAGTTATTGATACTATTTTTATCTTTTCAAAAGTTGAACTATCCATTTCACCAACAATCAATACAATCAAATTCATAACAAGAACATTATGGTGCAACAATCCGAAAGAAACTAAATAGATATTGACATATAAATATTGAAGTTGTTCTAAAACTAAAATCACCTCAGCAGTTTCCTTCTTAGCAACAGTCTTCTTCTTCCTGCCTATGTCAACACCATAGTGCTGGAGATACCATTGCTTAAATGGAGCAGCATCAACCTGAACAATAGCACTCTTCACCAAAGTTTGGGTCCTAACAAGTTCGTTGTTGGAGGCATTATAAACTACATCAAGGATACGAGTCTTGCGGGTAACAGCCTCACTACCCCAGGAATAATTTCCTGTGTCCAATCTCAGGGCTCTCCACTTAACATTACCTCCTCTAACACGAATCCTTCTCACTGTCTTGTTGCTTGAAAGCTTGGTATTTGCAGGCTGACGACCAAGCTCATACCTTTAATAGATCAGCCATAACCAAAAAAATTAAAATCATTTACCTCCAACTAATATCTGGCGCAAAAGCAGAAAATGAAAATAAAACGCAACGAAACTTCACAATCAAAAAAAGAGGGTAACGAAAGATTCATACTTCCTCTTCTTTCTCCAGGCCTTCTTTTTGCCACCAGTGGCACGCCTCTTGTGCATGGAGTCTCTGGAGATACCTGAAGAAACCAGGTAAATCCATGTCAAACACAACAAAAAGCGGAATCAAGCTCTGTAAAAATATAGATCGGAGAGAGTGATTACCCATTTTGACTAAGCGGCGACGTCGCGTTCCTCTCTCTCGCTACTCCGCTTCAGATAAACCCTAGCTGATGCGTATATTAATAACACTGGGTCACACAGTAAGTTACTAATTTGCCCTTATTAAAATATTCAAGTTACATTCATATCCGAAAATCTAAATGTACAATCGTATCCCTCTAACTTTTTTACAACATCTGTAATTTTTTTCCGTATAAGCTACGTTTATTTATGAAAATAATTTACCTTTAGAAAATATTTGTTTTATGTATAAAAACTCTATTTATTTCCAAAAAATAACTTAGAAAAATATTTTTCATTATTCAATTGCAATATTGAAAATTAGTAAAAATATTATAATTTTTAACTCATAAAAACATGATAATAATAATAATTACAAAATAGGTAATAATCTGATTGCTTATTCTCATTAAGAAAAATACTATCCCTTACTGTGAACAGTAAATAACAGTAATTACTGATGATGAATTGTGAGTAATGATAATGATTAGTAAGGAATAGTGATAAACGGTGAGAATATATATTAGATGTTGGTAAACTGTAACATCTGCATCAGTTAAGATGCTAACCTGAGACGTTAGCTTACTTTATACCAATCTCACATCGACTAAATACGAAAGTGAATTATATAAGGATGAACAAGTTTTAAACTAGCAAGAGGCATAGGCTAAACACAAGTACATAATATCTTGCTAGACATGGATTGTTACATGAACAATGAGCAATGAGTGAATTATGATTACTAATAATATTTTACACCTTTAACCTTTGAACGAAAATATATTTTTCATTAATTTATTTTCTCGAACACTCTAAATAATATAAAATTTTAGAAAATATCTTTTTGCAAATTATTTTATAAAAACAAATGAAGCTTAAGTATCATTGACATTAAATTATTTTTGTGAAAGAAATAATCAAACGGGTAATTATCATATTAGTGAATAGTTACAAATCTCTCCATATTTGTTATTGTTAAAATGAAAATATTTACAAAAACTCAAATCTAGAATATCTACGTTTAAACTTTCTTTGTGAAATAAAATATTTATATTAAACTCAGGTTTCGAACTTAATTATCTTGTAGCTTCGTCAATCACTTAAAAATAATATAGCTTCAGTCGAGCTTTGATCATTGAACTACGCGATGAACTTAAATTTAACTCGATGCTGGAAATAACTCTTTGGTTTAACAATCAAACCCTGTTCTTATTAACTGTTAGAAAATAGGCAGGCAGCATATAATATTGATTCGTTTAACAATAAAAATGAGTTTGAATTTAAACTCTGATTGCATTTCCGCTTATTCAGCTCCATCAAGGCTATGTTTCTTTTGCTTGTTAAGGATAATCCATAGAGAGTAGAGGAGAACAATTAACAAAGATTCACAATCAAATTTCCCATGTCTCATACCAACATCAACAAGAAGCAAATTCCCACCCATACTTTGGGTGGACCGCAACTTTTGTAAAGAACCTTCCTACAGTTTTTCCGCTTTACAATCAAATCATACCATCCTCTCGAAATTCACTTTTTAACATTTGTTAAAATATGAAGTTAACCAATACTGAATAATCATGTCCTTAATCTCCCACGCCCTACCAAAGCGGCCAGCATTTCAAATACCAGAGAAGAGTATGCGTTACAAAAGGATAAACAATGATTAATCGTATATGATCCTCACAATATAAATGGCATGTCCAACTAGACATTTAAGGCAAATTTCACCACTCTTGGTTAGGAGAATCCATTACAATTTTCTAATGTCAAGACCAAATAATGAAGTTCTCCACATCATAAGCAAAACCACAAACAGTAAAAGGACAGAATAAACTAGGATTTGCTCCTTCATATCCCAGTTGGTCATTCAATTAAAAATTCCTGCTAGGCTGTCTTTTCAATGGTTGGCTGCGACTCCATAGATTCAGATTTCTGCAACAGAAAATCAATATTTCAGTGTGAGAATTAACGAAAGAGTATATTCCGAAGTTCTAGTCATACAATATAACCACATGAAAATTCCCAATAAAAAAGGAGGTAATATTGCATACACCTGAGTAAGAGATATTAGACAGAGTTTGGATGTCAGAGGTCTTCAAATATAAGAATTTAAGCAAAAATTGCACACTACCAGCTGACATTAACAGGCCCATAGAACTTGCACAATATAGCAGAGCTCATGGTAGGATAGATGTAATACTTACAGTAGATTCAAGCGGCCCCAGCTTATTCATCTTGGCAAACATGTTGCCATAAAATTTGGCTTCTTTCTTATTGTACTCCCTCATTTTTTCCTTCAAAGTTTTATACTCGAGCTTGACATCCCTGGTTTTATCAATGATGGAACTTTAAACAACTCTTGAATTCAACTAGCAACACCCAGAATTTACCATTCCAAGTTTCACAATAGTAAAAACTAAAACCTATCATACCTATTGTCAGGGTCAATCTCGAGGGCTTTTTTAATATCAAACTCAGCCAGATCCAAATCTGCCAACTGAATATATGCCTGGGCTCTCCTATACAGAGCCTTTACATTTCCACTCTCCAACTCTAGCACCTGCACAATAACAGTAGATAACCACAGTTTTATCCATATGGCATACAAAGTCAGTTAATTTTTAACTAGGGATAAAGAAAAAATGCCGCTTTCTCACCTTAGTGCACAATTTTTCTGCCTCTTTATAGTCCTTCAATTTTAGCTTGCAAGCAGCATTATTTAGGTTACAAGCAACCTTTAACGCCTTGGCCTGCTTTTTCTCCTCCTCACTAAAGGAGGAATCATATTCTATATATTTAACAGCCTGTTAAAAAGCCAAATGACAACTTAACAAACTATAGGAACTAGAAAGCCTGCAAGCAGTCAAAAGGCAGAGCATATGCAAAAATTACCTTTTCATATCTCTTGGATGCCCTTACATATTTTCCAGCCTTGAATAATACATTGCCTTCTTCCTTCTTCTTACCAGCAGCTTCAATTTTTTCCTGGGTGTTCATGTCCCATGATTCCTTCTCTTTGACAAACGAGACCAGCTCAACCTCATAATATACAGTTGAGTTAGGAGGAACAACAGCCAACTCCTGTTTTGACTCAGATGATCCAAATGCATATTCTGGAGCAATAGTCAGTACAGCCACCTCACCCTTCTTCATTGTCGTCACAGCTTTATCAAGCCCATCAATCACTTGCTCTGTCCAAAAATATAAATAAAAAAAATCAAAAATCAGTTTCAAAGACAGATTAATCCCCTAGTTTTGGATACAAGGAAGTGAAAAAAATACCCTCATCTGTCTTGAACTCAAACAGCTCATCCTCATTATCATGTCCTTTCTTAAAAAACACTGTACCATCTTCCAACTTCCCAATCAATTTTACTGCATGAAGCACAATAATTTTAACCATTAGTTCTTGCACTTGTCAAAGGAAAATACAATTCTATATCTCTTCAGATAATTCAATACTAACATTTAACAACAGCGCCATCATTTGGACGCTCATATCCCTCTCCCTCCTTCAAGATTTTCTTAATAACCTTCTTGTCATCAGTCACCTCTGACACAGTCTTCCATGAGACCAACTTCAGGGTTATTTCAAGCGTGGCATTTGGTGGGACAGCAGCTTCATTCCCAGATGCTGGCTTACCCTTCTCACCAAATGCATCTAAATAAAACAAACATCCAACAATAAATGAGAAGAATATCATGTACACAGTTGCTTTAAACATGACCAGCTGCACAATAAGAAAATTTACATTGTGGCTTCACTGTTAAAAGAACCTCCTCCCCCTTCTTCATTGTCTTGACAGCCTTTGACAGTGCAGGACAGAAATGACCTGCATATAAAGGAAGAGTCAATTATAAGGACTCAAAAGGCCTCATATCATCATCAGACAAGAACACAGAATACTAACCCTCGTTGACAGTAAACTCTACCCCATCAGACTTGGCAACAACTGTACCATCCTCGAGCCGAGCCTCATATTTAACTGCAATAATAATAGGTAAGGATTTAGCTAATAACCAGGTATCAAAAAGTTGTGATCATTGTTACCAAGAATGATCTACCTAAAACTTCATCGAGGTCCTTGGGATTCTCCCATTTCTCTCCTTCAACAAGAATCTTCTTAAATACTCCACCATCCTTGCAGATATCCTTGACACTAGACCAAGACAGTAATTCAACATCAAACTGAAGCGTGGCATTGGGGGGAATAGTCGGTGGTGAGCCCGAAGCACCATAGGCAAGCTCAGGAGGGATGGTGAAAATAGCATTTTCACCTTTCTTCATTGTCTTGATGCCTTGGTCCCATCCTTTTATCACTTGCCCTGCAGATAAACCAATTTTTTTAGAGAATAGCGTTGTAGACAGATGGAGAAGGGGTTACGAACATTAAAAGGAAGCAAGATCCTCAATCTCGTGTGTCATTTCAGTGGAAGACTCAAGAGGGAGATAATTTTCCATGCACATTTATCATCAACACAAAAGGCATTCACTCTAGTCTCACCACATTGAGACACTAAAATTTCAAAATCCACCCATCCAAAACAAATATAAAGCAACTTTGGAACAACAAATATATACTGTATTAGAAAAGCACTTCTCCATTATGCTTTCTAGACATACAATGATATTCAGAACAACAATTGATTAGTTCCACGAGTTATTTTTTGTGACATTTTGTTAAACTTGGTGAACGTTAATTAATATGCATGGAGCTCGTATAAAATCCTGAATCTACGCATTTTAATCTCCACTGAATGGAAATAGAAGGAAAAAAACCGATTTTACTGTGTAATTAATAGCACAACTAGCACTCCATAAACACATGAGTAACAAAAACTAATCAGAAATAATCTACAAATAGATACGAACATTACTTACACAACGATTCAATGAACATGTAATTGAGCAGCACAAAGTTATTTAAGAGACAATATCAAAACCATTCCCTAATTTTCATTCTAAGTATTTGCATTAAAATTTGAAACCCAGACTGACAACTTTATCAGCTCGAGTTTCAATTCAAACGCAAAACAAAAAAAAATTATAGCAGCTAAAGGAAAAGAAAAAAAAAAAAATCTGTAGTTCACACATAAACACAACGATTAATAACTGATTTGAACAACAACAGTAGGATTCCTTACCTTGACCAAGCGTGAACTTAAAGGGAGTCCCTCTATCCCGACTAGAATCAAACTGAGTTCCATCGAGCAAAGTTCCCGTATAATGAACTGAAAGAAAAAAGAATCCACCTCAATATCATTTTACATTTCGCCAACAATTAATCAGAGATTGAAAGAGTCAAGTAAGTCATTCTATACCTTCAACTTCGTCGCCATTTTCAGGAGTGTCCCATCCTTCACCTTCCTTAACTAGCTTTTTCTTCAAACCTTGCTTTCCGATCTCCTTCTCTTCCCCTACCTTCAAAATGGGGGTCTCGTCAGGGAGATCGACGTCTTCGTTCATCATTTCGTCATCAGCAGGAAGATCAAAATCCTCGTCCATGTCTTTAGCGAACAATTCAAGAGTGATCAGAAGTTGTGAGAGATTTTAGAATTAGCTTTTAAAGAGAGAAAAAGAAGGCTCTAGTTCAAGGGAGGCCGTCAAAAAGAGAGGCCTTTATAGTAAAGAGATTATTTGGGTTTCTAGAGAGTTCTATGAGGGTTGAAGGTTTAGAGGGCTGGTGAGTGACTGAGTGCGTGGAGGAAGGGCCAGGATTGTTCGAGAGAGAGTAGCATCGGTGTCTGTGTAACGGTAACGGCACGTGATTGGGTGTTACGCATGTCAACATTTCGAAGTGAACATTATGATAATCGGACGGCTGCGATTGTCTTAATCGGATGAAATTTAAATTCGAAAGGTGCGTGTGGCTGTTGAAACTCTGAAAAAGAGACCTCAAAATCTGATGGCCAAGATTGTCTTTGCCGGTGGTGTCAAGATTCTGTTTCAGGTAAAGTTGGACACTGGGTTTACAAATTACAATTAGAGATTTATAATGGTGGTGCTTTATCTTTTTTTTTTTTTTTTTTTTTTAATTTCTTGCTTGCGATTATTTTTTTTAATGGGTATTTTCACGAGATAATTAGAGTTTAAGTGACGATTAACTTGCTTGAGAACACTTACCGTAAGTCCGAAAGTATAATTAGCCAAAAATAGACAGTACCAGTTTACCTCCACGTGCACCTACTGAAGAACAAGTGGACCGCCTTAGCCATAAAGAGAGGAAATGCTTGCATAAACATTACAAAATCTTCTTTTGTATGCCATCGCCAACCCAACCTTGAACCTTTTTTTTTTTTTCCTATCCAAAATATCACTAATCCTAATTCATAAATAAAAAACACATTAAAAATAATAATAATAATAATAATAATATAGAAACATGTTTAGATTTAATTATTAGATAAAATTTCAAAATAAAATTTTAATTTCTTTTCTTCAAGGGCAATGACGAAATAAAAAGTCTTTTCTTTACATTCTTTAGTTGACAAACAAAAAAAAAAATCAAAACCTTGACAGAAGAATTATTTAATCGTACAAAAAAATAGAGAGACAATTCAATTAATTTTAAAAAACAAAGGAGTGATAGCCTGTAATTTTTTCTTTTAATATGTAGGGGCTAAATAACAATCATATCTTTATTTATTAAAGTTCAGGCAGTTGGGTCAGCATCCTCTCGTAGCATTTTTTAATATGGCAACCAGGTACAAAGCTTAATGCACTGTCTCAATTCTCAACAGCATAACTCCATAAAGATTCTGATTAAACAAACAACAGCCTAGTTTATGTTGCTAGAAGAATCATCTGATACCTCAAAATGCAACATTCAACTATTGTCTGGTTTTTAAGCATCTAAAACAACTTTTTACTGACCAGCAAAAGTGACTGGTGAAAACTATAACAAGTAAAAAGGACAAGAACCATGCTCTATCTTCACGACTATAGCTCGCTGTCACTCGATTCCCTTCCACTTGATGGTTTTCCATTCACTGCTACAAGCTCGGTGTCAAATATCAGAGTCGCTCCACCTGAAATTATCAAAGAAAGGATATTCCTTTTATCGCAAATGTTTTACTGATGTACAGTACAGCATTGTATATAAAAAAGGAGGGTCAACAAAGAAAAACAGAACTTGGCATATCAACTAACTCCAGCTTTATAGTAAAGTTGCATACAGGACACTTAGCATCTACAACTGCAAGCAGAACGGTTTAAAAACTACACAAGTTTCATTGGCTTACGTCTTGAAATATAAATGATAATATGACAAACCAATGTTGTAATGATCAGTCAACAACCCAAGCACCAAATTCAATTATCACTCATCACTGCATTAAAGTTATAATATGTAGAACCAAATACATCCATTCTTCAAAATTTAACGATTACATGCCTCACCTGCCATTAAGACTCAACTAATCATCACATAATAAAGTAACCTCCAACATACTGATTAGATTGCTAAGGAAGTTTAGACAATATTAAATAAAACATATTACCTGGAATCTTTGGTGGGGAACCCTGCTCCCCATAACCAAGTTTTGCAGGTATTTTCAACTTCCGTTTCTCACCTACACACATTCCTAATAGTCCTTGGTCCCATCCTGCAACACGGAATATGATTCTAAGTGTCAAGAGTCTCTGGAGACATCAATTTGAAGGGAATAAAACAGGGAGTGGACTTTTAACTGTAATCTTATATGAATATTATTGTACATGTACATGTACATGTATAAAGAAATAAGAGTTTACAGAAGTAATAACTAGCTGGTGCATTACAAACCTTTGATAACTTGTCCACTACCAATCTCAAATTCAATTGGATCACCCCTTTCAAAGCTTGAATCAAAGACAGTTCCATCTGTGAGTTTACCCTGCAAAAACACAAAAAGATATAATTTGTGATGTAATATAAATAAAAATAATGGATGTGTTGAGCATAATTCGACCAAGAACAAGAATTATAAAGAGGGTGTATTGAATGAAAATTAAAAACAAAAATGAAGTGTATGCATACACAGTTCAATCTTAGCCTAGGAGCAGGGGTCCCAGGATCTATATAATTTGTAAGAGACCATGACCAATTACATTTCATAGATAAAAGGAAAAAGAAAGGACAATCCAAAACTTGAGGGCATCTAACAGGCTTATAAATTCTAAGACTACAATCACACTCTTTAAACATCCATTAGGCTACTTTAGTGATATTGCATCAATTATTTCTTCTACAAATAACTCTACAAGGATGTATTTCACCAACTACCAAAATTCTCTCAAACAAATAAATTTCAATTCCAAATAATACAGTGAAAACGACATTTAGCTTCTACACCAAAATTTTGGAAAACATAATACAGACGTGTAATGGTCAGTGGTAAAGTTTAACTTCATGGTGTTACACTGCTTGTATGAAAATTGAATATTCAGCATTCCAAGTAGGCTTTCACAGCATTTAGAACAATAACATACATTGCAAAAGTTAATGATTCAGCCAAAGCCGCAGTTATACTTACTCGATAATGTACTTTGATTCTGTCTCCCTTATGAGCCTGGATTTCACAGGATTTGGGCTTATGCTGTATCAGAAAACAAGAGAAACAAAATATAGGTAAGAAAAGGAATGTAAAAAATATAGTGAACTCTCTTAATTTTGTGAAACAAGTGAAGCCGAAAATTAATGCCGAAAACAAAAGTAACCCAAAAATACCTAAACACCAACGCCAGTTCTCAATAAATTTAAAATCAAATAGCCAAAACTAAAAACATTTGTTTATAAATGAAAATACAAGAAACTACATTAAGCATTCGCCATAAATTCATATCAATCTTAATATTACAAATAAGTGCAATACGCATTCAGATTAAGCATTTACCATAAATTCCAAAAATTGAGCATTCAGACTCGTATTGAGAAAAAAATGTGCAAGAGATAAAACAAAGATGAAAATAAAAGTCACTCAAGAATAACAGGCCCCTTATCGATGACCAGAAAAAGAATCAAATTTCATTTTTCCATCTTCCTCTTCCCCTAAAACTTGAGGTTTAGAAACTAAAAACAGCCAATTTCTAAATTATACATTAAACTAAATTTTGGCAATCGAAATCAGAAAGCAAAACCCATAACACTACGTCGTTCGGGCACTCAAATTCTATATATATAGTAAATGTATAGATACACCAAAAATCGAGTGAGTCACCTTTACGCCGATCTGTAACTCAGTTACATCGCCTGATTTCTTAGCTGAAACTGAGAAATTAAATACAGAAAATAACTCATTAACAACAATAATAGTGGATCCAAATGAACACACCTCAGCGAGAGATTAGATCAATAAAAAATGAAGTCAACATTATCGAGTAATAGACAATTACCCAAGGCCAACAGAGCCAGAAAGAAGAAAACTGTGGCCGCCTTCGATGCGTAGCTGACATTCATTTTCGCAAATGGTGAGAGCGAGGGTATCTGTATACAGGACACTGCACAGCCTTGTTGAAGGAAGAGTCCGTTGTATTATTTCGAATGACTCCAGGCTCTAACCCCCCCTGTTTTCACAGGCCAAGCCCATTAACATTTCTCCAGCCCTCTGTCTATACGGTTATGTCTGTATCTATCTCAATAGATCAATCGTCAAATACCTGTTAATCTATAAATTAAAGCCAAAAGAAAGAGGAAGTTAGAATTTTCCAATATTCTATTTAGTTTTTTTTTTAATCTTAATTCTTTTTTTTTATACTTTGATTGAACTACTGACATATATTTTTAAATTAAATAATTAATTATCATTTATGTAATTTTTAAAAACTAATCATATTAATTATTTATCATTATATATTGCTATTTTTTATTTTATAATGTTTAATATTTAAAATTTTAATCACCATCAAATAATTTCAAAATATATATTTAATTTTCAAAATTAATACTCCTTGCATCCCATAATGTGTCATAATTTGATTAAGAAAATTTAATTAATATTATTAAACTAATATACCCTTATGTTAGTATCCATAAAAACCAAATAATTCATATTAAATTAATTTTAAAATTAATCAAACATTTGATTAAGTATAATTTTATTAAAAGATTAAAGGTTGATATGTTAATTTTATTTACATTAAGATTTAATTAATGACAATATAATGGTTCAACCATTATATTTATTGACAAAGAAACATATAAAGTAAAAGTAAAATAATAAATTTTAAATATTGTTCATCTCTAAGAGAGAAAATGACAGTAATTTAGGACCGACGAAAAATAAAAATAGAAAAAAGTTACGGAAATTATAAAAAAAAAACTTATGGAACATATATCTGTATATAATGCTTGTTAACTACATCTGTCCTCATGTTTATCTATGTACATTTATATATTAAATATGTATCTATGCATATGAATGATTTTTTTTTTTTTTTTTTTGAAAAAATGAATATAAAAAGTTGAAACATGATGAAAGATAAAATCATTATTCTGAAAACCGATTTAGATCGACTGATTCAATTGAAAACTGAATTATGATTCGTTCAGGATTACATGAAAAAATCTCTGATAAAAAAAAATACATATTGCATTGACTAAAAATCGATGATAAACCGGGTCGGTTAAAAACCAATTCAATTCAAAATTTAATGTTTCCTTATAAAATGTGAGCTTTTTAAAAATTTAAACTTCTTAAAAATTGAGCCCACCAATTTCTAAATTTTTAAGCCTATTTGTATTTAAACCTAAGGTATAAATATATTAGTGAAAATAAATAAATTACTTAATTTTAAAGACACATGTGAAAATAATAATGCATTTTATTATAATTAATTAATTTTTTAGTGTTAAATTTGGTCATATTTTATTCTTTGTTTAAAATTATTTATTCTTTTTGTAAAAGCTAAATTTGAAACTATTTTTATATCACAATTTTCTTGTTAACCTATAATTTTAATTTTATTTAATAAACATATTTGAAAATATTATATATAAAAATTCAATTAAATCGTATTAAATTCGATTAAATCCTCTAATTCAATATATCTCTACTTTCATCAGATCGATCACTGAATCATCTGATTCTCAGAACACCAATTAAAATTCAGCTCTTTCTTAATCAATATTTATTCTTTTTTTTTTTATATATACTTATCAATACTAGGTACAAACAAACAAAATTCAACTAGAGTTGGCTAAAATGCTAGTTTGAAAATATGCAACTCTCCAAGAATAAATCATCGCTATAAGGAATAGAACACAGAACAATCAATCATCTGAGCACCGTAATCATATCTAAAAAATAGAAGTGTAAAAAGAGAAAATAAACTCATCTAGAGCCGCTTCATATCCCGAAAGATGAACAAAATCAATGAAATTCAACATTCTTATTGAAATGACGATATTTTTAACCATGTATTTAGGGAAAAAAAAGACAATTTAGAAAATCCTGGGAGATGTGAACCGAGTTTAGGTAAGTTTATTTCCCAGTAAGGTCAAACAGTCAAGAAGCAATATGAAGGAACCCAAAGAAAAGGAAATAAGTGAATCAGAGGAAGAATTCATATATTGTTCTTTCCCATAACAATTATGCGATCCATGAATGATATAACTTTCTTTCCCACAACAATGATTAAGCTCGCTTAAATCTTCCTGAAATACAGGTTGATGCAACCACCAGTATTTCCTCTCCTCCACTGCACCACCTGCCTCCACGTAACCAGTAACTGCGACGGCAATTCTGGCATACCCGGAACATAATATCTAGCCACCTTGAGCCTTCATATTATCAATAATACATCAGCCAAACCAATAATCCCAGATTAAATCAGGCATTTTTCATCTGATTTAACAGCATGTAAACATTTGGCTCGGTGTAACAGTATCTTGAAACTGGTGAAATTAGAGTTAACAAACGATCATCAAACTGCGTGTAAAATCTACATTATCTATTCTTGATCAATAATATGCAATGCATTCAACAAAATATTGTATGTCCTTTTGCTCATCAATCTATCCCTCTTTCTGAACTCCTCAATTAACTCAAAAGCTTCATCACTCTTCCCTTCTCTACACAATCCTTCCAAAACAGTCTTGTAAGTCAACAAATCTGGTGACGTTGAATTCCCCAACATATCAAAAACAACCTCAATTGCATCCTCAAATCTTCTCTCCATAGCAAGACTACAAATCAAAGTCATATAAGTGCTTCCACTGGGCACCAATTCTTTCCCCTTCATTTCCTTATAAAACCCTAAACCCTGCCCTACTCTTCCCTTCTCACAAAACCCCTTCACTATATAGCTATAGGAATATACATTTGGTTCGCATCCATACAATCCCATTTCACGGAAAACCCTAATTGCCTCCTCAACTTCTAAACATTTGGCATAGGCCTTAATAATCATATTCAAAACAAAAGCGTCTGGAATAACACCGGAGGCTTTCATTTGCTTTGTTAAAGACTTAACCGCATGTAAATAGACATAACAAACGTTTTGCTTATTAAATCTCCTAAGTAACGAATTAAATAACATTGCATAAGTCTCAAGTGTAGGCTTACAATCATTCGATTTCAACATTTTCTTGTACACATCAAAAGCGCGATTAGACAAGAACTTACGGCCACAACAGAAACGAATCATGGAATTGTAGAGAGGGACGCTCATATCACAAGCACCGGCCATTACCTCTTCTACTAGAGTTTCAGCGTGGCGATATCGCCTACCGTCGATTAGGATTTTGATCATGGTGAGATATGTGAGATGATTGTGCTTGTAATTGCGTTGCTGGGCAGTCCAGCGGAAGATGTCAAGAGCAAGATCTGGGTCTGATTGTGCACGCAGGGCAGCGTGGACATCGGAGGGAGTGAACCCTGGTTTGAGGTTCTGGGTCCACGTTTCGAATTGGATTTCTAGCGGTGTTCGAGTATGTGTTCTTTTAATTGGAGAGATTGGAAGGTCACTATCTTCAGCTGAAGAGGAGAATAGACAGAGACATAATCGTGGGTTGGTGATTTGGAAAGAAAAGAGAGGTGAAAATCGACAAAGTTTGGAGCTTTTGAGAGTAGAGAAGAAACGACGACATAAAGTTAGTGTCACAGACATGATCAAGGGAAGGAAAGAGAAGAAGCAGAGCAGGAAGAAAATTATAGTTTATACCGCATAGAGTACATTGATGGGCTAGTTTTAGCGAATGAAGGCCCAAAGAGTAAATCTTTGATTTGGGTCTACAAACTAAGCAAAAACTTGGGCAAGCATGGAGGTTGGGCCATGAAAATAGGATACCCTGATGTGATCAGGTTTTGAATTTGGATAAACACTTACACTTTCAAAAGCAAATCAAATTGAAGCTGTTGCTTCCCCACTCACCCAATACTGGAGCGATGCTCCTCGATATCTGCGCTGCCACAATTACATTCACCTTCTTCTCTGAGGTTTGAACTAAATTACTTTCTGTTGATATTTGCATGTGTTGCCTTCTTAGACGGCGCATGCTGCTTGCTGTTTTTTCGAAGGTGATTTTTATTTTTAATGATAAATAATACAAGTAAATTTTTTTTTCCTGGTTCTGCTTGTTTGGTTTTCTTTTTATTTTCTCTGATCGCTTTCTACAATTATGTTTTTGGATCTTTAATATAAACGGGTTTATTTTCTGCTGTTACTACTTATTTTGATTTTTCTTGCTTGTATCATGCATAATTTTGCAGCTTGGCCGTTGGCATTTTCCTTTTCGCATATTCTTTTTTCTTTTTGTCTTTTTTTGCTTTTTTGTGTTCTTCATGTAAACTTTAGTTGGTGATTCTCTCGTGATTCTTTGATGCATATGAGAATCTCCACACTTGTAAAAGCTTGTAGGACAAGTTATGTAATATCAGACGCCAAAATTGTGCAGTGCTATTTTAATTGCTTGCAAATGGTCAATCGTTTGGATAGAGTATATTCTCATAGGCTACTTAGGTTGGGCATAGAATATTGTCTGGGTGGGGCGTTTACTGGTTAATCACATTATTAACCAGGTTTTATGTTGTTATTTCTCAAGGGAGATTGTCTGCTTTCTGGCTCATAATGTTTTTCGTCGATTATTTTATTTGCCTATGAGTTTTTAATTTCCTTAGGTGGTACTTAAACGTTTCTTATTTCTTGCTTTTTTTTTTCCCAAAACCTCTTTCTTTCCTAAAAAAAATGAAAATTATTGTTCGTTTTATAATCTGGAGTATCATTTTCATGTTTATAACCTTTTATCCATTTTTCCATGGATTAATTAAGCTCTGTTTTAAGTGGATTTCCATTTCTGATTTAAGGGTTTGGCGCCTTGTTATAGGAGGATTGGATGTTGCCATGGTGAGTATAAGGAGGCGCAAACTTAGTGGACGTTGCAATGGTATATTCAACTTACAACTCTGCCTACTGCAATATTATGTATTGGTTGCTATATATTTGATTTGTTTTCCTTTTCTTTATAATATTGTTCAATAATATTTTGTTACATGATCTGATAAAGAACTTGTTTTTTTGCTCATAAATTTGTCTTTATAATATTATTCACTTGATCTTGAGGTAATATTTCATATTATGTTCATAAAGCACTTGTTTTTATGTTTAGTCTTTTTTATGATATTATTCTTACGATAATCAAGTAACATATTTTGGTACGCTTTGCCCGCTGCTACCATGATAATTATCATTGTGATCATATAATTTTGTCGTTGATTTAACATTGATGAGATAAAACAGGTTTTGCAGGAAGAAGTTCTTTCTTGCTTCCACTTTATAGCGTTCCAAATGGAAATGTTCCTGAAAATCCTGGGCGGAGTAGTACCCCTGCCAATCCTCTCCACATTCCTTCAGTTGCTCCCAACCAACCTACTGAAGTAAGACTAGATTTTTCTTTTCTTTTTTTCCAAGAATTTACTGATTGCCAAGATATTTTATAATTGTATTCTAATTAATTTCCTTGTCTTCGTTGTCTTCGTGCATACACTTACACCATTACATGGGAATGAATTGTTTCTTTCTAATGAATTCCTGTCTTAAGGTGAAACTGAATTGGTCTGCTAAGCTCTTGCTTACTAGGGGTTGTGTAACATTTTTCTTTGGGGGTTAGGGAAAGGGGAAGGAAGGGAAGACGAACAATAAAAAATAGCTCCTTAAAACTCTTTAAAAAAATATCTTGGGGCGTTAACCTACCTAAGCGAATACACTCTTGGGAATGGAATGTGTTAACCTTTCTAAAAACATTTACATATGAAAATGAGGATGAGTGAATGAATTTAATGATTGCTAGTTTGCTACTCCTATGCTTGTCTAACTGCAAAAGCTTACCACCTCGTGATAATGTTGCTTCTGCATTATGAAATGAACTTGGCCAATTGGTTTAGACATTAAGTTTCAACAAGAACTAATAACAGAGGCCTTCTATATAAACCAGTTGAGCAACGTGAGTTATCCTGTGTTAATTAGTGATTCATTATTATAGTTGATGCAGATTCCAAACCAGATTAATGGGTAAATACAGCCTTTCCATCCCTCGTAGTAACAGGAATTTAAATTTAATACCTTAAACTGCCTCTCCGCTTAATGAGCTTGGTAAGAAGAGTGGTGAGGGTTTGTAGTTACATTTACTGCAGGTAAAGGAAGAAAAGGAAATAATAGCTGGTCCACCTGCAAAGAAGCAGAAAACACATGTGAAAATAGATCCAGCGAACCCCATGGAAGTGCATGCCTATCTGATGAAGCTAAAGGAAGATAACAAATTGGAGCTAGGACCATGGCAAAGAAGTGAAGAGATGTCAGTAAAAGAGTGGATGGAGAAGTGTTATCCCCATATTTTTAGAGTATTTCCACAAAATCCGAAGGTGTCTTCACAGTTCATTGACAAATCAATGCAAAATGATTCCTTATATTGCAACTACTGGCTTTTTCTCTTTGAGGTAAGGAACATAGTTTTGATGGACTACAGCGTCTCCCCAGAGTATGTGGAGTCGCTAGGCAATGTGATCAAGATTTTGGAGATGGAAGGTTTTGACTGTAGATTCATGAGGTCGGAGATGTTGGTGGTAGAGAATATGATGAAGAAGCAACAAGAAATTATGTTGGCAGAAAGAAATATGATTGCAAAAAGAATTGAAAATTTTGAGAAAGAACTGCTAGATTTGGTAAAAAGGAAGGAAAAAGAATCGGAATTGGATAGAAGGGGAAAGCAGATAGAGGAAAGAACACCAGAGATTGAAATGCCAGGCAAGCAAGTGAATAAGCTGCTAGAAAACCAATCTAAAGCGCAAAGAGAGCTAAACAACCGTCCATACGCTGCTCTAGAACAAGAGTTTTTTGAAGTTATTCTAGAAAGCCATAAGGGGATGCTAGCATGGAAGAAAGAGGAAGAGAAAAGATTGGATCTAGTCTTACAGAAAATAAACCAATTGCATCGGTATTAAGCAGCTTTTTCTGGGCTTCATAATGGTGCAGCTACTTCTTGAATTGTTATTTTTTTGTAGTATTATCATAATAGCCAACTTGTAAAGATGCCTGTTCACCAGAAAATTTTCCTTGTTGACATGTGAAAGAACCGTGTAACTCGTTAAATCTTTCCTGCTGCCAATGTAGGATAAATGGAAAAGTTTAGTTGATAGCTGTTGAAGAAAATTCATATTAGTGGTTTCTTTGTAAATATCTGCAAGAAGGCTAACAGTTGTAATTTGTAGGTTTCTCACTATTTGCGTATGGTGTTCAAACGCAAAGCAAATCATGGCTAATTGCTTTGTCGCAGAATGCATATCCATACAAGTCTTTGTTACAACAGTTGATGTTTGATATTTACAGTTAAAGCTCTGTTTGGTAATGTTATAATCGAATGGAATGTAATATTATTTAGTATATTGTTTAAACTGGAAAGATCCATAATGATTACTTTATATTTCGTTAAACATAGGCTTAATGTTTTTTTTTTTCTTTTTTTTTTTAATGGCATATCAAAATATAGTCTAATAGAATGAATTTTCAAGGTATCAAAACCAGATCGAACACTATACATTATCGGTTTGAGTTTGGTTTGATTATTTCCAAACCAAATCACATATTTTTACATAAAAAATCAATACGGTTTGCTATATATAAGACTGAACTGAATCAAACTAAAGTGAGTCGAAAACCCAAATATTATTCGCCCCAAATTATATCCGTATTTCGACACTGGGTGCAATGAGTAGAAAACATCATCAATGCTACTTGTAACATTTTGGACGTGGCAGAAGTCTCCATGTTTGGAAATGCATTATTGCATTTCCAACAATTAGTATTATTGCTTACTGATTCTCCACTAAATGATTGGTTCATTGGCTTTCAATGCAATGGTAGAAAAATATTAGATTTAATTACTTGTGGTAGAATGTAATATTATTAATATATAATATATATATTCATTACATATAAAAAAATACTTCCTCCTATGTATGTAGACCTAATTTGATATTCACATTATTAAGGAAATTTAATTAATATAATTAAATTATTATTAAGAATAAAGTTCTTTCAAAACTCATCTAACAAACAAAAAAAGTTTCAATACATTTAGATATATAAATATATCAAAAAAATATTATCTATTTTTTTAAAATCGAAATTTTCAATTATTTACCCTTCAGATTTAATTATATAAATTTTATTTTCAATTTACTTTTTAAATTTATATCTAATTAAATATTACAAACATAAAAAAAATATTACTAAAAATAATATAATTTTTTCTCATTTTTTCATCTCTTCTAAATAAAATATTATATATTCTATTTAAAATGTATATTTTAAAAAAATATACCCAATGAAATCATACAAACGAAAAAAATATTAATAAAAAAATATTTTCTTTTTTATCTATATCCTAAAAGAATTAAATATTTAATAAATAAAATATAAAATAATTTTCAAATATCTCATTATCATATATATTTATTAAAAAAGAAATTATTAAATATAAAACTTAAAATTTTAAAATGCTTAAAGATTTATACGTATTATTTAAAAAATATTTTTTTATTCATTAATTTTTACAAATATATACAATCAACTAATAAAAATATAATTTTCTAAATAACTGTGATTAAGATTATTTTAAAATATTTCAAATTTTATTAAAAACACCATCCAAAATCTCATTATTTTTCTCATATTTCCATATTTATATAGTATAGGAGTTGGTCAGATTTTAAACTCTTAACTTTGGTTTGAGAATAATATCAACTCTCATTTCTGGCTAATCGAAAATACGGGACCACAATCTGTTTCCAAAACATGAATCAATGTATATTTCCAGCACAGAGTTCAAAAATATTTGAGTAGCTTAGCGGACAGAGGCATAGAGCACCTTACCTTCCAACCCATCTGCATGTGTACGTATGACTTCCTTCTACGTTGATGACTTTTCCTTTTTTGTTTTTTTTCTTTATTATAATACAAATATCAAACCAGAGAGAGCACGTCTCTTTACGCAAAGTTCCAGAACAGGATGCTTCTTGTCTCTCGATTTGTACTCCAATTCATTAATTAATTACTCCTTCCTCCAAAATATATATGTATATTAATTTGATTTTCACACAAATTAAGAAAAATTAATTAATATATTTTGACAAAAAAAATAACATAGCTAAATTATATTCTTTATTTAGCTTTTTAAAAATATCTCTCTATGATATTAAATGATATGTACAGTTAGCAATATTCCTATATAAAAATAAAGGTATATTAAAATTTTAAATAATAAATGATTGTTTAAAAAAGGAAATAAAACTATATTTTACGAGAATGAAAAAAGGAAAATGAGATTATATGGATGGAGGGAGCGGTGTTTAATTGACTTCTAAACTTTTTAAGAAAATTATTAAATTTATCTAAATTATAATCAATTATAAGGTAACTTGACTATATTACCCTTTATTTCATACCACTTCTCTAAGAATTGGTTATATACAAAGGGTAAATATGAAAAATATATTTTTTACTCATTGAAACCACGAATGTGACAAATATTTTGAAACAAATAACTTATTTTCTCAGATATGACAAATATTATGGAACAGAGATAAAATCAATTATCTTCGCTTAACTTGTTATGTTAAAAATAGAATACAATTATTTTTAACGTTCGGATTAATTAATGAACTACACTTATAATTATTTTTAAATTACACTCATTAAATTATTTTTAAATTCGTGAGATTATAAATTCAAATTCATAATTATTATTTACCTTGAAGTATCACATTCATATTATCTAAAATCATTTCACTTCATATAATTAGTGGAAAACTATCAAACTACGTTTAAATGATATTTGGCAAAAATAATTTTTTTTCTAAAAAAAGAACTACTACATATTAATTATTCAAACTTAAGCACTTAATAAATATAGAAATTCCAAAATTATTAAACTATTTAAAAACTTAATAATTCATCTTTAAATAGAATTAATCAATAAATAAAAAATACAATTTTAAAGTAACAAAACAAAAATTTCTAAAAAAAAAGAAAAAGAAAAGCTAATCACCATAATTATTGCCTTATCACTTTTAATTGGAGTAGGGAAAGAAAGATGATGATTTATTGATCTATCACAAAGCCATTAATCATAAGAAATTGAATTAATATATCGTCTTATGTGCACTAAAAATCATGGAGTTATGATTTAAGCACCCACCTCCTCTTATTTGGAAACAAACAAATAAATTATGGCTTTGTTTGAGCACCCACCTCCTTTTAATTGTAATATTTATTCTTTTTACAAAAATCAGGAAAATAATTTAAATACATTGATTTTTTAAAAAATATAGTAGAAGGACTAAATTGTCTTTGTTAAAATTAAAAATTCTCTATAACTTCAAAGCGCATGATAAATATGAATAAAATTGACAAAAATCATACACTCTTAATATATTTATTTATTACTATTAAAGTGAAATGGAGGGAGCACTCCCAAATATTAATTCTGATTAGAGTAAAATATATTTATTTATGGCTTAATCATAAAAAAAAGCCTAAATTTATTATTATTTTTTAATTTGGCCAATATTTTTAATTTTATCAATCAATATCCTGTATTTATTTTTTTTTTGTCAATTGTAGCGTTTGTTTAGAATCTGTTAATATTGCTGATGTGTCTGTTAATGGAGTCCAATTTTTTTCATATCACGTTCACGTGGACATGCCACGTAAGAAATCTAACTAAAAGCTTAATCATTAAAAAAAGCATGAACTTATGAATTTTTTTCAAATTTGATCAGTACTTTTAATTTTATCAATCAATACTAGCTTTTGGTGATTAAGCCTCAGTATTTTGATTTTATTTTTTTTATCAATTTTAAAGTAAATTGACGCAAATAAAAACTCATCTATTGAATTTACAAGTCATATAAAAATATATAACATTTATTTATCCTAAAAAAATAACAAGTAAAATATGAAAATACTAAAGATAGTGTCATACTGCAAAATGATATCGTTTAATATATTTTTATGTTCAAGTTAACTTTTTTATATGGTGTGTCCACGTGGATGTGATTAAAAAAAAATTGAACCCCATTAATGGACACATTAGCAAACATTAACAAACTCTAGATGGAAGCCACAATTGACAAAGAAAAATAAATATAAGGTATTGATTGATAAAATAAAAAATATTAGCCAATTTCGAAAAACATTCATAAGTTTAAGCTTTTTTTGATGATTAAGTCTTTAATTAGTTTTCTTACGTGGCATGTCCACGTGGACGTGATATGAAAAAAATTGGACTCCATTAACGGACACATCAGCAAACATTGATAGATTCTAGATAGAGGCTACAATTGACAAAAAAAAAAAAAATAAATATAGGATATTAATTGATAAAATTAAAAGTATTGGTCAAATTTAAAAAAAATTAAAAAATTCAGGCTTTTTTTTTATTAAACCTTTATTTATTTTGTCTTTCACTAAATATTAATATATTCACTGGCTTTTACCTTTTTTTAAAAAAATAATTAAATTAGATAAATTATAATAAAATATTTTACCTTTTTTTTTGGAAAGTAAGCAAACCGAACTCTTGCATTAAGAAGTAGTAAAGAGTAACAAATAAGGTGGAATAGAATTCACACGTGAGAACGTACGTAATGGTAGAAAATTATTGTAACTAGTGAGCTCCTATATTGTCTTGCCTTTATATCTATTTAATAGCAACGTTAGGCCTGGTTATAAAATATTTAAATTATTATAAAATACTCTTTATTTTAATTCATTATTTTTTAGTATTGAAAAAAAAAAAATTAAATCTGAATTTATTGTAAGGTTATATATATATTTATCACTAAATTATATATTGATGTGCTTAATCAATAATTTATTTCACAAGCTAACTGTATGCTGTCTTTTTTATATGGTATTGACATTTATAGGAGCAATGAGAAGGTAAATATAATGTTTTAAAAAATTATGAAAAATAGCTAAGACTCATCAATATTTTTAAAGCGCTAAATAATTTTGTATAAAACGATCGACAAAAAAATTGGACAAAAGAAGAAATAAATTTCTTCAGCTTCCAGCATACACTAAAAGAACAGTACGGCGAGCCAGACCAGCTACGGGCCCACACTAATCGAACGGCTATTTTGGCAATATTGACAAAGACCTTTTCCTCAGTCACCACGTCTCGCTTTTCACGCTATCCTTATCTCCCCATCTTCTTCCTGGAAACCAAATAAAAGTTTTCGACTTCTGTTTATGTATCGCTTCTCCTTCACTTAGCTTTTATTGTATCTGCGTATCAATCTATCCTTTTCTTCTTTCTTTTATCTTTTCAAAAAGCTAAAAGCATAAAGAAACCTTTAAATTATTCAATTTCCTAAAGAAAAAGAAAAACCAACCTTTCCATTTTATAACACAGCAATTCTCTGACCTTCCAAACCAAATTCACCTAATTACCAGTCACTCAGTTCGTTTCTTAGGCTGACACGCTTATTACACTCAAACAAGCTAAATGCAGAGAGCAACAATGGGGATGGGTTTTTTTCCTCTCTTCATTTTTGCTTTCCTGTTTTCCACTTGCAGTGAGTTCTTTTTCTTTCTTTTTCTTTTTAATGAAAAATAGGGTTTTTTTTTTTTGGGGTATTTGATATTTCGTTTTGTTACTTGCAGGCGCAGAGATCTCGAACAAGATAGGAATAAACTGGGGTACACTGGGAAACAACCTGCCGCCGCCGCCGCATACGGTGGAGCTCGTCAAATCTCTAAAAGCCAAACGCGTAAAAATCTACAGTGCTGACCATGAAATCCTTACTGCCCTTAAAAATACCGATATCCAGGTCTCTGTCATGTTACCTAACGAACTCATTCCCAATGTCTCCAAAAGCCAACATTTCTCAGATCACTGGGTCAAAAACAATGTCGTCCGATTTTTACCTGATGTAAAAATCCGATATCTCCTTGTTGGTAACGAAATTCTTACTAACCCGGATGTCGGAACATGGTTCAATCTTGTACCGGCCATGCGTCGAATCAAGCGTTCTTTGAGAACCTGTAAAATCCATAAGGTTAAAGTTGGAACTCCATCGGCATTGAACGTCTTAGAATCTTCATTTCCACCCTCAAATGGCACGTTTCGGTCTGACATTGGGGATCCGATCATGAGGCCGATGTTGCAGTTTTTGAACCGGACCAAATCGTTCTTTTTCCTTGATGTCTACCCTTATTTCGCTTGGGCCGATAATCCGGTAGATATCAATCTCGATTATGCTCTTTTCAAAGCAAAAAACATAATAGTCACTGACCCAGTCACCAAATTAACCTACACCAACCTCTTTGACCAAATGCTTGATGCTGTAATCTTTGCCATGAAACGACTCGGGTACCCAGATATCCGGATTTTTATCGCCGAAACGGGTTGGCCTAATAATGGAGATATTGATCAAATCGGAGCCAATATTTACAATGCTGCCACTTACAACCGGAACGTGATAAAGAGGCTTACCGCCAAACCCGCCATTGGCACTCCAGCTCGACCAGGTTCAGTAATACCTTCTTTCATCTTCGCAATGTACAATGAGAATCAAAAACCGGGTCCAGGCACGGAGCGGCATTTCGGGTTGCTATACCCAAATGGGTCGAAAGTGTACGATATCGATCTAAGCGGAGAGAAGACTGAATCTGAGTATACAAAGCCGTTACCGGCACCGATAAATAATGCGCCGTATAAAGGGAAGATATGGTGCGTGGCGGCTAAAGGAGCAAACAGGACTGCCTTGGGCGATGCGTTAGCATATGCTTGCTCGCAGGGGAATAAAACTTGTGACCCGATCCAAGCGGGTAAGAAGTGTTTTAAACCGGATTCTGTGGTTTGGCACGCGAGCTACGCGTTTAGTTCGTTTTGGGCTCAGATGAGGCAGACGGGCGCCACCTGCTATTTCAACGGCCTCGCAACTCAGACCACCAAGGATCCAAGTAAGTAATTTCTTTAAACAGCTAGCTGCCAATTAATAATAATTAACCGTTAACCGTTAAGCATTATAGTTGAATCCAACATGCGAGTTATTTCTGTAAAATTATGAATTGTGAAAGGAGATTAGTTTTAGATACCCATTTTACTATTACTAACATCAATTTAACGGAAATGAATATAACTTGTAGAATAACGAATCCTAAAACGATATCGGTCTTTGGTCGGACAATGCCTTTCACTACTAATTACGGTTTTCTGTTATTTTTTGAACAGGTTTTGGACACTGTAAGTTCCCAAGCGTGAGTCTTTAAGGCATTTACCATGGGAAGAACACAAAGTTGAAGTGATTTAGGAGCCCCTTTTTAGTTTTTACATTGCATTTTATTTTTAGATGCTTCAGAATTATTAAAATAAGGTAGTAATTAATTCTTTTAGGCGTTGCCCTTTTTTCCGAAGAGAGGAAAAGAAATGGGTGCCTAAATCACTTCTCTCCCAAGTGTGAGGTGTTTCTTTTGTTAGACTTATTTGAACTTTTTCATCGAAAAAGTAAGTTCCATTTGATTGTAACGGCTATAATGTTTGTTGGAGATTCTTATATTATTTCTTTTATGAACCCAACTACTATATTATTTATTTATGGGTAGTGGTCCTCCATTCGACCTGACCAGAAGCTTTTGTTGTCTGGAGTATATATTCGCGTTCCTGTCAACACAAAAGAAACGGACGTGTTTGCCACCCCACTTATTGTTGGATTGTACAAATGGCTTTCAAAAGAGTAAAAGCTTCTGCCCACATGGCTTTCAAAGGCACAACTCAGAAATTGTTTTGTCAGTTGATTTGTTCCAACGATTAATTAATTAATCATTTTAAAATTACTGTTTTGGAATGGAAGTTAAATAATCATTTTCAAACTTTCTTAAATTTGTAGCTTAAATAAATAACAGTAATTTTAATAATAATAATAATAAACAAACAAATAGTGCTATTAGTGGAGAGAATCTCTCCATCGCTGACAGTCATCTTTCTAGTTGAAAATTTTTAAGGATAAAATTAGATTTTATAGAATATTGCTATAAAATTTTATTTGTTTCAGATAATTTTAATTCCATAATACAAATTTGGTTTGGTTTTAAACACTTTGGAGAGTTATTTTATCCTATCAGAGATTAGAAAGACATAAAAAAGCTACGGTCTCATCAATCAATTAAATTAGAATGGAGCCAGCCACTACCAACTTTAATCATTTCTCACGGGAAAGTTCTCATCATTTCTCAAAATATTTCATCAACAAAAATTTATAAATGGGTAGGCAGATCCTAATTTGGAAAATGGCTCAAAAAATACTTAGTGGCTGTATTTGTGCTTTTATCTCCGGCGGAAAATTAATCCGCCGGAATCACCCATTTTAAAATTATTAAAAAAATATAACCGTTCAATTTTAAACCATAATGAAAATCGTTCAATTTGAAATAAAAACGGATGGTTTCAAAATAGTGGCCACCCTTATAAATAATGATTCTCCCTAATTTTTTATTTATCCATTCCTGTCATTGATTTAAAAATGAATATTTTTTCCATCCTATTTTATTTATTTGTTGTTTTTTAGATATTTTAAAATATTTGTAAGATTTTTAAATTTAAATATATGAATAATTATTTTTTATCATTATTTATTAAATAAAATTTTTTATTAATATTTTAATGAATTAGAATAAAAAATGATAATATAATTTTTATTAATTAAATTTTAATTATATATATTTATTAAATTATGTAAATAAAATGAGAATGGGAAATATTTGAATGATTTAATATATTCTCGAAAAAAATAATGTGCCACTGTAATAAGTTAGTAGTTTGGTTGTCCTTTATCTTATCGGTTATCACTGTCAACATTCGCGCCACCCAACGGTTAACCTTTTACCTAATTTTCTATCCAAAAAGAAAAAATTGGATAAAATGAAATTAAATATAAAAAAATATATATTCTTAGAAATATACTAACAGATTTCAAACGACGAAAACCGTATTATAATTTCTTTTTTAAAAATTTAATATAAATTATAAATTACAAAAATAGAGGATTCTTTTTTTATTTCTTAAATTTAGACAAATTATGATGAATTATTTCTTAATTTCTTTGTAGTTTCTAACTTGTCCACTCATTGCACTTGCCAAATTTCTATTTGCTCATTATCTTTAAATGATTATCCACTCTAAGTGGTCAAAACTGCCCCTCCTATTGCTCTCTTCTGTTGGAATCTAGTATGCACCGGCCACACACTTTCTGCCATCTGTCACTTCCAACCAATAAAATTGCAAACCAAATAGATTCTTTTGTTTTTAATTAATTTAATTTTCAATTATTTGAAAATTCTAAATTAACGTGTATCAATTATTTGTAATGTAATTTAATTTTTTTTAAATTGTAATTTGTTACATATATCAATAATATATTAATCAGAAAATTCAAAATTTAGAACCAAATATTGCTTAAATATCATTTGATTCAGTAAGGTGGAGTTTGTAAATAAAAATAATATTTTAGTTTATTGACTTCAATTAATATAAAAATTTTATTTTTTTAAAACAATATATAAATTTACATTAATATTTTATATGTAAATGTCGGCCTTACCCTTTCTCTCTCTTTCTTTTGTGTTTATATCCTTATCCGTATCTTGGGTCGTCGTATAAGGATGGAGCCTTCGTTTTTCCTCCGCTAATCTAAACTCAAAAGCTCCATAGCCAATCCTCATTATACATTACTAGGGATATTACTCTCTGTTGATGGACTGTTGCCTCTCTACAAACAAGATCTTTTCTCTCCATTTTTTACCATCCACGGTAAATTCTCACGAGTTACCGTCAATTTTCTCTCCCAGATTGACGGTCAAGTTCGCCGATCGGAGGCTAAGTAGTACGAGTACTTCTCTTAACTGGAAAGTGCGACCGGCGGTGGTCGTTGTCTCTAGAGCAGGGTCTAGCCACTGCGAGCCTAGCAGCAGCAATAGCTTTAGCTTGAACACGCCGCTGGAACCGCGCTCGGCGGCTGGGAAGTTTTTGAGTAGTGTGTTTCAGAATCAGAGACAGCTGTTTCATGTTGCGGTTGCCCAAGAACTAAAGCTATTGGCTGATGATAGGGACGGTGCTGTTTCTCGTATGTTTCTTAGTTCTGGCTCCGATGAAGCCTCCCTTCACAGGTTAGTCCCATATTTATACTATTTTATTTGTTATTTATGTACTGTAAGTTTTAGTTTCTTTTTCTTTTGTGTGTGTGTTTTTTGCTCACGTTTACTTCATATATTGCCCTATTTGATGTTTGTTTCGGTTTCTTCTCCAATATTTTAACCTGTACCTATTGAGGAAATGAGCGTTATGTTTGGAAGCAACAATATGCACCCATTACTATGATTTCGAGCATGTTAACTTGAAGTCATTTCTTTCTTGAGATGGATAAAGTACAAGTAATTGGCAGCGTCGAGAATTTCAAGTGGTTGGAAATAGTGACAATTTGGTTACTTATTATAGGCTTAAGCCGTTTTGCTCCTTTTTTTGGGGATTACAGTAAGAAAGAAAGGAATTCTATGGATTTATGACTCGAGTGATTTTATGTTAGGACAGTCGATTTAATCATCAGAAAATACAATCCTTCCCAAGGGATTTATCGGGAAAAAGTTTAACCCTCCTTATGAAAGGTGGAACTAACTTCAAATTCTGGAATTGGAGTCTATTTATGAAAGATGGAACTAAATTTAAATTCTGGAATTGGAATCTAACTTGTATACACCAAGTACTTTAACTTAACTCCCTCCGGAAGTGATAAATTTAAGTACTTGGTCTTAACTTGTATAAATGTAGTAACAAAAATCTCTAAATTTGAGAAGAAACTGGGTTAGGGTGGACATTTCCAGTTATTTTTGTTACTAGATTGTATTTTGATGTTGTTTAATAGATCGATAAGATTGGATCAACTATTTGATGAGTCTTATTTGGTAGATCATGTGTCATAAGGTCAAATTGTTTTGACAGTGGTTATACTTAATTTCGATCAAATCTCTCAGATGAAATTTGAGTTGAAATACATATAGATGCCTGAATATGTTAAATCAAGTATGTCATTGATACACATGGTCTACTAAATGAGGCCCATTAGATGGTGGGTCTCATCCCAATTTTAGGAGACAACAAAATATTACAATTGACTTCTTGAGCGATCTAGATTGAGAATGTCCTGTCTTGTGGAAATATGTTCAACTTCTAGAGACACAAGAAAGCATAGTCATAATTTTGTTTCTCAATGGGCATTCTACTGTTCCTTGAATAATGCAGTTCGTGTTTGTGAAGTAAACGTTCAAAGTGATGATATATGAGTAATCTATATATCCAATCTATTTTTGTTGGTGTAGGCACACCTGGAATCTATTAATCCTCATTTAACTTCCTATTAGAGGTGATCTAGAGATTTGGCCGGTGCAAATTTGGATTCTTATGTAATGTGACCTTTACAGGTTCAGATGTTCTATTTACTGTATTATTGTCCTTATTTCTTACTGTGGATATAAGCTTATTGACTTCAAGCCTTTATTGAAGTATTTCGCTGTGTTCGAGTATAGGTTCATTTTGGCTTGTTTTATTTTGTGAACAAATCATTTGATGAATTCAAGCTTTAGTTTGTGGGTTCAAGAACTTGATACATTGACATTTGCATATGTGCTTATAGTCTGTCTCTCAAGTACTTTAAATGAAAATTGTTGTGGTTCAAGTTCTAGCTCAATTTTGAGCCAAGATACAAGTCTGCTTGAGTTTCGAAACTAATATAACGTTCTATTATAATTTTCTTTTGACTGCAAAGAATGTCAAATCATATTAGGAATGATAAAAAGGAGGGAGCATTAATTCTTGACGACCTGTTAACTATTTTAAATTGTTTAGCTGCTACAATTCTATGAGAAAACAATTGGATGAGGTGTAGTTAGCATAAAACTAAAAATAAATTTGAAAAATCTCACGGTTCGACGTTTGAATGCCTGTGTATTGGCACAATCCCTTGTCCATTGCATGTCTGTCTAGGTCTATATTCCTTTCCTATCAGCTTCAAAATGCATCAGCCGAAGCCTTTGGACCTCGTGTTACCCTTACTAAGCTAACTGACCCAAGCTTGAACTGTTGAGCTTGGGGATTTGCATTAAGCCACATGTGCTTTTTTATATTTTGAATTTTTCCTGTCTCTTCATGAGACATTAACATGTCAAAGTTGCTATCAATCTGTGGATTTCCTCTCACAATTCATAAAGTTGAGACTAGGTTGCAAAGTTGAAGTGTGCCACACATAGGAGAACTGTTGATTCGGGAGAACCCATGGTTTAGGTGCAGACTATGGCTAGCTATATGATTGAATGAGAATGAGATTGATCTCATGAATGAATACTAGGAAACAAATTAGTTCTTTTGCAAAACATTTGCAAATGTGTAAGTTTTGCCAAAGAATGGCCGTGCAACATGTTGAAGCACATTGGTTAAGTACTTCATTGATAATCTTAACTTCTTTAATGATTTAAGCCTTGGAAACTTAATGGTCTCAGAGATATAGAACTAGCAATGATGCGGGTGTTGATACCATATTTCCTCAATTCTGATGTTTGATCTCAAGTATATGTTGCAATAATCTTCTTTCTAATTTAAAGTTATGCTGCATTAACTTGTAGGTTTGACATTTCTTGTTGAATGGGTGGCCAATGCTGATTCAGTTTTGACATTTTTATTTGATTTCACACTTTGAGAATTTGAAATGTGAATTTCACAATTCTTTCATGCGATGGAGGTGGTTTTACTTGGATACACTTGATGCAAATTACATAAAACATTTTTTAATTTTTATTTTAGAAACAAAAGAAAAGATTTATGTTTGCTTAGTGGCCGCAATTGAACACCAAGGTAATGCTAACACTGACAGCACCTTACACCAGGCAACTATGATACCATAACAATAACTTTACCAACCATGTAGCGGGTGCTACTGCTACCTGGGCAGAACTTTTGCTACCTTGAACATGGTACAGTGGGACTTCTTTGGTAGGTTAAAACTTCTATATGTGGATGTACTGTCTTCAATACTTTTATCTTTACTTATTAAATGATATTTCTGAATGCCAGGAGAATTGCTCAACTGAAAGAACATGAGTGCCAAATTGCTGTTGAAGATGTAATGTACATGTTAATATTCTTCAAATTCTCTGAAATCAGAGTTCCTTTGGTTCCAAAGCTCTCTAGGTGCATTTATAATGGCAGACTAGAGATAGGACCTTCAAAGGACTGGGAGCTAGAATCCATTCATAGCTTTGAGGTTTTAGAGATGATAAGGGAACATGTATCTACAGTAATTGGCTTAAGAGCAAATTCTAGTGTCACAGACACTTGGGCAACAACTGAGATCCAGCGACTCCAGCTGGGTCGATTGTATGCAGCCTCAATCTTATATGGTTACTTCTTGAAGTCTGCCTCCTTGAGACATTATCTGGAACTGTGTCTAGCCGTTCCCCATCATGATGTTCACCATAGTCGTAGAACCTCCCTTCAACTTCCAGAGTCACCACCTTATGGAATATCAAATCTTGTCTTTGGCCATCAATCTATTTCTTCTGGCCAAGAGTCGAGGAAGCAGGATCGGAAACGTGGAAATTTGAGGTGCTATGTTATGGGTTTTGATGCTGAGACATTGCAAAGATGTGCTAAACTGAAATCTGAAGAGGCAGTTAATCTGATCGAGAAGCATAGCTGTGCACTTTTTGGGGATGACAAGACTGGTTTGCTAGAAAATGATGAGGTGATATTGACATCTTTTTCAAGTCTGAAGAGATTAATTTTGGAGGCAGTCGCTTTTGGCTCGTTCCTCTGGGAGACAGAAGAGTACGTCAACTCTGTATTTAAGCTTAATGAGAACTAATGTGGAAGAAAGATAGAGAAGTTGTTAAATAAGAAAGCAGTGGCGATCGGGTTTTACTGTTTTTGTACAAATGAGCTCTGATTTCTCCTTTTATTCCCATTTTACAGAACGCAACAGTTTGTTGTATAGTGTACATTATCTGTAAGTACTCCCTTAGCTTTATATGTTGAAGATTAAGAAAAGTCATGTAAATTTATATGTTTTGGATTATGAATTTAATTTTTAATTTAGAAAGTTTTGTGTTGGTAAGGCTTCCCTTGTTACCTTTTTTTGCCCTTAGTAAAGCAAGACTTTAACTTTGGCTGAAAGAAAAAGAAAATCTAATTCTTGTTCTTACTTCTGAAAAAAGAGAAAACACCGTGTGTTCAAAAATTGTAAAATTCCACGGGGTTAAATTAAACTTCTAGTAGAATGATTGCTTTTGGACTTCTCCAAAAGCAACTTGCAAATATTTAAATGTCTGAGTCCACGTCATCATATTACCTGCCTCATAAAATTTGCCCTGTTGGAATGGAAGTATAAAAAAAATATAATATTGGCATTAGATTGGTAAATTCTAAATAAAATCAATTAATTTTACTTATCGTTTTTAGTCCGAGACTGAAAAGGAGAAAAGAAAACTCTCATTCAATTTGTCAAAATCATTCACATGATATATACAAATTTTCTGATCACCTAGAATTCAGGATCCAAATGAACTCATGATAATTAAGTTGATGAAGTCTTCAACTACCCAAGTCAATTAATATCTCTAATCATATTATTAACAAAGCATTAGTTAGAATCTTTCAATTTGAAAAATACATAATTTATAGTTTCTTTGAATTTCCAAGAAGAAGTGATGAGTAAGGACAACAACTACCCTCATCTGATACTCCACGTAAAACATTTCATCATCAACAAAAAAATTCAGCTTTCAACTATATAAACTAATCGCTTAATATATAAAAAAACTAACACTCCCTTTGAAAGTTTCATATTGTTTCTTTCTTTTACATAACCTTCTCTCTCTGTTTCTCAAATTCAAACACAAAGAAGAATGATAGTTTTTCTTATCAAGTTAATTTTCTTTGCTATAAACACAATATCAAATGTCGTTTCTCGTTTAATCTTCTCCGTTTCAGCTTATCTTTTTGTTTTGATAATCCAAGCACTTAAAGTACCAGGTGAAGCTGCACATGGAGCATTACAACAGATAGCAGAGGCTATAAAAGCATGCTTTGAGTTCTTGTTGGAGCTTGTAATGGAAGCAATAAGTTCTTTAATATCCAGTGCATTTGATCTTCTTATAGAGGCTGTTACGGGCTCAGCTGCAGTTACAGGATCAGCTATTGGAGGTTTAGCTGAAAAGACAAGAACTTCTTTAGATGGGTTGTTGAAAGATTTACCTGAGCTTGCTGAGGGTTTTTCAGAGATGATTTCAACTGTGGTGATTGATTTGTGGAATAATTATAAAGAAGCTGTTGGATATGTAACGGAAAATGCTTAAATATTAATATTTGTCCTGTTTTTTTGATACAGGGATAAGGATATTCTTGGTGTGATTTTATTGTTTAGTTTTGCTTTCTCTTTTGTATCTTATATATATGGTTATGATTTTGCCAGATAGACGTTCTTCCAACTCATAGCTCAATCTACAATTCTTGAAGATGACTTGAAAAGAAAAGTTCAAGAAAGGTTTCTAACTTCTTTTTTTCTTTCTTTTTTTTTGAATTTATAACGCAACTTCCATGATACCATTTCCGGATACCGTACTAATTTTATTTCAGAATTTGTAGTCGTCTCTCTCTTCCATATCCATGAATCAAATTCTTGATCTTGCTGGAAATGAAATTAGCTGATTCTGATTTGATTTCTCCTTGCCTTGGCCATCAACTCTTCAATTTTTTAACAATTAGTTAAACCAAACAGATTAACGATCAATTTGTATTAATATATTGTTGGAAGAATAAGTTACTAGAAGGATACATTTGCTATGCTGTGATCTAAGGATTGTGTTCTTAAGAACAGGATTGTTGAAGAAAGCTGATATTAAATAAAAAAAATGTTCTTTTTTTTTTACCAATAATTTGACAACATTAAGGTTGCTGCATTGGCTTTGGTGGTGAGGAAGCACGCACAAGGTGGAAACAAAACGCGAAAATTTTCCATTTGTACGCGGACGAGGGAAGGGACAACCTGCTTTTCGTTTTGACAACTTGGCTGGAAAGTTCCGTTGACATTTTCTTGGGTTTTACGATGTCTCTGTGTCTTAATAGTAAAACAACAGGCCTTAATGCTTCTGGAAATTTGTTTAGCAATTGCATTTAAAATTTAAAATAATATTCAACGTTCACTATTCAATTCATAAATTTCTTTTAAGAAGCTTTCATAATATTCAACTTTCTACAAATGTTACTAATTCTTTATAGACAAAAGGGTATATAAGCCATTGAATTATTTTATTCGGATTAGTATTATTATATTTTTATTAACCAATTCTCGTATTATCCATTAAGTTTATCTTTTTGGTTCAATTAAAATTAATTCATGTGCTCTAAAAGTAAAAAAAATTACTAAATGAGAATTTTGTTATTTGATTCTAGGAATTGAATCTAAGTGATTAATAAACTAATCTTTGAGCTTATAATAATTAATTTATTATTAGTAATTTTAATTTCTTATTATTGCTTCCTATAATTAGAGAAAGAGGAACATCATCATTTTTTAAGGCATTGATAGAGACTTGAAAGTTGAAATCTTGCATATGTAATAGAATTAAATATGTTAATATAGAAACCTTTAATATAAACTAAATAAATAAGTGAAAAGGCAAAAACAAAATTGAAAAAAAAAGAAATTGTGGTAATTTGGTAGAAGTGAAAAAAGCGGAAGCAAGCTTTCTTTGGTTTGTAAAATGAAATAAAGTGGAAATAATAATTATTTCATTGTATAATTAGTGATTATTTTTCTTTTAACAGTGCAATCCAATTAAATTAATTACATTATTATATATGCGATATATAAATATTTTAATTTTCACTAAATATTTATGCGAGAGATTACAGAATGAGATAAAGATTGAATAAAGTCTAAGTTTTGAGTGGAATAGAAAATAATTTATGATTTGTTTTTAATTTTTTTATTTAAAATGAATTATGATATGGTTGACTTTATTTAAATTAATAAACAAATTAAAAAAATTCTTATTTTTAATGGATTTTGGGAAAAAAAAATCAATATGTAAGAAAAAACAACATGAAATATTTAATTTCATTTTGAGATTTTTTTTTTCTTTTTATCTTACCAACTACACAGTTGACCTAAAAGTCTTAAACGACATACAAGACGAAGCGAATTGAATCCAAAGCCACCCGGAAAAAAGAACCAAACCCGAACCCAGGGGTGAATCTGTCTCTTGCAAGATTTGATCCCCTCATTATACACTGCTTGCAAGCTCTGTTCACAGGGGTGAAGTTTTTCCTCACATAAACAAAGCTTAGCGAATATATCCTCGTTCGGCAGAGATTGCCAACACTCCTCCACCAATCTATAGCATTCTGTCTCCATGCACCAAGAATCTTCAAACCGAAACAAATGAACACGCTTTTTAGGAGCAAAAATCTTGACCTCCAAAAAAAAATCGGGAGGTGTTCAGAGGAAGACATATCCAACGAACGAGCTATGGCCAGGGAAATTTCAACCTCTAAGAATCTAAAACCGAAAAATGATTTAGCTTTTCTTCAATCTAGTCAAGAGGTCCCTTACCATTATCCTAGGTAAACTTATAGCCATCCATGGGAAAGTCAAACAAGCCCGTTTTAGAAACTGCATCTTGAAAGCCTTGGTTCAGACTACTGGGTTGGGGAAGCCCACCATGTTTTTCATGAGAAGCCAAGAGATCGTTGAAATCCCCAAAACACACCCGTGCGGCTTGACAATGAGTAGCCAAACTCCGTAGTAGAGCCCAAGATTCAGGACATCTAGATCGCTCAGGCCTACCATAAAAGCCCGTCAAACGCCAATCACTGAGTCCAGGCACAAAAACCAAAACATCAATATGAAAATGAGACAAGCTAAGCAAAGAAACATTATCAGTAGATTTCCATAGCAATACTCCTCAAAATGATGTCCATTGAAATTTGAATTTGAATTAAAAACATTATCAGTAGATTTCCATAGCAATACTCCTCAAAACATTATCAGTAGATTTCCAAAACCATGTTTTGGAATCCACAATACTCCCTCACCAGCTATCTTGCTAACAGCCTCATTGAAATTTGAATTTACAGCTGATTTTGAATCGCCTTGATTGCCCCTCCACTTTTTACTCCTCCAATCCCTCCATAAAATGATGTCAAATACCTAAGATTCACGGGATTTTCGAAATCAGAAGATCCTCGCCTCCACCTACCATCTGACGAGATTTCGCCGACATCAGCATTTGCACTATTTTGATATGAAGGGGGGGGTCATCTCAGAGCCATTTTTGCCCGATATTCAGCTGATTTCGGTGAGACAAGGCACGCAGCTCGGGCCCATATGCTCTTTCAAGGGGAAGGCCATTGGCCTCAACTAACTTTGGGCAAAAGCGTTCACCATGGCCCAGGAACCCACAAAGAAGCAAAAACTGGGTAGTCATTCATAGCAAAAAGTCACCTAAAACCACTCTTCTCCCTCCTTTTTTAATTTCATCCCTTCACACAGAGGCCATCGGACATCATGACGTATGAGGATACGCATGTAAGGATGCCATGTTCCCTTAAAGTCATTAGGGTCTAACGACACAAATTCACCCACTTCATTTTCAATCCTCCGTGCAACTCTCTACGAGCTAAATAGAGGAACGTCCATAAGATGATCATAGCCCACCTCTCGCTCCAAATGTTCATTGATTTTTTGACCCAAATGTTCATTTATGAATCTTTTATTTTTTTAACCAAGTTGAGGGTGCAAATTGAATCTTTTTCTGAAGCTAAAACCCAGCTGCCTGAGCAAAACATACGAACTATTTGATTCAGTGGCCTCCTAGCAAAAATAAAAGATAACCATTAAAAGTGAAATTAATTTTATTCTTTTATTGATTTGATATATCTTATGAATGTAATCAATTAATTGTTTGAAATTAGTATTAACTAGCTATTGATCTTAGATGCATTAGATAATTTATTTCTTGATAATTTTAATATTTATCGATTTCTATAACCATGCGTCACACTATTTGATGCTCTCTCTAACAAAGAATTTAAAGAAAATTATGAATACTGCAATAGATTAAAATAAGAGTATATTAAATAAAATTACAAAAGGGATTGTACTAAAAAAACATATAAAGAAAAATGAGTAAATACATTATGCAGGAGAGAGAGAGAGAGTATAACTCGCCTGGAAACGTGGATTTGTATGGTGGCGCCACGTTTACATTAGACAAGCGGCAAAAACAATGTCGGCAAAAGAGGTTATTTTGTTAGAAAATGGGGTCTTTTCAGTCATTTTATTAGTGCTGTATAATTTATATGAAGGAGCGGTTACCGCAGAGCCACACCAAACACAAAACAAGCTCTTGACTTTTGTTCTAAGTTCTACCTGTCTCATTCTTCTACCGCTTCTGAAAACTATCATCCTTCATCCTTTGTCTTCAAACGGTGTCGCTTCTTCTGGATATGGCTGGGAAGCTAATGCACGCACTCCAGTACGATAGTTATGGTGGTGGAGCCACCGGTTTAAAGGTCAGTTTCACTTTAAATTCAATTACTTTTTAAGTCATACTTGGCATTAATTAGCTGCTCGTTAATTATTCTAATGAGTAATTACTAATATTATCATCTAAGTTTGTTACTGTATAATCACTTGTTATCATAATAGTCCATTTGAATATGTATATATTGATGAATCCGATTTGTGTTTCAAGTGAAAAATCTTATAACTTTAATCTAATGTCAATTTTAAATACTCAATTATTTCAAATAATTATTTTTCTTGAACAAACGTTTTGACTCATTTGGTAATGAATTGTGGATGCATAGCAAATTTAAATGATCATTCAAATTGAACCCATGCCCCATCTGAACAAAAGAAAATGGTAATATGAAGTTTTAGTGATGTTTAACTTGACTATTTGATATGTGGCGTGTATATTATATTTTATGATTGTTGGTTAGTAAATTCTTGAACTCGTATTACATATTCAAGTATTTAAAAGTTCTTGTAAGCTAATATTAGTCACTTTGGTAAAATTGAACTTTTTGCTTGTCGCAGCATGTTGAAGTTCCGGTGCCCGCTCCAAAGAAAGATGAAATTTTGCTGAAGTTAGAAGCAACTAGTCTAAATCCAATTGATTGGAAAATTCAGAAGGGCATGTTGCGGCCTTTTCTTCCTCGTAGATTCCCTCATATTCCTGGTAAATGAATCTTTATTGATGCTTATGTTACTATAAGCCATTTCATATGCTATTTTAATTGGGGACACGACATATGTGCCTCAGCAGAACATTTCTCAGCTCGGATTACATTAATAGGCACACACGCTCGCGCGCACACACACACACATACACACAAAAGAAGGAAAGGAGAACTCAACTAATAAAAACTTATTTAACTATCTGAAATTTGACTCAAAGTTGTAAACTATCTAACAAGGTCATTATAAATTGACAAAATTTAAACTGTTATATTACTTTATTTACCCTTTCACATGCTCCCCATGCTGCAATTACTTTGCTAATATTATTTGAGGGAAAATCCTATGTATTGTTAGCCTTTTGGTTCCATTAACTTGTGCATAATTTGACTGATGTATTATCTGAAAATGAGAACAGTTAAGATTTGAGATAAATTCTATTTCCTGATTTTTTTATTTTATTTATTTATTTATTTTTTGTTGCAACAGGTACTGATGTGGCAGGAGAGGTTGTAGAGGTCGGATCAGGAGTAACCAATTTCAAAACTGGCGATAAAGTTGTTGCCATGCTTAGTCATGCTGTGAGTGCTGTATCATTGATTAATTGTTATTTGTATTCTTTCCCATCCTTCTCACTTTCCTGAGTCCATCTTAGTCCTTGGGTTGTAAGATAGCAGTGATGGATTAGAAGTATCAAGTCATTATATAAAATTGTAATTGGCTTAATTCAGTTAATGTGGATGAGTAATAGAGGGGAGGCAGTTCAGGTGAAAAAGATTTGAGATGAGAAAGGCAAGATATTGGAAGTGTCATTGATTAATTGAAGATTTCATGTTTTTTAAAAGAACTTAGGGACTGGTATATTTGATGAATCATTTGCAAGCATTTGGCAACCAATAGCCAAATCAAATTGTCTCTGGAGTGGCAGATCTTGAGATCTTCAAAATTTTCCAAGCAAGGAAACAAGTGAAATCACTAACCTTCAACCTGAAATAAATTATCGTTAGTGAAACTTTCTGCTTCAAAATCATTATGAAAGTTCATGAGGTTTTATCATGCTACAAGGTTGCTAAGAATAAGAGCATTTTACAAATTAATTTGCTTAGGTTACTGCTTTTTGATTCTGTAAACCATGTACTACTTGCTGCAGGTATTGGTTTGGGGTGCGACATGTTATTGATTGCATAAATGTAAATCATGATGTTTTAGTTTTTGATGCTATTGGCCACTTTGAAATTTGATCTTATGACACCAGTTAATTGATGAAGCCAAATTGAAATATGTTTTTCTTTCACTTTCTTTGTTGCTATGCTTTTTATTGATCATGAAAACAAAGAATGCAGGTTTTTTTTAGCAATTTGCTCATCATCAGTTGTTACAATTCTTTATATTTGTCAAAGTCTCTCCCTCTCTTTTTTAACGTTTTTATGGGAGTTTGTTCGACTCATTTTTAGTGGGACTTGGTCAATGTGGCTTGCATCTTTTTAGTTCTTCTGAAAACACTTAGGATGGTGTGAAAGGACAATTGTCGCAAATTGTTATATCAATTATTTTTTCATCTATATTTATCTCCATTACTGTTAGTAATTATTTTATGTCATGCTACCAACAGAATGGGGGTGGATTAGCTGAGTTCGCAGTGGCTGGGAAGAACTTGACAGTAGCAAGGCCGTCTGAAGTCTCAGCAGCTGAAGGTGCTGGGTTGCCAGTCGCTGCTGTCACGGCTCACCAAGCTCTCACTCAAGCTGCTGGGATCAAGCTTGAAGGAAGCGGTGACCAGAAAAACATTCTGATCACTGCTGCCTCTGGTGGTGTGGGTCACTATGCAGTTCAACTAGCAAAGCTTGGTAACGTACATGTCACAGCCACTTGTGGAGCTAGGAACATTGAATTAGTGAAGAGTTTAGGGGCTGATGAGGTTCTTGATTACAAGACCCCAGAGGGAGCAGCTCTAAAGTCTCCATCTGGTCGGAAGTACGATGCAGTGATCCATTGTGCAAGTGCTATTCCTTGGAGTTCTTTTGAGCCTAATTTGAGTGAAACTGGAAAGGTTATAGATATTACTCCTGGTGTTGCTGCCTTGACGACTTTCGCTCTAAAGAAACTTACTTTCTCCAAGAAGCAACTGGTGCCACTACTTTTGGTTCCCAAGGCTGATAAGCTGGATTATCTTGTTAAATTGGTGAAGGAAGGGAAGCTGAAGACCATTATCGACTCGAAGCACCCTTTGAGCAAGGCTGAAGATGCTTGGGCTAAGAGTATTGATGGCCATGCTACTGGAAAGATCATTGTGGAGCCTTAGATAAAAGTATGGTCCTTCAATTGCTAAACTATCCGTTACCATAGATTCAAAGATGTGTGGATTGTATTTGATGGTGATGGGATATCGATGTATAGTATTTAAAGATGACCATGATGTGTGTATCTTGCTTTGTACTTTTCTCTCTAATGCTTTTATATAAATGATGATTAGAATTTCATTATTTCTTGTTCGACTCTGTTATTTGATGTTGATACTTCAACCGTTGCAGCATTATTTGAATAAAGGTTGTGAGTCCGTGTTTACATTAGAACAGCCTTATAAAAGTGATACTTGTTAGAGATTGGGGATGCTTTTGTCATTTGCACAATACCCCAACATTACAGAACTAGAAATTGGTGGTTCATAATGGTCAAAGCAGAGCCTCACCAAGTAGCTTTTGGGTTCTAAGTCTACTTTTCCACTCTCTCTCTCTCTCTCTCTCTCTCTTCCTTATATTTCTGCAAACGCTACACTCTTTCTCCAAACAGAATCAGTTCTTCTGGATATGGCTAGGAGGCTAATGCATGCTGTTCAACACGATGGTTATGGTGGAGGAGCAGCAGGACTAAAGGTCACCTCTAATTTGATCATTTTTTATAATTAATTATTATTGTCAAAATATGCTCTTACAGATTAATTAGCTGCTTCCTCTCTTTTAGTGATGATCTGATGTTATTATTACTAATACTAGCATGAGCTTTAAATATAAATAATCTAAGCAGGCAACAGCACTACCAATTAAGTATTTTAATCTGTTTTTTTGCTTGTTGCAGCATGTTTAAGTTCCAGTCCCCGCTCCAAAGAAAGATGAGGTTTTGCTAAAGTTAGAAGCAACCAGTCTAAATCCAATTGATTGGAAAATTCAACAAGGCGTGTTGCGGCCTTTTCTTCCTCGTAGATTCCCTCACATCCCTGGTAAATAAATCAATTCCTCTTGTTGGCTATATTAGTAATCCATATTCAATGCTCTTTAATTTACTCTATGAATATTTACCTCTGTCAGTTCTGAGCATTAGTTCAATCCTTCAAAAAAATTTCTCTGTATATGCTTTACACTAATGTTGATTTTTTGGAGATAATGTTTTTGTTGCAACAGCTACTGATGTAGCAGGAGAGATAGTAGAAGTGGGACCAGAAGTGAAAAATTTCAAAATTGGTGATAAAGTAGTAGCTACGCTTGGCCAAGCTGTAAGTGCTCGATCATTCACTTGTTCTCTCCTTCTCTAGTATCTCTGTTATGTGTGTACATTCATGGTTCAACTGTTGTATACTGGACTGAATCTGACTCATTTTTAATGGAATATGACAAGCTCAGCTGGGCTTGCATCTTTCAGTTGCATCTTAAAAGAGTTTTTGATGTGATGAAAGCATAGCTGTGGCATATTTCTTAAATTATTGATTTCCACTGTATCCCTATTATATTTTTTGTTCGCTTTCCGTAATTATGCTATATATGTAAGACCGGTGACATTATGACAGAATGGAGGTGGATTAGCTGAGTTCGCAGTGGTTAAGAAGAGCTGGATAGTGGCAAGACCACCTGAAGTTCCAGCAGCTGAAGGAGCAGCCTTACCGGTCGCTGGGGTTACAGCTTATGAGGCTCTCACTCGATGTGCTGGGATCAAACTTGACGGAAGCGGCAACCAGAGAAACATTCTGATCACTGCTGCCTCAGGTGGCGTGGGTCACTATGCAGTTCAGCTAGCAAAGCTGGGAAACACACATGTAACAGCCACTTGTGGAGCTCGCAACGTTGAGTTAGTGAAGAGTTTAGGGGCTGATGAGGTTCTCGATTACAAGACACCAGAGGGTGCAGCTCTAAAGTCCCCATCCGGGCGGATGTATGATGTGGTGATCCACTGTGCTACCGGTGTTGCTTGGAGTACTTTCGAGCCTAATTTGAGCGAAAATGGGAAAGTTGTGGATATTACTCCCAGCCCTAATGCCATGATCACTTGTGCTCTAAAGAAACTTACTTTCTCCAAGAAGCAGCTGGTGCCACTTGTTTGGGCTAACATTGACAGAGAGACTACGAGTTATCTTGTTAAACTGGTGATGGAAGGGAAGCTTAAGACCATTATCGACTCGAAGCACCCATTGAGCAAGGCTGAAGATGCTTGGGCTAAGAGTATTAATGGCCATGCTACTGGGAAGATCATTGTGGAGAATTAGATAAATATATGCTGTCCTTCAATTGATGAAATGTTTTTCTACTATGAAAGTGTGAGCTATGAGCTTTTTAGCCTTCTATTTCTCTCTTAAATCTTAACATAGTGTTTATAGAGTAAATGAGTTGTTCTGTAAAAGAATTCAAATGAATGAGTTGTATTATATGAGTTTGAATTTACAATTTCCTTCACAGCAAGCCCATGAGGAAGAAGAAGAAGATTTAAAGTAAGTTTACCGTTCAAAAAAGAAAACCACCTTCTTAATAATTATTTGTAAAATAGTTACAACCTTGAAACTAAATAATTATTTGATTTAAAATTTCGCCATATATACAAATAAAGACATGTATCAAATTTTTTTGTGATATTATATGAAAAAAAAAAAGTTAAAATAAATATCTCAGCCATTGATAATAAAAAGTCATCAATATAGCAAAAATATAGAAATTCTTAATAGTACAAAGTCTTTAATGAATTATGAAAAATGAAAGTAAAAGAAGTTTATGAATTATGAATTATTTGATAGATTAAAATTTTAAATATAATTATTTGATGGATTAAATATATTCACAGTTTAAATATCTATCTTATATTATCACAATAATAGATGTAATAAAAATTACAATGCAAATAAATTTTTGAACTAGAAATACGCGATAACATTTAGAAAAGAAGCATGAAAAAAAAAAAATTACAATTAGGATATAAACAAAATTGAAAATTTAATAAAAAAATTTAATTTGCAGGTTAATGATAAAATAATTGATACTCTTACGAGAATGATAAGATAAAGAGTTTCTAACAATACTAATAAAGCAAACAAAAGAAAATATAAATAAAAAAAAAGTTTCAATTCATAACCTACGTTATTAGGTTTTTCATATAAAATAGTGCAAGTCTTTTGCGATAAAATTTCACACACAAACATATATATTTTTTTAATTAGTATTGAATTCAATAAAAATTAATAAATTTATTTATTAAAACTAAATTATTTTATTTTTTTAATCAATAAAATTAAAATTTTTAAAGTTTTATATTCTCACCGTATATATCTAAATATATAACACAATTTATAATTTTTATCCACTAAAATTTATATTTAAATAGAAAATTAACATCGTTAATAATTAAATTAGCTTTATTTTTTATAACTAATAAAATTAAAATTTTTAATAAATTTTCTATTTAAAATTAGATTAAACTCACTAATAGTTGCTAGAACATATTTAACAAGTATATTTATGCAAAAAAAAACACGATTGCAAACTTAATACTGCAAATTAACTAAAATTTGATGTAATAATTTTTTATACCAAAACATAATTTTAAATAGTCTAAAGAACGAATTCTTGATAATAAAAAATAATTAGAATTAAACACATATTTTATTTTAATAGGACAAAATCCTAATCATCAATGTATATATATATATATATATATATATATATATATATATATAAAAGGCAAATATTTTTTTCGGAGGAAGTCAACCTGTAACATATCCACTTGTCATCTTAATTTGACATGTCACGTATTTTTTTAATTAGGCTTCTCCTCGATGTGATTTAATTTAATTATTTAATGTATTGGTTCGATTAGATTTATTTAGAATTAGTATTTTTTTTTTATTTTTTTTATTTTAGGAATTGAAAAGGGAATTTCTATAGATGAAAGTCTGCTAAAGCCAGGTTCTCAACAAAAGGAGGGACTTCCTCCGTCGAGATAAGATTGAATTAAAGGGCATGGGCCGCTTGATTGCCTATTCTATAAACATGGGAACATTCAAAAACATGACAAGATTGAATTAATGCTTTTAAACTTTAACAGACGAGTAGCAACTCTGTTAGAGGAACTGTTTCTTGCTTTAACGCCTGGACCAAGGATAGACAATCTGTTTCCAGTATTATACGCGTGAAACCCATCTCCAGGCATCGTTCTAATGCAAATCCAGCAGCTTCCACTTCTGCCTCTTCAGTTCGAAGGAGAGCTCGACATCTCTTAACCCCTGATGCCATAACCAGTCCTGCAGAGTTACGAAGCACCATACCATAGCCACACCCATAAGCACCGTGAAACGCTGCATCTGTATTTACCTTCAACATATCGTCTATTGGGGGTTAGCATCTGCTACCCAGTTGGATGGAGTGATCAGAGTCGCTAAACTGAGGTCCCAGACTCAAGTAGTCCTCAAGTAATTGTTGTGCCTGCTGAAGTATACACACATATATATAAAAGTTATATCAGTGTATTCTTTTATATTTTTGGCAAAGGGCTTCTTCATCTCTGCTTTTAAATATATTATTTATTTTTTCTTAAAAATTTAGCATTTTCTACATTTTAACTATTTTGATCGATGGGGTTAGTAATTTTTACTCAAACTTTTTTTTTCTTCCTTTTTTCAAAATTATTTAACATATTTTTATAATCATAAACTATCAAATCAATAAATATAAAGCAAGTAGAATTTTCCTTGTGTTTCAAATTAATGATATATGTATAACTTAATTGTTTGTTTTTATATTTACTTGAAAATAAATTAATTTATAATTAAATTGAAAAGTTTTAAATGTAATAAATTAAGATAACGTTAGAGAATTAATAGCGTATTAAATAACAATTTATATAACTTTTAATGCTATAAATAAATTACATAATTTTTAATTTTTAATGATATGAAAAATTATTATTTTATATTAAAATTTTAAACTTTTTCTATTAAATTAAATTATATTAAATATAATTGATTAATTATAGTATTTATATAATTTTTAAAATAAATTATTTATTTATGAATTTTAATGAATAGCAAGTTAATTATTTTTTTACATTAATTTTAAAATAAATTTTACCAGCTTTCTTTTTATTTTTTTTATTTATCTATATAAATTTTAATATTTTTAATTCATATTCTTGAACACATATCTATCTATTTTGAGATGAAATTAGAAATTATGTATTCCCATGCACACTTTTAATTAAATAAATGATTTTTAATCATATTTTAATGAGTTGAAGAGTGAGTAAGTAATTTTAATTGATTAAATTTTCAACTTTAACGGTGTGTATATCATAGATATAAATTATGTTAAACTGAAAAAACAGGAAAAAATCGCTGGCCAAGTCCAAATTGATGGTTTTTGTTTGCTATATCAAAACCAGTTAGTTCATCTCATGTATTCAGCTACAGCTTATTCTTTTAATATTTTTACTATTCTCACTTTCCAATTCTATAATCCGTCGGATCAAATTTAGAAGAGTTTTAGCTCTGCATGTTGATCCACACAACCAAACCTACCAAAGTCCCTTTTGGACCTTTCGTGTTTCCTTCTCAATTCATCTTTTTTTCTGTTTCTTTAATATCTACTTACAACCAGAAAACCTCGGACACAGTAGAAGACAATGTCTATCTGGTGTCTTCTTTGGTTAACAAGTCTAACTGGGAGCGAAACAGCCACCTCAAATCTCTGGTATCTCATATGTCCCCATTGGCAGCCCACAAGATCATAGAGCTACATGATAACAACACTGAATTAGGCGTTCGGTTTTTCAAATGGGTTTGCAAGCAATCTACATATTGCTATGATATAGACAGCAGAATCCATTTGTTAAACTTAATTGTTTCCTCTAGTTTGTTTGGGATTGCACATAAGGTCATAATTGATCTGATTAAAGAGTGTAGTAATAGTGAGAATGATATGTTGAAGCTGATGGGTTCAGTTGATGGATTGAGAGAAGTAGGATTTAGGCTGAACTACCCTTGTTATAGCTTGCTATTAATGGGTTTGGCTAAGGTGAATATGGGTTTTGTAGCATTCTTGGTCTACAAAAAAATGGTGGCTGATGGATTTGTTATTGGTAGAATTGATTATAGAACTATAATTAATGCTTTATGCAAAAATGGGTATGTACAGGCTGGTGAAATGTTCTTTTGTAGGGTGATGAGACTTGGATATAATTTAGATACTCATATTTGTACTTCTTTGGTTTTAGGCTATTGCAGGGAACGTCTCCTGTCTGATGCCTTGAGGGTGTTTGAAATAATGTCTAAATTAGATGGGTGCGAACCCAATTCAGTGACTTACTCGACATTGGTTCATGGTTTATGTGAAGACGGGAAGCTTGAAGAGGCCTTTGGGCTGAAAGAAGAAATGAGTAGGAAGGGTTGTCTGCCAACTACTCGAACGTACACTGTCTTACTTAAAGCTGTGTGCGATATTGGATTGATTGACAAGGCTATTAGTTTGCTTGATGAAATGGTTAGAAATGGCTGTAAGCCTAATGTTTATACTTACACTGCTTTGATTGATGGGTTGTGTAGAGATGGAAAGATTGAGGAGGCCAACGGGATTTTTAGAAGAATGTTGCAAGATGGGCTATTTCCAGGCATTATAACTTACAACGCTTTAATCAATGGATATTGTAAAGAAGGACGAATTGTTTCAGCTTTTGAGATACTTGGTTTGATGGAAAGAAGGAACTGCAAGCCTAATATACGCACTTACAACGAGCTTATGGAAGGTCTGTGCAGAGTTAATAAATCTTACAAAGCTATGTTTCTTTTGAAAAGAATAGTTGATAATGGCTTGTCGCCTAATAGCGTAACATACAATATTCTTGTTGATGGGTTATGCAGAGAAGGTCAACTCAATGTGGCTTTCAAGATGTTTAGGTCAATGGAAGTTTTTGGTTTTCAGCCTGATGCTCTTACTTTCACTGCATTAATTGATCGTCTTTGCAAAAATAGGAGACCAGAGTGGGCAAATGCTCTGTTTGGTTCGATGGTAAAGAGTGGAATACCCCCAGATGAAATAGCTTTTACAGCTCTCATGGATGGATATTGCAAAATTGGTAAAACTAGAGATGCATTACTGCTTTTTACATGGATGATGGATCACACACATTTGAACAGTTCTCATGCATTCAACTTATTTGTTGATTTTTTTTGCAAAGAGAATAGGTTAAAGGAGGAGTATACAATGTTTGGGAAAATTTTAAAATATGGTTTAGTTCCTTCTGTGGTAACATATACAATATTGGTTGATGGGCAATGCCGAGCTGGTGAAATCAACAGTTCTTTAAACATTTTAGAGTTGATGAAGCGGATTGGTTGTGCCCCAAATGTCTATACATACACAATTGTCATTAATGGCTTGTGCCAAAATGGAAGAATTCAGGAGGCTGAGTCACTTCTCTCCAGTATGTTTGATGTAGGCGTACCTCCAAATGTCATTACATATACTATATTGGTAAAAGCACATGCCAATGCTGGTAGGTTGAATTGTGCCCTTGAAATTGTGAATACCATGGTTAAAAATGGGTGTCAGCCTAATAGTAGCATATATTCTGCTCTGCTTTCTAGATTTTCTTTGTCAAATGAGAATGCTGAAGCACAAATTTTTACTCATTCTCCTAATTTAGATGCTAATTCCTCACTTTCAGATGAGAATGATAATGATTGTCTTTCAAGTCATATGTTAAAGAACATAGATGTTGAACTTGCTTCAGAACTTGCAGATAAGATTGAGAGGTGTGGTGTGTCTGTTGCAGAATTTTACAATGTTTTAGTTTTAAGATTATGCAGAGAAGAGAGAATGGCCGAAGCAGATCATCTTATCCGGGATAAGGTGAAGTTTGGTCTTTTCCCTGATAAGGCTGTTTCATCTATCATTGAGTGGCATTGCAGAGAGAAGAGATATGATTATTGCCTGGACTTTATGAAGCTGATTCTTGATAATGGTTTTGTTCCATCTTTCGCGTCTTTCTCTCTAGTGATTCAGGGTCTAGAAGGTGAAGGGAAGATGCAACAGGCTCAAAACCTGGTTTCTAACTTGTTAAGATGCAGTGGTGTTCAGGAGGAAAATGCAATCTTACCATATATAGATTTCCTGGTGAAGGGGTATCAATCCCATGAACTTGTTGAACTAATTGATCAATTGCATTATAAGGAGAGGCCAGCCATCTAGTTAACATAATCGATTTCTGGTCCAGTTACAGAATTGTTGTTTTGAAATTAATGCTTTGCTCTATGGAGCGAAAGCTGCTACTACTAATTTCACATTCTTGACTATGGAGGATAATGTCCCAGAGAATCCAAACTCAGTTTTGGTACATTGCAGGTAAGAAGCCAGAAGATAGGTTACTGACTTTTGCATTTAAACCTCTTTTGCTTCTTCTTTTTTCATTTAACTGAAAGATCAGCACCAGAATGGTGGGTTAGTGTTGATGAATGTGGCTTTCAAGCGGCTTTCTTTGTTGTTAATGCAAATTAGAAAGTTTTTGTGGCTTGTTAATGCAATGTTGAAGCAACCAACTCCATTGAGTAAGAAGAAGAAAGTATATGCTTTGTATCAGTTCAGTCAACATCCTCTTTTCTTTAAATACCATTTTAGCATTAATTCTTTTTTTTTTTTAAATCACTATATTCATATGTCTTAAATATTTCATTGAGCATGAGTGTAAATATTTTTAATATTATGTACATGCACAAAAGCAAGCATAGTTTGAGAGAAGATTCAAGTTTATGAAAATGCTTTTCTTAATTTATTATTTTACTACATGTTTTTTTCCAGCATCAACGATGTAAAAGTTTATTTTATTAACTTTTAAGGACAAATATTTTTAAAATAAAGCATGTTTAATTGATGTTGATTAAGTCAATAAGATTTTAGAATTTTATTATGCTACCAATAATTCTTTAATTTTGATTGTTTATAAAAAAATAAAATCTTCATTATCATTACATGTGTATATTTTTATATTAATATATTCTAATTGCATATATATTAAATATAAATATTATGTATAAATTAAAATTATTAGCAAATATGATTTCTATTTACTTTTAAATATTGAATTGACAACGAAATGTTCAAAATGTTTAATTCTAGAATAATTGAACAAGATTTTGTCAAATCTTTTTCTTGTTATTTGCGAATAAACTTTTCATGTCAAAAGTTTTAATAATTATTTATTGATTTTGATAATTATTTTCATATACTGCGTTTTTTTAAGTAAATTTATTAGTTTTGGGGCAATCAGTCAATATCATATTCAAAATTTCAGTATTTAATAAATGTCACAAAATATTAAATATTAAAAAACTAACAGATTTTATCAAAATAAAATAAAAATATCTAAAGTAACCACAAACAACATAAAACTAATAAATTTGATCAAAAAGAAAAAAAAAAGAAAAATGTTTAAAAAAAATTAAACGGCGAAAGGAGAGAAATTGCCTAAGAAAACACAAAGAAATGCAAAATCTGTAAGGGTAAATTCTTATATAACTTATATGATTCGATTACGAGGATGCTGATTGATGACTATAATCACAATGATGGGTAAATACAATATATATTATATTATATATTATATTAATAAAATAAATATATATATATATATATATATTAATTTAAATAGAATTGAGAATCCTACATTATTTCAATAGAGTATATATAGAATCCATTGCGATGATAGTTTTTCAATAAAAATAAAGTTGGTGATATGCTCATATAAAAATGAAATCGCGGAAGAGGAATAGAATCTAAAAAACTAAAAGAAATTGTTGAACAATGCCAATAATGAGAAAAAAAAACTGAGAGCTGAAAATAATGGAGACTGCAAAAAGATGGTAGCATAAAAAAGAAATGATAATTAAAATAGAAAATTAATAAAAAAAGAAAATGCTAAGCAATTAAAATATTAATAATTAAATAATAAATTAATAAAAAAAAGAAATACAAAGCAATTAAAACAATAATTTATTAACAAACTCATGTTTAATAAAATAAAAGAGGCATAAAAGTAAAAGTAAACCAAAACTGATAATAATTTAAATTGAAAAGTCAAACTAACATTCTGTAAATATAAATTTTAAAATATAACATCTATTAGAATTATCTTTAATATAGTGAATATTATTTAAAAGAGAAAGTTATCCCCTATTGTGTAGCTAAGCAAAGATATGACCAAGGTTTTAGAATTATTGATTTTGATTTTAAAATCATCAGTTTTGTAAAAAGGTGAAATCAAAATTTAATCTCTTTTAGATAATTTATAAGACGATTTTAGATCTGTAAATTTTGATTTCCTCTAGATTTTACATCTTTTAAAATATTGAAGAAAACAAGATGCAATTTAATTAATATTTTCATTTATATGAAAATTCACCAATTTGATATTTTCTCTCTTAGGCCACTTGTCTTTCAACAGATAAAAAAGAAAAATCTACTCACTCGTAATATTTTTTCAACCTGCTGCGGTTTCAATAAATAAAAGAAAATTTTCAAAATGCCGGGAAAGAAAAATGGACTATTTATGATATTTGGACATGGAAAAAAGTATCCTAAAACATATCCTAATTTCGCATAATTTATGAAAAAATAATATTTACTGATATTAGAATATTTCGTCCCTTAAGGACGAAGTCAACCTCATTAGTTTAAGCAAAATGACAACCTTTTTGAGTAAGATTGAAAAAAGAAAGACTCATCCTTATCCTCTCCCTTACACGTGTCGCTCTTGAAGTATGAAAACATTAGTGCTCTGTATTCTTATGCAACGAACAAAGCAAAACTTCCAACCTAAATCGAAATAAACCGGTTTACGGTCCAGACCGGAGTATCACGCGCTTAATATCGAACCGCATCAACTACACCACACGCCAACCCTAAAAATAAAAGGTAGAAACCAAGGGCAGTAGCGAAATCTCAGAAAAGCCCAAACTCTTTTCTTTTATGACGCTTAAGTCCCACAATAGCCCAATCACGTTTAACAACTGTTGCGTCACCCAAGGCCTATCAACTCCGGCATATTCGTCAATAGAAAAAGGATTCCCCGAATATTGAAGATTTTAAGGGACATTTTAGTAATTCAACTTCAAAAGTAGTACGATATCAATATGGGGACCACCTCCTTCCCCACCACAACCAAGCATTTTCTTCGTTTCTCATTTTAAAATAAAAAATTGGGAAAAATCCATGTATTAAAATAATCATCAACAATTTTCGTTTTCAAAATAATAACAAATATTCATATATTCTAATATTTCTTTGGTTTTTTCTTCTTTGCTTCTTCTGCGGAATCCTTTCTAATGGTTTAGCCAGTAATCTAATTCTCTCTCTCGTCTCTTTCCTCTTTCTCTCTCAAATTCTTGCTCTTTGTTTTTGACGAAATCGTTAACGCATTGGAGATGCATATTAGTTCTTAGATCTCTGGTGTTTTTTGTTAGGCATCAAATGGTGAGTTTTGCTTGTTTCTGTCCTTCCATTTTTCCTTTTTAGTGTATAATTTTGTGAATTTTGAGTTTGTTGCTCTTATTTCCGTTTTCTAGAGCTGCAATTTTTCTTGCAAGCCAAAATGTAGTTTGATTTTTGAGTGTCAGATTTGTTTGGTTGCCAAGAAAGCTGAAGGGGATGGGAAGACAGTGAATGAAAATAGAAGTTCTTCTGTTATCTTGGTTTAGTTTAAAGAATGAAAATAATATATAGTTTAATTAGATGAAACCAATTGCCGAATTAGACTTACTTGGAGAGGCTTGGTTGGTAAGATGTTTGCAGCTTTAGATGTTTCTTTGGAAGATTTTGAAGTTTTCAGCAATTAATCGAAAATTAACCTCTTAAGATGCTTATTAGGTGCTTGTGATTATGTAATTTTTATTGCTGTTTTAATTATGATTGATAAATAAATTATGCCTTTGGTGTTCAATTTTTCTTTTTTTTTTGGTTTCAATTAGAAGAATAATTTTCCATTGAGGAATTAAAGATGTTTTTTTATTCTTTTGCTGGTGTAGACATACAGTTGTTAAACATTGTTCTTAGCTTGTGTAAGTAAGCAGCAATAATTTCTTAGAGATGAATTGGATTTGGATCTGTAGATGGATTTTTCTGTTAAATGGGACACATAAAAAAAGCAAGAAATTTGCTTCCGGTGATTTTTCTTGGAACTGCAAATACTTTTTTTGTGGTTTTGATATAATAGCAGGTAATAGGATGTATTCTTCTTGTAACTTTAATAGGCTTGAGAATTAAGATGGATTTTCCATATTTTGTATTTTAGGTGCATTAGCAATCAAATAAAACTGAAAAAGTGGTAGATCCAGTTACATAATTATTCAGTTAATTGCACTTTTTCTTTTCTTTTTTTTTTTTTTTTCAAGTTTGCATTTGTAAGATTTGATTTGCTGGAATTCTATTAATTTTTTTTTTCACTTTTCCTATTTGTTTGCAGCTCAGCTCAAGTTTTTGACTGATGGGCATTCCTGGACATAAATTTAAAGAGAGATTGACATGCTAACTTGACATTTCTTGTACAGAGGTCTAATAGAGATCATAGATGATTCTAGCTTGTTGCAGCTTGTAGAAGCTGCATGTAAGCATGTTGATAATATATTGGCTGACATTCAATTACTCCTACAATGAGAATTTGGTTTCTTTCAATGTTGTATATAACAAGCTACAGTTTAGCACTAAACAGCATATGCAAACTAGTAACTCGCACTCTGTGGACAGAGTAGATACCTCTATTTGGAGGTTCTTAGAAGTTCATTGACAAATTTTTGATTGTCATCTTCTACACTTCTAATAATGGAAAGGTAAGTACCTTGGCTATTCAATTGATATACAGCATTACTCTTCTTCTCTGTTGCTTATGCTACTTTTGGCATAATTTCTTATGATTTTCTTCTCAGATATAAAATTTTGGAGGAACTTGGTGATGGTACTTGTGGTAGTGTTTTTAAGGCTATCAATCTGGAAACATATGAAACTGTAAGGAGCCATTTACAGTAACGACCTTTTCACTTTTCATATACTTGGATTTTTAATTTTTCATTTCTAATTAATATTTATAATGCATTCAAACTTATCACTTGAAATTTTTATTTCCTAAAATAGAAGGAAAATCATTTGGATAGTCTTTGTGGTATGATCTAACTTTTTACTAATTCAGGTAAAATGTAAGCCTGCTTGCACGTACTCTAGCAGTAACTATGTAAATTCAGATTCATCTTTTGTACTGACTACTGACTAGAAAGATTGTTTATATCTAATTACACATTCGAAACCCGAACAACTAATCAATTGCAGTTTAAAGTGAGAATTTCCAGCACTTCAACACATGTGAGATGCATAAGAGACTCATGATCTGATTGCTATTTGCCAAATGCCGCTTTTTTGTTTTCAAATTTGAATTTTCAGCTTTAGAATTTATAAAATTAGCCAGTGAACCAAGAAATATAACTAAGCAATCAAAATATAAAAATAGAACGAGAAAAGAAATAAATAATGTATTCTAACCTTGGTTGCAAATGACATGTGACAGAGAGAGAGAGAGAAGGTTAAGGGGAAATTTATAGATAGTTATAACAAAAGGAAAAGAAATTGTATTATGTTTTGAAATTGTATTATGTTTAGAGCTAATTTCTCTACTTTTCTGCTTTGAAATTGTATTTTGTTTACAGCTAAGCTAGGGGGGAAAAGAAAAGGAGAAATAAAATTTTGCAGTATGTTATGTAGTTAAGGAAAAAATGGTTTACTTCATGGTTCTAGTTCCCCCACTTATATTATTGTTGTTTCCTTTGATCTTAGGTTGCTGTGAAGAAAATGAAGAGGAAGTTCTATTTTTGGGAAGAATGCATGAACTTGAGAGAAGTGAAGGTACCTGTGTTGCTAGACTTCTATAATCAAATCTATAATATGCTCAACAAACTACCAGACTTGTGTTATCTTCTGCAGGCCCTTCGTAAACTGAATCACTCCAATATCATAAAGTTAAAGGAGGTTGTCAGGGAATACAATGAGCTATTTTTCATTTTTGAATACATGGTGAGTGATCTTGTCTTCTAATTTCATACTAGTTTTGATGGGCATATTATAGTTGTATTTGGAATGCCAGGAGAATCACAGCCTGTCAACTAAATAATAGTGTATCATGATGATTATTGGAAAAGTGACTCTAAAGCATGGTATATGGTGCTGTATCATGCTTAAACATTATTTTGACGTGATCCTTGATTGATGGTCAACTAAGTCTTAATTCTCAAAATAAGGATGGAAACCATATGAATACTTATATTCCAATTTCTATCCATGAGTTGTTAAGATACTATCTCAAATACAATCATCTGAGACATGAATACTTGTTCACTCTACTTTTTGATGGATAGGAATATCATGCTTTGAAACTGAGAACAGATAATTGACTGTTCATTAATCGGCAAATTCTTGATTCTGGACTTATTGAACCAGGAATATAATCTGTACCAAATCATGAGAGAACGAGAACGACCTTTTACAGAGGAAGAGATACGAAATTTTATGTCACAGTTGCTGCAAGGACTTGCTCATATGCACAGGAATGCATATTTTCATCGAGATCTAAAACCTGGTAAAATATTAGTTCTTTCTTCTTTATCTACATTATTATCATTTTCTAATTTTAGTTGCTTTTTTAATCTCCTTGGAGGAGTTAATTAATTTGAGAAAGAAAATTCATAACCAAAGACGTTTTCACCTACAGAGAATTTGCTGGTGACAAATGATGTTCTTAAAATTGCTGACTTTGGACTGGCTAGAGAAGTTTCATCAGTGCCTCCTTATACTGAGTACGTTTCCACACGGTGGTAAGTCTATCTGTAAATGGTGAATTTTGTCTCATCTTTTGAGTGGTTGTATTTGTGTATGCTAGAAACTTATTATTTTAATAGCCTTTATTTCATGTTTTATCTTGTTCGAGTATGTTTCCAGGTACCGGGCTCCAGAAGTTTTGTTGCAGTCCTCAACATATACTCCTGCGATTGGTAAGTTTCTTTTTTTTTCCATCCTTTGCCCAACTCTTTCACCTGTAAATCTTAAACCTTTGTTTGTTTTCTAGTCTCAACAAAATTGTCAGGACTTGGTCTTCCGATTTGTTTTTCTTCAATAAGAACTGACTTGTATTATGCTTCCCTCAAAAAGGAGACGATTTATTGCTTAAGGATTTCTATCTTCTTTTCTTTTGGGTTTATACAATGTAAATTCTTAAGCTGCATTTGACCAATGCAAAAAGAAGTTCTCGTTTTCTTTTGATAGTTATCATAGGCTGTGCTTTCCAAAATCATTATATATTCCTCTTTCGGGAAAGGTTTTCATTTCGTGTTTTCTGGTAGAGTTCTAAAAATAGAATTTAAAGACAATCTAATGAATTTGTAATGATGTTTATCGTTCCTGCAAGGTGAAAACAAATTGATATTCATTATTCTGTAATGCCCCCACTTTTTATACAGTGTTTTTATAGGCTATTTATTGCTAGGTTTCCTTCAATTGATTTTTAACCTTGGAGACAATATATGCAGATATGTGGGCAGTTGGCACGATACTAGCTGAGCTATTCACTTTGTCCCCTATTTTCCCTGGTGAAAGGTGATTTATTATTATCTTTAATTGCATATCTTTGGTGTTTAAGATGCAAAAATATTATTTTGTTATGTGGAAGTCCATTCTTCCTCTTACCCTCAACCACATCCACCACCATAACACACGCATAAATATGCTGCCATAGTTACATGGTAATTCTGGGCCAGGAAGATTTCATCCTCCGTTGTGTTCTAGAACTTGAACATACTTTTTCTTTTTTGCCCTTAGTTAAACAGGAACGAGGTCATTCTAACACACAATGTTCTATCAATCTGCTGCTTATAATTTGACATAATTTGTTTGTGCATTGATGTTGATCAAATAACAAAAATAGATATCTGTAATAAAGTAAATGGATTTCTATTAAAAATTACATTAGGTGGAAGCATTGCCATTTTTCATCTTGATGTTAAGGAAGTTATTTTTAATCTTGTACATCATTTTTTCTTTCTGTTATATGCTAATTCAGAAAGTAATTTAATTATACTTGTGGGTAAAATTTCTTTCTCACTATTGATGAAATTACATTGTTGATGAAGAGATATATAGACTTACAATTCCTGTAAATTATAATATCTTGTAACCTATATGCTTGTACAGTGAGGTAAGTTTCTTTCCAGGAATTGCAAATTTATTGGTCTGTTAGCTCATGCACGGAGGGTGAATTTTGGTGTATATGTTCCTGAAAAACTGTCAGTTCTTATTGAATTTCACCTTATGAAATGAATTCCCCATGGGCAGTGAAATAGATCAATTGTACAAGATATGCTGTATTCTCGGTACACCTGATAGAACTACATTCCCTGGAGCAACAAATATCGCTCGATTGATGAATATTTGCTATTCAGAGGCAAGCTAATCTATGAATAATTACTGCTTTATTCTGTCTTTTATGCTTAGATTTTAGGCTTATTGTTCCTATTTTTATTTATTTTCTTTTCATTGTTATTCTTGGTAGATTTCACCTGCCAACCTCTCTGAAATAATTCCAAACGCGAGCATAGAAGCCATTGATTTGATTATGGTGAGTGTTGATGCAATATGCTTCCGTTAGTTTGCCAAGTGACTTTTTGTTGAAATGGTTTTCTGAATTTTGATTTCTGTGTGTCGGCTTGCTTTTTCAAAGCAATTATGTTCATGGGACCCATTAAAGAGGCCAACTGCTGATCAATCGTTGCAACATCCATTTTTCCACGTAATTCTGTGCTCCCTCATCGGATTTGTGCTTTATTTTCACATGAAATCAGTTTACTAATGTGTATTGTATAGGTGGGTATGTGGATTCCTTATCCAATCCGAGATCCCCTTGAACTGAAGCTAAATAATATAGGTGAATTTTTCTGAAGTTCTAGATTGCAGATGTGGATTAGTTTGAGTTTTTATGAACTATTTTCATCTTGTACTATTCAGCAGGAACAAAGCCAAATCTGGAGTTAAATCTGTGGGATTTTGGTGCTGAATCTGATGACTGTTTTCTTGGCTTGACATTGGCTGTGAAGCCCAGTATTTCAAACTTGGGCAAGTAACTAACTATAAATTGCTTCCTGCTCTAATATGATGGATAACAGAGTTATATTGATAGGGCATGATAAAAGTTCTGTTCTGTCTGCCCGTCTCTTCTTTCTTGTATCTAACATGAGAGTTGCACAATGGAAATGTTCTCAGTGCTATCATTTTTAGTACTTTACTTGTAAATGCATCCTACTTCCCCCTTTCTTGCTGGCAGAGTAGATGTTCCTCTTAAGTCATTTATATATTCACTGGGAAGATGGGAATTATACTTTCTATTCCCTCTTAATAAGACATAATGTGTGCCATTTGTTTAAGTTACTATATCAATGTACCTTGTAATTTGATGTTCATGATTTATCCTCTTTCTCTGAGTAGTTAGATTATCTCTCTCTCATTTCTGCTGTTTCTAACTTGTAACACTTATTTCCTGCAGAGGCAGTTCAAACTGTTTCTGAAGGCATGGAAGAGGTAAGTTTGCACGACTGCATTCAAGATTTCTGCTGGAACATATTTATAATCCGTGACTTCAAATAGATTATGAAAAATAAATTTTACTGAAATTGTGTACATTTCTCCATGCAGAATATTCTGTTTTGCTCTGATTTCAAAGGTCATCGAGAACAGTCAGGTACCTGTTTGGTTATTTCGTAGGCCTATAAGTGGGCCATTCCTGGAAAGGCATGCATTTTGTTTAGCTTATCTTCGTTGCTCTGGAAAATAATCCGTGAACTTTTCAATATGATATTTAGAGAAGTTTTCTACTTATTCAGTAAATTTCCACAAATTTTAATTGGAGGCTTTCCTGTTTTTCCTTTTTCCTTTTTTTTTGTTTTCTGTTTGTTTTGAGGCAATTGACATAGCCTTGTAGAAGTTGAAAACTGTAAGTTGGCCAAATTTCTCAAAAAGTGTCCTTTTGACTTGTAGAAGTTGAATACTGTTAGTTGGCTAAATTTCTCAAAAAGTGTCCTTTTGAATAAAGCAACCTTTGCCCTGGGTAGAAAGTGGATAAAAACTATGGGAGTTCTCAATCATTCTTGGTTCTCTAATAATATTCTGTCGGATTTGTATTTCAGTGTTTTGGTCACTACTATCTCCAGATCAAAACGGAATCCACTCTCCAGTTGAGCCATCGGCGTCATTGTCGTTCAGGTAAATATATGCAGATTAATTTTCTCACTGGTGAATATATGCAGAATAATTATCCAGTAGACCTGAATGACCATGTCACCCCGAATCACCTGTGCAATATTTATCTTCTGCTTTTCCTTTATTGCCAGAATTCTTGCGAGTCATCTCTTGTGTCAAAACAGTCATCTACTCCAATTTGTCATCCGCACATAGCATTATTTTCCCTTTTATTTGTTTTCTGCAAAGTCTATTTATTTTCAGTTCATGTTTAATTCACCTTTTCTCACCATCTTTATATAACACTCAATAAAAAGATGTACATTTTTGCTTGGCAGTTCAATTCAGCATCCATCAGTAGTTCCACAATCAACTGGATGCGCAATTACATCATTAGATTGTCCATTATTGGCTATGTCCTCCCCAATTCAGCAAAGCCATTACCTTTGATTGATTCTACCAGTGTGTACAAATAAGAAAGTTGTACAGATAATCTGTAATTTATAAGACCCCGATTTTGTAAACTTTCATAGCTTTTATTATGTCTTCAGAAATCAGAACTTTTTTCCTGGGAAAATTTGCCAAGAAGAAAGCTGTTGGATTCAAGTTTACTTAATGGACGCCAAAAACTTCATGGTGTAGATTTCTTGAACGCGTTTCTTTCTCTTTTTCCTTTTCTTTAGGGCTGAATATATAAATTCATTTTTCAACTTTTTTGTTTTAATCTAATGGAATTCTCGATTTTTTACTTTTATTCATTAAACGACGTTTCGATTTGTAGAATTATCTTATTGAGTACTTTAATTTATAAAATTAAATTAATTAAATAACTATTAAATCTTTAGAAAATGTGAAAATTATTATTTAAAAAGTCATGTTGATTAGAGATTAGATTAATATTTTGTATATAAAAGACAAAAATCCTCAATATTGCTATTGTTACAAATTTGTAAGTTTAAGAGCCTCTAAACATATATTTCATAATAATAAAAGTTTAAAATGAAAGGCTATTAACTATATAATATTTTACTATAATATTTATTTTTTTAAAAATGCATAAACTAAGTTAATCTTCATGAATTGAATTTATGTACAAGTCTGCTGGTTTTTAAGAGGGTTAATGTATCAAAATATTCCTAATTTTACATATTTTTATTTATTTTGAGATTTTTATTAATTTTACCTTAATTCAACATTTTATAGCAATGGCACCCATTCGGGATAGAATTGCAAAGAAAAATATATTTTCATTTTTCTTAAAAAATAATAAAAATAAAATTTTAGATGTTATTTAGATATCAAATTATATTTATATATAATAATTGACACATTTATATTTCAGAAATATAACATTGAGATATGTGCAATTAAAATTAAAAAATTACTTTTTATTTTTTTATTAAATGAATAATAATTTTGATGCCATTATCAATCAAAAAATTACTATTATTAGATTTTTTTTTTTCATACTTAAAATATAGATAATATGAAACAAAATCGTAATTAAATTTTTTTAAAAAATATAATTCGTTAATAATAATAATAATTATAAATACTCATATAGGCCAAAACTTTACCGGTAACTAATAAAATTCTATGATTTTTTAACAGAATAAAAGAAATCTTTTGAACAAATTATTATTTTTTTTTTTAACAAAAGATATCTTGTAATTTCCATATGTATGTATTATATATATATTGGCACAATAGAAAGGAAGTTAAGAAACGAAAGACCGAACGTGATAGTGCCAACTGCATCACCTAATAAAATAACTCTGAAGGACAACGGCAGCTGCTGTAACTGTAAAAAGACGAAAGACCGAATGTGTGCAGTACAGACACAACTCGAAGAGGATAAGAGTAATAGATGTGTTTATAATAATTGTCTATATAGATATAGACATCCACCTTTATACAGCTAATGATGTCTTCTACATATAATGTTTTTCTTTTATCAAATCATTATGCAAATAGAGAAATTTGAATAAACTTTTATATTTTTTGGTCAATAAATTGTATCAACCCCTTCTTCACCCAAATAAATTGTAAAAGGGATTGAAGTTGTATTAGATTTAGCATTCTACATTTACGAAATCACATCCCTTGAGCAAACAGCAAACATAAAGGTAGTTCAATTTAAAACAGTAATAAAAACGACAGGCTATGCAATTAGGGCTTTCAAATCCTTAGCCAAGTCTGCAATGAACTTGTCTTGAATATCTTGATCCAGTAAGAACTCCCTCCATTTTTTATGACTCTCCCTTACAGATTTGCATGGCTCTTTCTCAATCTCCATCATAACTGCTCTAACGGCCTCGTTAATGTCCTCTTTCCCGAAATATCCATCTTCATCTCTTCTAGTTACTTCCATCCCAGCCTTCATCCCCCCAGCACAAAGCACAGAGTTGAAGAACTGGTCACCTTTCATGGGCAAAAGCACCAACTGACAATCTTTAACTAAACCTTCAATTATAGAACTAAACCCTGCATGACACAAGTAACATCCGACACTATCATGCCCCAATATAAGTTGTTGCGGGACCCATCCTGCATGCAAAATCCCTCTATCCTTCACTCTCTCCAGAAATCCTAACGGCAGAACCCTGTTTATTTCAGTCTCTGAATCAACTCCGGCAGGAAAGTTCAAGACCAGAACAAATGGCAACCCAGTAAGTTCTAATCCAAGAGCTAGCTCTTGTATTTGATTATCCGTCAAGAATGTTTCGCTACCAAAGTTGCAGAAGATAACAGATTTTGGAGGAAATTGCACTAACCATTTAGCCCATTTGTCGTCAAGCACGTTAGACGATAATGGCGGCTCAGGAATTAATGGACCACTTAGAAGAACTGGTTTTTGATTTTGGCTTCTTATGAAATCTATATAGGGTCCTTCCATTTCATTGGTGGTCTTAAAAATCATAGCCGTGCAATTAGTTATACATTCAAAAACTCTGTCAAAGGCAGTAGGACCGCCATCAAAACTCGTAAAAATATACATGAGGTTTTGAGCTTGAAATGTTTTTATGGAAGTAAATGATGTTAAAGGAAACCCATTTGGGGGTTTTAAAAGATCAACAAATGTAGGAATCTTCTTCGTAGGAGATCTTTCAGGTACAGTAATGTAAGCAGCAGCAATAGCAGAGTAAACAGAAAACATCACAGCTTTGATACCGAGATCTGAAGCCAGTTTTGGAAGCCAATGTTGAGCGAAATCCAAGAAAATGAAATCTGGATTAATTTGAGATAAAAGATTCTTGATTTGTGGCTTCATCAGATCTAATGCTTGCTTGAGAAGCTCAGCCATGGCGGGTGCCATTTCTGATGTGCTATCGAGTCCTGGAGGCAGACCGTGGACTCGAGGGATTTGGAGAGGGATGATTTGAGCTTTCGGAGTTAGAAGAAGAGAGGATTTTATCCGTTGAATATTGCCTGGAGGTGACAAGAAAGTGATTCGAAATCCATGAGAAGAAAGCTTGTTAGAAAGTTGTACAAACGGACTTATATGACCAAATGCAAACCATGGAAACATTACTACATGGATATCTGGCCTAGTCGTCATTTTCTGATTTTACTGAACTCTATCTTCTTTTTTACTGGCTCCTCCTATGGCGGTAATGTTATTTATAGAGAGAGGAGCAATGGAAAGTGTAGGAGCTGGACAATAGTTGAGCACGTAGTTGACTGCTGGTTGGTTGACCTGTCAGTTTGTTGGCTTTCTGATTGACGGATGAACACAAGGAAGTACAGAGACTTGAAGAGGGGGTTGATGCGAAAATTTTTATTGAGTTTCTAAATTTTAGGAAATTTTGAATTTTTAAAATTTTAAATTAAGTTTTAACAATATGGAATAGAATTAAAATTTTTTTTTATGAAAAATAATTTATTCTAAAATATTTATCATATTTGTAGTTTCAAAGAAAAATAAATATTTTTTTCATTTTACTTTTTGTATACGAAGAATAATTATTATTTCAACTTAATGATTTTTTAAAAAATTAATATCAAATTATGAAAAAAATAATTAATTTACATAATAATTTATTTAAAGAACGTAAATTTTTTAATACCGCTATAAAATTACGAAACATTAGTAATATTATTACATAATAAATATAATAATTGTTGTGATTCAACCAAAAGCACTCCTATCAACAAAATTGAAGCTGCAGTAAACAGTGTAACTACAAGTTTTGTACAAAGATAATTCAAATATTGTAAATTATAAAAATTAATATGAAACAATTAAAGAACAACAAAAAATGATTTTATTCCTGGACCATGCTATTGGATTCAATTTTCTTGGTAAACACAAGTCCAGCAACCCAATCCATCCTCATGTCTGACAAAGCTTCTTACATGTGGCTTTGGAATGGGCCTAATAAGCAGGAGACCGAAATATGTTCTGATCCATCTACCAGACCTTTAAAATCAATTGCCAACTCTAATTCAAGATTTACTACTTGGAACCAACCAAGTTGAGCATATTTTTTCGGGTACATTTTGCACCCGGTATCCGAACACCCATATTACCACGGGCGCCGACTAATCCTGGCTCCAGCGAGAGGCTGTAGGACTCCGAAGGGCGGCACTCTCTCCCTATCAAGTATTTAACGCTGGCTGGATTCCAAGTTAAGCATGTTTTAAATTTGTTTTCACTTGGCTCAAAACATGGGGATGCAAAATCCACGGCATGTGGGAATAAAACAAGAATTTTAACTTATAATCATTTTTATTGAGTTTCAAAATTATATATTTAGATAATACTCTTACTCTTTTAGAGTTAGCTTTCAGTGGATAAGTTAAATCTAATAAATTTTATTAAAATGGTATTAGAATCCCATATCCTATTTTAACGTGTTTGCCGATAAACTTTAGATTAATTATGAGAGAGTGTATCGTACATAAACGCGAGTGAGTTTGTCATTGCTTCTTTTATTTAGTTAGCTCTTAACTACATGACAGTTTAATCTTCAATTTATGACACTGTTGGAACATATCCTTGCCTGCTATTTGCTTTCCAGGCAACTTCTTATCAGCCCAGATTAGTAAATCATGAACTCCAGCATACCCAAATGATAAAATTGTCATCCTTTTCTAGATTCATCGCGTTTCTTATTTGTTTGTTTAACATTGTTTTACTTGCCATAAAGAAGAGAAATGCATGACCTTTTACTAGTTTTGCAGTAGACTAGTTGCTTTGATTGCTTGTAACAGAAGAGGAGTTTTTTTAATGCTCATTTGAGAGAATCTTGAGTGAGTCATAAGTTCTAAAAGTATAAGCATTGAATTATTAATCCAAAGAAGGAGGATTCTTTTTTTTTTTTTTTTCCTTTAGATATAGAAAGAGGTAAATTGAAAAGGTAGAGTATTTATATATAGGGATCTGATTTTTTAAACAAAGGATGTAATGTTAGATATTTGTTTAAATTAGGAAAGACAATTTCTCTATATTAATGACATTGACATGCACATGAATATAATACTATACTAAAAAGATATTTGATATTTTTTCAGTTAAGGAATAATAAATAAATAACTTATTAAACTATGAAATGTCAGAAAACCAAATAGAGAGGATGGGGGTGAAATGTTAAAGTTAAACAGTAATAAATAAAAGGGTAAAACACAAGCAAAGAAAGAAGAGAGGAGGACCAAACCTATGCCTATCCAATTATCCTCAAATCCTTCTTTTTGACACGTTTCTCTCATCTCTCTCTATTCCCTCTTATAAATACGCTTTGCCTATCACCTTTTATATTTTCTCTCTGCCCTTTGCGGGGGGTTTCTTTGAGGACTGAGATAACCATCGAGAGCGAGACAGAAATAGCCCCTTCTTAACAAACGAAACAACGAAAACCCCCAATACCAATTCGTGAGATTTGATATCAAATGATCTGATAATACACGAAGGAAAAAGGAAACCCATATATAGATACAAAGACAAGGAAACAGGTAGAGAGAGATTGAGATAGAGAAAGAATCACTTTGAAAGCTTGTTTCTTTGCCATTTTCTTTTCCTTGTTTGAGATCTTTCCAATCTTCTTACACATTGTCTCCTTTGATGATTAATTGAACCCTTCAATTCTTTTACCTGTTTTTGTTTTTCCCTTCCTAGACATCTTCTCTTTTAAGCGCCATTGAAGCTATCTGTTTTGCTTTTTTTTTTTTTTTTTCTAACTTATTTTTTACTGATCTTTATTGATGGTTCGGGAAAATGGGTTTTTATTAAGTGGGAACTTTGCTTCACATAAGTTAATTGCCTCTTCTTTTTTCTTCTAGGGTTTGATCAGATCCTCACTGGAATCAACCCTAATTGTGTTTTTTGGAGCATTAGGGTTATGATCAGAAAATTGATAATAGAGAAATTGAAGATTGGATTGTATAGCTAGTTTTCGATATTAATTTTCACGAAAGTTGATATCTACTACTGGGTCTGCGCATTGAATACGCAAAAGGAATTTTTCAGAATCCTGCTTGGCCACAAACCCAGGGGCACTTTGAACTATATAGAGAAGGTGGTTATAAGTGATTTGCATTTATGGGTTTAAGTTATTGATTCCTTTAGTAAAAGGAAACTCCTGATATTCGTTTTTGCTTATGACCAGGTTCTGATTTCTCTGTTGGCCCAGTGGCAAACACAAAGGATCAGATTGCTATGGAACCTCAGCATTTCAGAAAAATCTTACAGATTGACATAGATTTATTTCCACTCATCTGGGTCATTGTTGGTGCTAGTCTATTGTTTGTTTACATTTAAGTTTCATTTTACTCTTATTTCAACTGAAGGGTATTTCAATTAAGGATAATTAGAAATTTGGCGTTGGAGATATTTTGGACGAATATGGACTGATTTTCAAGCTGGAAATGACTGCAAGGACATGGTGTATGGACAAGGGCATAGTTTTTGGTCTGTTCCTCTGTTGGAACAACAGTATAAGAATCTAGAGGAAGCTCTTTGCTTTGTGGAAAGATCCCACTTTGCCATTTCCAGGATCACCTGCAATGTCTCGGTGCTTTCCATTTCCACCACCAGGATATGAAAAGAAGGCTAGAATTGATGATACAGACTTGCTAAAAAAGGTTTATACTTCTTAATAACCTACAATTGCTAGCTTGAGTTGCCTTCATTTCTGGGTCTTTCTTAACTAGTCATTCTATATCCTTATTAATGTTGAATCATACAAATTGAGCGATTTAACTTTGGGAAAGTTTTACTGGAGTTTGGAATTTTGGTATTAAGGCATTTCTCACCTTGAGAAAAAAAAGGTGACTTTCCTAAGAATTTGAGAGAATTATCTGAAATTTTGTCGTAAGGTAGAAGAAAGTTTATTAGGGGCACCCATACTGAATTCAGAAACCCCACAGAAGACAACAGTGTTGAAGATGACTAATTTGAAGATGATGATTATGACTTCATGTTGCTATTTAACATGAATACCTATTCAATATTGCCTTCATTGGAGAGTACTTGAAACTGTGATATATGTGAAAAATGGGCTAGAATATTATGTGAAAAATGGGCTAGAATAATACATGAATTGATATCAAAGACTGGGTCTAGTTTGCTACGGCATCTTTTGGAGTTATTTTTAGAAATTACAAGGGATAGATTTACAACAAAACTTATACGTAGTTGCTTCATTTCTAACTTGCCATGTAAGCAACATTGCATCTTTGATAATCCTCTCATTTTGTGATACTGGTCTAAATCCGTCCATGTGGTGATCTTGTTTGTTATACATTAAATTAGTGTTAGGAAGGTATATGTGCTAGGGACACGCAGCGATGAGCAGAGACCTAGTTTAAACCAATAAAGGAGTCAGGGGAGATTATGCTGTCCGTGCATGCTTTATCCCTAGTATTTCATGAACCTGCTCTCTTTTTCATACCCATATATCACGTGCTATTTTGTTTACCACGAACTTAAGCTGATTTGACTCCTTGGCACATAATTGTATGCCGGAGTTGAAAATTGCATAATAAATAGCATCCAGCTTGTATAGTTTAAAATTTGTCAAGTGGCCGTTCCTACGGGTATTTATATCTAAGATAGTGCAGCATTATTTTCATTTTTTTCTTGTATGTGTTACATTTGCTTTAGGGTGGAGTACATATTTAGAAACTCTTGGAGATGTTTGTAAACTGTCGTAGTTGAACATATGATTGGTAATATGCTTTTTGATGGCACAATTGGTAAAGAGGAAGATTATTGTAATGATTTATTTTCCATATGAAAATTTTGGTGTTCACTTATGTTGGAAAGTATTTACTTGGTTTCTTTTTCAAATTTCTAAGCGGGGTGTTTTTAAACTTTTTGTTGTCCCAATTTCCAGATTTGGGGCAATTATGCCTAAGTGAAGGAGAGTTTTTAGTACTGGAATTAGAAAATTGGCCATAGTTGGAATAAATAATTTTTTAAAATGTTTTTTCCCTTTCTTTCACCCCTCCACTCTCGATTCTCTCTCTCTCTCTCTCTCTCTCTCTCTCTCTCTCTCTAGAATTAACTGCTTTCATGTAGTTATGAATAATTTACTGCGTTTGTTTTTTTGAGGCATTATTTGTGCTTTGAAGTTGAGAGTTAAGTGTCTTACACAGAGAAGCATAATTTTCCCTTTTGAGGTGTGGACCATAGAATAGAGGAAAAAAAATATTTTTTTGTTTCAGTTGTGCATAGGGTATTATTTTTAATTTCAACTATGGCCAATTTCTTGCATTTGCAAACACTAACTTTGCAAATTGGGATACAGTTGACAAAATTAAAGGTTTTCGAAGAAAATGGCAAAACATGCAGAGTTGGATTTTTTTTTCCCCGGTGATTAGGCCTTTCTAGATTGTTTATTGATAAATGATAACCGTTAAGCTCTGGTTTGATAACGTAGACAAGGTGTTATTTCCATCATTTTTTGACATTTCTTATTTGAAATATTAATCAGCACATTGAATGGTGATGCTGTATGCCTATATAAGCTCTGGATACGAGTATTTATAACTGATTATGTTCTGTCTTGTTTTTGCCGATATACCATATATATATAAGCTCTGCTATGAGTATGGAAAACTGATTATGACGTGTCTTGTTTTTGCTGGTATACCATATATATAAGCACTGGATATGAGTATGTAAAAGTGATTATGATGTGTCTTGTTTTTGCCGGTATCCCAAGTTTTTTGCCAGTATACCATATATATAGTATTTTCCTTAATAAAGCTACAAATCAGAAAATTTTCTACATTACAAGATGTATAAATCTCAACCCATTTATTATGGGTCTGAGAGTTCTACGTTAGTTAAATAAACATATTAGCCTTTATGTATTTTTTTATTAAAAACATTGCTTCTTTAAGAAGTAATGCTCTATTGTAGACAAGTATCTAGTTTAAAAGAAAAGTTACCTAAACTAGGCGTATAGATCTGGCCAATATGATAGTACCATATAGCATGTCTTTTCAGTGGGAAAAGAAATGGTGTATCAGTGTGTTTCTTTAGTAGAAAATTGATGGATATGAAAATAATATAAAAAAGCAGCTTTCTGAAATGATATTCACATATTGGTTGGGTGTGAAGTTTAAGCCTACACCTCGTGTTGGCAAAATTTTTATGTTCTTGTAAAGTTGTTACCTATGTTCATTACGGCAACAATGTTTCAAGTAATATGTAGGCATGCTGAATAGAAGTATAAGCATTTTAGCTATGTTAGGCATGCAAGTCTTCCGATGTAATCTTTAGTCACTTAAAGTTCTTCTATTACTGTAAATGCAAAATGAAGGAAAGGAAATTGGCTTCATACCTAGAGGTTAATGGCATTTCATTTTGGATTTTTTATTTGCTGGTTAATGTAGGGCGTGCTGCAATAGATTTATTGTCTTGTATCTGGTATTTGTTTCACAAAGATTAGGAGATTGCAAAAACATGTTTTTAATCCTTACCAACTTGATTTTGTTGCCCCCGGTGAGCTAACTGTCTCTTCAATTGAGCTGCATCTCCTTTTGGAAGACAGCTGAGTCTATCTGCCTTCTTTTCCATTCTCAAGTCCCTTTACCACTTCTTGATTTGGCCATAAAAATTTTCTTATCAAAGAGCTATCTTGTTGTTCTGAAGTATCATTTTTGCCCAAGGATCTTCATAGAGTAATGGAGCCTTCCATGGTTGATTTCCTACCTTTTTTTCTCGCTGCAGCAAATAAATTGGACAATGGTGGGCCTCATCATCTATGGTGGTGTAAGGAGAAAATCAGAGCTCTAAATTTCTATTGCTGCTGTGAAATTTTGTTAGCAATTTTAGGCATTTCTAGGTAGCTTTTAGCAAGAGATGAATTCTTAGAGGGGCTTTTAGGTGTGAAAGCGCTTCTACCAATGGACATGAAATTAAGGTGGGGGGATATGTGGAATTGTAAGTATGCTGATCTTTGTAAAGCAAAAATTCTCAATACTGGAGAATAGTGTTAAAAGTACATAGTTCTTGCTTTTTGTGCAGACCATGGATGGTATTCATCATAGAGTATGGTGAAGAACTATAGATAAGTTACAAAAAGAAAATTTGAAGACTTATTATGTTGTACTACATTTAGAATTTCTTATGATATCATTCACGCTTGAAACATGTGGAACTTGAAATGAATTGTTTGAATTTGGTATTTCTGTTATTTATGTGTCATTGATGTTCTTTTTATATTTATACTCTTTCTAACCTTGACTTTTTTTTCTCATATAACCTGCTTGATTTTCTTTTTATTAGACTTACCATATGCTAAGAAAAATTTCTTTTAGTGTTCTGTTGACTTTAGTTTATGTTCATTAAACCCCAACAGGACTTTAAAAAAAGAAAAGAAAAGAAATGTAGAACTGTGATTGTTTACAACTATAATCATAGTGCATCAGTTACGAAGTGGCCAGATCCGTGAGGTTTCGATGATGTTTAGGACTTCTTAAAAGGTCTAGACTTTGAAATTAATTTCCCCCCCTCCCCCCCCCCAATTAACTTGCTTTACATTTTACATCTGCATGATGTTAACTTCAGCAATTTGTTGTGCTTTACTATTTTGGTCTGTAATCTTGGTTACTGACTTGTCTGCTCTTAAACTATGGTTTTTCTCTGACATAAATGCTCTTTTCAGGAGAAGAACAAGGAGAAAAAGAACAAAAAGGATAAGAAAGATAAAGAAAAGAAAGAGGGTAAAGAGAAAAGGGATAAAGATAGAAGTAAAGAAAAACATCGAGAAAAGAAAGACCGAAAGGAGAAGCACAAGGATAAGGACAAGGATAGGAATAAAGAGAAAAATCAGGCTTCAGATGAAAAGAAGGTTGAAGCGCAACCAGGGTTTTATAATGGAGAAAAGATTAGTTCAAACAGCCTGCAGAATAATGAGAGAAGAGATTCTAATTCCATTCATATCCAGGAATTGGCCAGAAGAATTAGGGATGAAGATAGGGCATCAGGAAGCCAAATGGTTCAGAAGGCTGCTACTGATCAAAGAAGAGGTGAAGTACGGGGAATGGTGGTGGAGAAAAGCATTGGCAATCAAACTGAGGAAAAGAATAAAGTTAAGAATAGAAATGAAGATCAGAGGAAAATCAATGGGCAAAGGAACCATATTGAACCTAGAGGTTTGGCAACAGCATTTGGGCAGGACGTTTCTGGCATGGATCGAGAAAGTGTTGAAAGAATCGTCAAATTGGTGGATAAAAAAGATGCTGAGAGGCAGATGGATGGAAAGGAGAAGAGTAAGCACAAAGACAGTGATAGTAAGAGTAACAAACACAAAGGCAAAGACCGAGACAAAAAGAGAAAATCAAAGGATAAAGACCGGGATAAAGATGAGAAAAAGGAAGAGAAAGCGAAGGAGACAATTGAACCAAGTAAACAGAAAACTAAATTAAAAGAAAATGTGACTAAAGTAATAGAGGCAAACAAGGACCCACTTGACTTCCGAAATATCAAATCATCAGAAGCATTAAAGTTAAATAACACAAGTCTTGCAGCAGCAAGTCCTGCTGCTGAGGGGAATCTTGGAAAACGTAAGGAGCTTGAAAGGAATGGATATTTATTTGGTGAGTCCTCCTTTCCGTTTGTCTAATTACCTGTTGTCTATTGGTTTTTTAGCAATGGTATTCAATTGTCAAAGAGCTTGAAACAAAATATATTTCAAGTTGTTCCCGCAAAATATTTTTTTTTTTGGTTTTGTTGGGCGTGCTGTTATCAAGATTCATTCTTGTTTCTTGTTCTTTTTTTTTTTTTTTTTTAAAAAAAAACTTTTTCAGACAATGGGAATCGACCTGGTAAATTTCAAAGACCTCTATCTTCCTCTAACCTGGCTGATGAAAATGGGAAGAAATTAGAACAATGCCAAACTGTTATTCAGCTTTCATCTGAGAAGCAGGACATTTCTAGTCACCATAAAGTGGATGGCAAGGAACAGAAGATTAATGGCTTGATAGCTACAAAACAACCACCCAATATATGTTCAACCAAGCCTTCATCAGCTGGCATACAAGCTAAAGAGAAGGGTGAAATATCTTCAAAATCTCATGCTAATGAGAATGGTGAAACATCTTCAAAGACACATGCTAGTGAAAATGGTGTAGCTTCTTCAAAACCGCATCCGGACACGAAGTATTTGAGTCAGATACTTTCTATACCTGAAATGGAGGAATGGCCTGATGCAACTGATCAGGAATGGCTTTTTAGCCGTAATTCTTTGCAGAGAAAGAAGCCTAAAATGAGTTCTCCTGGAGTTGATGGAATACCACAAGTATGGGCAGAAGCTCTTCGGCTAGATTCTGCCGACATTTCAGCTCTGCCATATGTGATTCCTTATTGATTTAACACTCAATTATAAGAACTCCCCCCTCTATCATTTTTCCCATATGGCCTTTAGCCTGTGGGGAATTCCTAGGGAGGCATCTGGGTCTTAAGATTATCAGTCAGTTACTTGGTGTTCTTTCATTGTTTGCGCAGCCCAGATGAGTTCATTAAGGTACAGAAAGGAGTGGTTCTGATATCTGATGCTGTAAGTGTCGGTGATATCTGATTTCATTGTCTTGGGAGTGATTTATTCCGGATAGGATGGTTGCTGGAACTAATAATGTTGTTGCATTTTCTTTTTTTTTTTTTTTCTTTTTTTTTTTTCAGGACTTTTCAGGAGGTTTTGTTGACTTATTTGTACTTTGATTTATAACAGCCACCTTTGGGTTTTCACCAGGAGAAACAGTCCCCAAGGGCATTGAGATGGTTAGTCGGATTCTTCTAGCGTTAGATGGTTAAACATATAGGTAGATGAGAATTTACAATGTTTCCTGTGGCCTGTGTTTGTGCACAGAATTTTGCTTTGTATCATGAAGGATTGATTGGTATACATAATTTGTAAATTAGAGGGAGAAAATAAAAAAAAAAAAAAGAAAAAGGCATGTCTTATTCATTTAACTCGACTCCTTTGATTTTAGTGGAATTTAGATTAGCAAAATCTTTTAGAGCTGCTTGACAATATCTATTCCAAAATATATTGTTTTTCTTAATCATATTGTTCTCTCTCGTCCTATGTTATAGGTTTTGTAGATGAATTTATATCTCAATTTTTGGAATTTATATTGATCAATTCTTTTTTTATTTTTTATTTTATATTTTTATTCAACAGCATGGACTAAACTCAACAAATGGGTTGCACGCATGACTTAACTGGATTTTGGTCTAATTGATTCATGAAAAAATAATTCTTTTTTTTTTTCTTTTAAACAAAAATTTAAGATAATAATTTATAAAAATAATTATACTCTCAGTTAAGCATTTTATATTTTGTGAAATCCATGTTAAAATTTTATCAAATAGTCACGTGAAAAAGGTACCACTCTTTTTCTTTTTTTTTTTTTTTCCTCTTATTAATTAGCCTATAGATTGAATTTTCTCATTAATATCCTATTTTGCTTATCAAAAAAAAAAAAAAGAAAAAAAGAAGGAAAATTATAGATGGTCAATTCTGGAATTCGGTTAAAACGAAAGGGGAATCCAATCAATGAAAAGTTAAACCAGTGATTGCTGCTTAACGGACAAAGAAGAACCACCACTGCGACGCCACGTTTCATAATCTCAGAAATGTATAAGATGACTTGGCATGGCAGTTCCCTTCCAGATCGAAGCAAAGAAATTCATTTAAGCTGATCATTAAATTGGGTTTCCCACATTCTTAACCGACAAGAAAACAGAAATCCTGATAAAGTCCTCTCTTAGTCTCTTTTGTATAACCAGAAAGACAGGTTACAGAGACTGCCATTTCAATCACAAGGCAAGAAATATGGGCGGAGATAGAATTACTTCTCTCACTTCCACTCCTGGTACTGCTTATCTTTCTATCTCCCATCTTTCCTTGTTTTCTCTCTTTGTCCTTTCTATGATGAGCTGTGGTTCAATGTTATTATACAATTGTTTTATTATATTAATACAGAACAAGAATCCTCAATGAATCAAGATGTTTTGCAACCATTATCATCGAATAATCCATCTTATCATTCCAGGTTTCTTGTTATTTCTTTTTCTTTTTCTAATTATTGACATTTTTGTTTTAAAATTTTAAATTTAAGTTCACCGCCATGATAAATGAAAAGTTCTAAAATTTTAGACTTGAATTGTTTTTCTTTTAATGCTGTTTTGAGTCACCGAAATGGGATAGGCCTTGTTGGTGCTAGCTGGTTGCATTGTAGTAGCTGATTGTAGATGGCTAATATTTATTGATTAGTGTTGTTTGGTAAAATTTTAATTACAGTTAGGCTTTAAAATAGAAAATGACTATTGTGTGTATGCATTAAAATTCTGAGCTAGCTAGTAGTTGAAAGCGCTTTCCTATTACATTAAAATTGGATTTGTTAAATCTGATTTTCAGTTTTGTTTTGCAATTAATAAGTGATGACATTAGCGGGAATTTTGAGGATAAAACGTTTAATGAAGATTATGAGTTGGTTTTTGGAGGATTTAAACAAATTTCTTCAAGTTCTTTGGAATTTGAAGTTAATAAGAGGAGGAGGCGCAATGCTTACAATGAAGTGTTTCAGAGTTTTCATCAGTTGCAGAGTAGAACCAAGAGCCTGGAGGAGGCTAAGAGGAAAATTTTGAGGTATTCATGTCTGCTGTTTTGTGATTCATCCAATTCTATTTACTAATAATTTTACCGATTTAAACGCAATAAAAATAATAGATTTACTGCACTTTTTTAGAGATTCTTGCCTTGCACAGATTCTGGGAATTCGCTTGCTAAATATGGAAATTCAGATGCATTAGTTTATTTGTCTATTTATGGAAGAAAATTTGGACGCTTTCAGGTTTATAGTATGGCTCTATGAATCTCATAGTCCCTGAACAGGGACATGGTTTGAGAAAATTTACCTGAAATGATGTAGGATTAAAGAACTTGTAACATATACCCAAATTTGGTCATGCTCTTTGAAGCACTACATGGTAGACAAATCTTACTGACAAAGTATGTTAATTTACATACTAAACACAGAACCAATACTACAGAAGATGGTAAAGAATAAGACTTGAACATCAATGTGTTTTACATTGTTTCACATCCAATAGTTATTGAATCTAGGAATTTCACGAAGGCTTTTGATGAATTCAACTTGTGTAACTCAATTTTTTTTTATTTTATGAAATGAGATCAAATATCCTAGTTTTTGTGTTGAATATTGGTAGGCTGTATGGTACAGCAACTTGGCTTTTTGACATCTTATTTAGAAGGCTGCCTTGAACTGGGCTACACGTTTGACTTTCGCGTCTACTGCACCACTTATTCAAGAATCATATTTCTGAAACTTGTGAGAACAATTAAAATACTGAAACTAAAGATATGGTTTATTTATTTTATGACTTTTCTTCAGCATCAATCAAGATGTGGATATTTAACAGGTTTATCTTCTTTTCATTATCATACCTGTTAGTATGGAAAGTGTAATGATGCAACATCAGATTGTTTGATTTCACAGTTTATATCTAAAAATTCATTCTATGGTTTTGTATATTGATGTGATGATATTGAAATCCAAAGTTATACGCCTGGAGAATGGATAGAGAAGGAAGGTGGCATGAGTGACTATAATGTGCCAAAAACAACTACTCTCTTACTGATTGGTCCCAAGGGATCTGGAAAAAGTAGTCTAATTAACAGAATATCAAAGGTGTTTGAAGTTGACAAGTTTGCACCTGAAAGAGCACAAGTATCATGTACGTGTTACTTCTTTTATTTATTTTTATTTTCAACTTGAAAAAGTGAGATGTGATCTTCTGATTGCTTAACCTTCACTAACTACTCTGGCCAGTGCTTTCATATTTAGTCATTTCTGATGGGCATAAAGTATATGCAGATAATTCCTCTGCTGTAGAAGGAACCTTTAGTGCGTGTAATAATTTTTCTGTAGAAGGTACCTACTTTCTTCAGGAATATATGATTCCTAGGGGTTCAGCTTCTTTCTGTCTTTATGACTCCCGTGGTTTGTCTGATGACTTCTCTGAGAACGTTGAAATGCTAAAGCAATGGATCACAAAAGGTGTCCGTCATGGAGAACTCATTATTAGGTCTCAACTTCAAACTGCATGGGTTTTTTTTTGGGTGGGGCATTAACTTTGTTTTTATGTTAAATAACTTTCATTACACTGATTTGCACACCAGGCCATCAGATCATTCAAGTTTAAAGACCAGAATCAAGTGCAAAGTGCGTGGGAATGGTAGTCATTCTAGTGCGACCAGGATGGTTAACTTTGTAATATTTGTTGTTCATGGGTTTGCAGTCCTGAAGTCAATGGACAGTGAAGGTGATGAAGGGTCACTGTACTCGCAGATGATTGCCAAAACTTTCAACTGCCCCTACTTGTCATTTAAAGGTACAAGAAAATTTCTCATCATTGTTCTCAAAAAAAATAAATAAATAAATTCATCCTTTTCTGAACTGCAACTTGTTTGGGAATTTCAAGCACATGCGCTTTTTTTTAGGTTCACAGTTCCTTTATAGTATTTCTGTGAGTATAATGTGGAAGGAGGTGTTCATTGGTTTGTCATAGGGTTAGGAATGCCTCCACAAGCTGAGAGAAAATTTCAGTTTCAGGTCAAGAGCCCTTATCTCTCTAATAGAAAAAATAGGTGTCGTGCAGTCTCTAAGTCAGATCTGACAGTCATTGCTCCAGGAGGTACTGAAACTCTTACCATTTTGAGACTTTTCTTGATTTTGACTATAGTTGGATGTGAAGACATGGGAAGGAAGTTTATGGAGGACAGCCGAAATAGATTGAGCAAGGCATGATACATTATGAGAATGCCTTTTCCCCAAATAACCTCGATGAAGTCTGCTTGTATTATGCTATCTATTGTTATAAATAGAGGTTAAAGTTTGATCCCTTGATTGAAGCAAAATTAATTGACAAAAATCTTCCCACTAGAGATAGGATGTGAGTGTGGGTAAGGACAAGTAGGTGGAGATAGAAATTGCACCTTCAATGTACCAAAGAAAGAGAGAAATACTAGCGCATCTTCCAAAAAGTTTCAGATGTTCTCCAAGAGGCAATTGCTGTGTGTTTGCTTCTTTTCCACCCATGTTGGATAACACTTCTTGAAAGTTGTCACATAAAGATGGTTATTATTTAGATTGATGGAAATTGGCAATTCCTGAGCAAATTTGTGGTTCTCTCTATGCTGTTTGAGCCAAAATTTGAAATTGAATACCAGGGAGGAGAAGAGGGCTGACCTTTTTCTTTTTCTTTCTTCTTCTAAATTGTAATAGGTATTTCTATAGTGGAATGCAAGCATTATTACTTCTAAGGTTGAACGTCAACATCTAGTTCTCATTTCACGCTCAACATATAACTTTACTAGCTATGGATATGTTTGCGAACTTAATGCTCGAGTATTGACTGAGGAAGTTATGTATGCTTTGGAAATTTTGATTCCCATTTTTCTCCAATATTTGTATTTCATACTACTTCTGACTATGGTAGAATTGTTAATTGCTCATCGACTCATCGTGACTTCATTGGAAATGTTTTGGCAATCTGGATGATATGAATTTCATTTGTATTTTTTCACTTCCGTACTCTTTTGTTCTTTGTTCCTCTCAATAGTTGAATAAATGAATAACATAACTTCTAAGGTGCATTAATAACTCAAGTGTCCATCTGCCTTTCATTACAGATGATAAACCTGCTGTTGTTGTCACACACAGTGATCTACTTTCACTTTCTGACCGCGCCCGTATCCAAGTCTGGTTGGGGAACCTACTTGGTATTCCACCAGCCAAACAAATTTTTGACATTCCAGGTTATTCCATCTAGCTGTTTGATTCTTTTTTTTTTCATCATAATTACCTGCCTGCAATTTATCCGGATTTCCATTAATCGTTGAATTATATGATTGATGAGTTTGAGGATTTATCCATATTTTTTGTTCTTATAGGAAGCTTTGATCCAGTGACTGAGTTAACAATTATTGACATGCTGCGTTATTCCCTTGAGCATGCTGATAAAAACCTTCCTCGCAAGGACTGGCTAGCTGAAAAGGTCTTCTCCACCTCTGTGTGGTTTTACTTGCTTCAGAATTAACAGTTTTCCGTGAAATTGAACTACAAACTCTTGCTTCGCTCTGTTGCCGCCGATAAAAATTTTTGAGTGCTTAAATCAACTTTGCTGTTACTGTGTCCTTGATTTGTGCAGATGGTGACATAGGGTTCAAAATTTTATAAGAAACTGCATATTGTACTTTACTGATTGTTTTGATGGCTGGCATTTCTATGCAACTATGATATTCTGCACTGACTTATCTATCAACCATGCTTGCAGGTTCGTGGAGTTAAAGTATCTCTATCGACATGCATATATCTTCTTATAATCCTTGGAATTTCCATTATATCAATCAAGATTCAATACAAGCGCATTCGCCATGAGCCAAGATCAAAAGTTCAGATAAATTGGCATGCTATTAGGCATTTGTGGTTAGACATAGACTAGAATTGAAGTTAGTTTCCTTTATGGTCTAATGCATGTTTATGTGTATATAATGGCTCTTAGACATACATATAATCATAACATGTCATGGTTGGCTTGGCAAATTTATCCTCTGTAACATTAGAATATTCTATTGAATAAATGTTGATTCAACTTTTCAAAGCCAAGGTAGTTTGTTCACAGTGCTCTTTTTTTCTCTTTTCTGTTCTTTTAGTGCTTTTTTATATCTCGTTTTCAAGACCCTACAGAATGGAGACTTCATTTCCAAATATCAACCTAAGAACTAACAAGTCTTCGCTTACTGTGGGAAATAGGCACTATAATTCTCAGCATAAATCAGAAACAAAATTAGTAATTTCAGTTCCGAATCTAGAACCCATTAGAACTTAACCCATTGAACGGAGATAAAACAAAAGAACCAATTTCAGTTCCCAGAAAACTCTCCAGGTTGTCGGAACCGACGGTTTGGTTCATTGGTTTCAGTTTAGAACGTGTTCCAAAATAAATTTTCTGCATATTCACCTCTTGCCGGATTCTGGTGGAGCTGAACTGGCGGAGCTGAAATTGATTCCAGTTGGGAAACTGAACATGTCCGGGCCTAGGTCACAGCAATTTGGAAAAATCCAAATCTCCCTTTAATCCTGCTTCTCTCGCATTTCATTATCGAATTAAATACTTAAAGATTGGATCTTTCTTTCCATACAAATAAAGAATACGTCCAAAAAAAAAAAGAGAAAGAAAACTTCACACAGATCAATTCTGGAAAACTCATTTCTGCATTTAGTAAAGACCGCAGACAACGGCATTTTTCTCGCTGGCCTGCTACTACACGGAAAAAAAAAAGTAAACATTGGCGTCTTATTTTTCATGTATGGGGAAAACTGCGCTGAGAAAGTAAAAATGAGAAAATGATTGCCTCCTGAAAAAGGATTAAAATTTCTGGACACTCATCTCCTTCAACATTCCCGCACAATCAGCACAAAAGCTTAGGCAAACACATCAAACCTTGTTCCAGTCATCCAACAAATGATCTGTTGCAATGATTCTCTGGTATACCAGCCCCACAGTAAACAAATAAACGACCAAGAAAATGCGAAGAACGTGACTCGAGGTATTTCTGAAAACTGATTCAAACTGTCATGATCCTTCAAGTAGTAATTGTCTTTGGAATGCTCTGCAGAAAGATGGCCCTTGCAGCGGGATCTATTGAAAATTGACCGAGTACAGCAATTGTAGCTGTATTGCTTCCAAATTTTTCAATACCTCTAGAAATCATACAAGTATGGTCAGCCTCCACAACTACCATCACATCACCGCCTAAATATGACGAAACAGTCTCTGCAATTTGTCGTGTAAGTCTTTCCTGCACTTGGAGCTTGAAACCATAAGAATGTACTATTGACTGTAGAAAATCTCTTTCAACAGGTTTTGATCCTTCAGCACAGAAGTAACCAATATGCACAACACCATAAAATGGCAGTAAATGATGTTCACACTGAGACCAGAATGACAAGTTCAGCTCAAAATGCATTTGTTCTTTGTCATGGCTGATATCTCCACTGGCTTTAAGAGGATCTGTCCTCCCACAACCAAAGCCATTCTCCAGTTTTGTGTTGTGGAAGTTCATCAACCACTTCAAAAAACGACTAGGAGTTTCAATAAGCTCTTTCCTTAATGGATCTTCTCCTAAAGACATGAGTATAGATGTAACAGCAGTGACCATTCCTTGGTTGGGTGGCCTGACCATGGATGAAAGTTTAGCACTTGAAGAAGACTGGGAGGGGCACCAACACTGCTCCGCAGCACCTTTCATCTGAATTTTATCCACATTTACGCCTCTGAACTTCAGGAGATTTAGGAAATCACACCAAAGGTCAGCATTTTCATTTTCAAAAACACCAGAACCTGAACGGACTAGCGCCTTTACCCATCCTTGGTGACTGGAGTCAAGTACAAATGACTCTAAATTTGGAAAATGGATATGTAAACATTGGAGTACAATGGCAGCACCAGCAGGTTTGATCCCATGTTGCAGAGCTGAACAAATTTCATCTGCCAAACGTTGTGGATCTTGTAGCCGTCTTGCAAAGACATCAGCAACTCTAGATAGCTTGCTTAATCCTACAACCCTCTGGCCAGATGGGACATAACCTACATGACACTTTATCTGAAAGGGAAGCAAGCAAGACTCACAGTATGAGAAGAGGTCAATATCTCGAACAATCACAAGACCACCTGCACCACCTGCATGACCTACTGCATTATCCAAACCAGCTTCAGGAAATAATGCACTATGAACAATGTCATTTGCCCTCTGTTTATAACCTGAAAGAGGTAACAACATGCGTAATGGGTAAATGGAAGATCACAACTCTTAAGTCACAACTCAAAGATAGTTGAGAAACAATTACCATATTCACATCTGATAATTCCAGCAGAAATTCAAGTTATCTTGATCATTTTCATCAAAGAAGAATGTTCTTGGATTACAAAATCACAAAGTTAACCTTTCAAAATATGATACTTTTATCAATTTATGGTGGAAAAATTTCATATAATGTGGGGATAATTTTGAATTAAAAACACTCAATAAACTAGAGAATAAATCATTTTAAGAAAATTATGAAATTACAGAATAAAGGGAAATTGGCAATACAGTGTAAAGTGGTTGAGAATCTAAAAAAAAAAAAAACAAGAAATCTCTTATTTAGAATAGCTTCCTACTGGAGATTCTTTAATTATTTGGGAAGCAGAATATTGTCCCATATCACACATATAAATCAATCAGGAATCCTCTCTGACCCTCTACCCTGTAAACCAGGGCCCAACAGGCTTTTAACTGGAAATTCCTGTCTGGGTCACAGTCACAGATTTTAGAAAGTGAAGCTTGTACGTAGTTATCCTTGCCAATATATAGAGACACGTACACACAAAATCCAATGTTTACAAACTGTACTAGCAAGATTGAGAGCAAAGGCATTTCTACACTTTTACACAAATTGACAATTCATGCAACTACTAGAATTTTGTGCAATCATTCCTTTAAAGAATGGGGAGTGAAATGGAACAGTGATATTGCACATTGTTTTAAAATTCTCCACATAAGAAACATGTGTGGAAGAGACAATTTTTCAGCATAGATGGTTCAGTCCGGCCCTTTCTTCTCTCAAATGTAATTCTTTATGCCAAACTATTTCTCTCTAAAGCACAAAACGACTTCTCTGACGAGTTGCTAGACATTTACCATTTATGGGTATTTCATAGGTGCAAATACTATGTAAAAAAAAAAAAAAGGTTAACTCAGGAGCTACAATGGAGCTCATCCAAGAGAGCCACAAGAAGAATCAGTGAAACTCTTACGAAAATGTAATTTGCTCAACAACCTACCTAAGAACTCTAGGCGGCCAGGAGTAAACCAAAGACTATATGAGCCAAAAGAAAAGGAAAATACAACCAAGCAACAGCAATTATAGATAAGGACAAGAATGCATGTGTGAAAAAGCATACACACACATCACCAACAAAGATTTTAGCACTTTAGTTCGAATATACTGAATTAGATTCTTGTAAATAAACTCCAGGAAGTTGACACATCTTAAATACCAACCTACCAACAAACTAACTAGTAAAAGAAGTTCACCACACTAGCCTAATAAGGCCCACAAAAATAGACTAACTAACAAATAAGGAAATATAAAAGAAAAAAAAAAAAAAAAAAAAAAAAAAAAGAACCACAGATTAGCAGCGAAGAGAAAAGTTACCTTTGGTTCCATGGAGAAGGGCCTTGGCAACACGAAGAGGGGTCTTTTTAAGACCTTCTCTGTTAATATCCTCATTGAGACCTTGTAACAGAACTCTTACAGCGTTCTGAATAGCCAAAGTCTCTGGTTCTTCTTCTAATCCCGGTTCAACGCAATTGAGTTTCACTCCATTCTCAAGCTCAACATGGAAATGCCCCTCATTCAAGGCACCCATTGACAGAAAACGTGGGATCACACCAGCAATAGCCGCGCAGATCCCAAAGAACAGAGTGAAACAGAAATTATAGAACCAAATAGCTTGTTATGAGCTAAATTCCAATAACAAGAGGAAGCGTAAGAAAAAAAAGTAAGTCCTTACGCCTCACGAACAACAAAATCTAGATAAGTACGGATGAAAATTTTCAAATTTTTACAGGCACACAGATGCAAAACAATTAAAGATAACACAAAAACCAATCCACTACTCAAAAGAAGCAAAACCCATCAACGAAATATATAAGGAAATTCAAAAATCTGCGGTAGCAAGCGAAGAACAAGAGCAAAAACAAGGCAGAGATTTATAAAGAAAGGAAAAAGGAAACGAAAAGAGCAAGAAAGTTAATAAGAAGGGAAAAGGAGATCCTACAGTACTGAAATGAAGCAAAAGAGCAGGTTAGTATAATGTGAGAATCAGCAAAAACTGGGGCATGGCTTATAGAAGGGTAAGGGAGGTAGAAGACGAAGAAGGGAAACGTAGGGTAACCGTTGATCTAAAGAAACATGTGGTGATTTATGTCTTTTAGGTCGGGCTCATCAGAATGTGGGTCCCAATCACGACTCTAACTCTTGAAGGTTTGCACTTTTCGATATGTTTCTTTGAACCAGAAACGGGAAACGCAAGCTCAGGATCTGTATTTTTCCCAAGGATCTCTTGGTCTTTTCAACTTGCTTAAACGCCAATATTTCCAAATTTGTTAAAATCGCAAAATCGTAAGGGCGGTCTTGTATTTTCCATTATTATTTGTCTACACCTACCAACAAAAACTCTATAATCCACTACCATTTTTAAATTTATTACTCCCATCATCTCATAATTTCCTTTTTAATCAATTTCAAATTATTAGTCTTATTTACTATTTTAATTTTATTTAATATGTTTATTTATCAGTAAATATAATAATCAAATTACTATGCTGTCATTAATTGGATCTTGATATAAATAAAATTAACTTATCAACATTTGGTCTCAGTAACAAAATTATTTTTGATCAATTTTTTATTATAGTTTGATTAATTTCAAGAGCAATTTAATATATTAATGTAAGAATATATTAGGAAAAATGAAATAGTATATTTTATGAAATATTGTATTTTTAACCATATTAATTAACTTTTTTTTTTATGCGCAAGTCAAAGGAAGGTACAAATCACGACACTAAAGAATATATTTTATTATTTTTTAATTAAGAAATGCGACAGCTACATTTATCTCATATTTTTATTAAATTAATTTGATATCCACGAGGCTCCAAAAAGACCAAAATGGGTAAGCTCCGAGTTTGAAGTGGGGCATATGTGAGCAAATTGGGTTACAAGTAGGGGGGAGAATGGAACAAGTCACCAACCCACCGCCACAGGCAAACTTTACAACAAACGCGCTCATGCTAACATAGATTTCTTTTATTTATTATTAAAAAAAATTAAGTTTATGTATAAAAAAAAAAAAAAAAATACTAACTCATTAAAATGGCGGTGAAATGATTCAAACCAAATCACATCTGCATATTAAAAATTTTGAATAAGAAAAACAAAATATAGAATCGGTAATGGTAATCTCTCATTTAGAAGGTTTTTATAAGGTGGATAGTCAGTGACTAACACACGCGGCACTCTTTTTTTTTTTTTAAGAAAAAAAATATAAATTTAAAAAAAAAAAGAATGGGAGTTGGTAGAGTAAAATAGTACAAAAGCCCCGGTGGGCTGAGAAAGTGGACCCCTTATAAGGGCACTTTGACGCTTTAGATATTTTATTATTATTATTGTCATTAGTTTTCTTTGTTTATACCAATGAAATTGTAGATTTATGAGATTGTGATAGCAGAGATTTGCAATTTCACATCACTTAAAAGAGTTGAAAGATTCAAACTGTAATTCACCAACCAAGTAGGTGAATGTGTTGAATGCAAGATATTGGTCAATGTACGGTAACTTAACACGAACAACAGTTCTAAGTAGGGACTATGTTAGATTGTGATTTTAGACATTTAAGCAACTTCTATAAAGGTGTCTTCTCCTCATATGACTCATTGTGTCTTCAAGGTGTCTGTGGACTTTATGTTTTCTGTTTCTTCTTGTCAAGCTATGGGTTCATGTTGCTTGGACTCCACCTATTGAGCGCTGGGGTGAAGCTTAATTGTGATGGAAACAGTCTTTCTAATCAGTGGCTGTTGTCTTTCGGGATTGTGATAGTTGTTGGTTTGGAGGTTTTTCTTAATGTTGAATTCAGTTTTATTTTAGTTATGAAGCTTTTGGCTAGTCAGGTTGCTTTTCTCTTGGCTTGGGAGTGTAGTGGAGACAGACGGTTTATTTTCAAATTCGACAGGAAAAAAAAAAAAAATGTAAATTTCTCATTGCAATGTTTGACATCATTGGACATGATGCCTGGAAGCATCATCGATTTCTAAAATTTTAGCTGTCTGAATTTTAGCTGAAACACTAGTTTTAATGTTGGACATCTGGATTTGGGTTACCATGTGGGCTTACACTTGTCTTAAAAGCGATTTAAGGTCTTCTTTTAACTTCATTTATGAAAACAAAAGTCACATGAGATCATCCATGATGAAGTATGTCTGTTTATTTCTTTTTAGTCTGTGGTGTAGTTCATCCTCATTACGTAGAGTTTCTTCTCGCCATGGTAGAGATATTCTCTCTTGTGAATTTTAAATATGATTTTTTAATTATTAAATTAGATTCAAAAAATATTATAAATTCGGTGTCTAAAAGAGATAAACGATTTTGAAAGTGATGAAAATGTTTTTGATAAATTTAAAACAATTAACAACTGCAGGAATAGTTAAAATTGTTGAACATACCTACCCTTCATCATGTGAATCGAGATGGAAATCATATGTTGATAGTTTGACTATGAGAGGTACATAACAAGGCCCTTTCTTGCTTGGATTTGATTTTTACTGTTGAGGTCATATGATATTTTCTTAAATCATTTTTATTTTTTTTCTTATATCGAGAAAATACTATAATTTAATGTGTAGTTTATCGACTATCTTCACTTAGTATTTTTGAGATAGGATGAATGTATTGGAAATGCCTGATCGCGTGGATTTAGATTCTTGACTATGTTAAGTTTTTTCCAAATTTTAATAATGAAGGAAAATTTTTCGCTAATAATTAAGAAAAAAAAAGGAAGGCCAAATGTGTAAATTCACCTAATTATGAACTTCAATAAAGTTACATCAACTAAACATTTATGGAAAAAATACTTGCTTTCCTTATAATTTGTGAAATACAATTAATTATTTCTTGTCTTTTTTAAAATATATCAATTTATCTTTATATTTTGCTTCTATTATACTCGAAGATCCTTCTTTCCATTTTTTTTGCATATTTTCTATTAAATCAATAAAAAAATATAGGTAAATTACAATACCATTTATATAGTTTGAAAAATACAACTAGTCCATTCTTATGCTTTTAAAAATAAAAGGGTATTGTTTTCCATTCACAAGATACTTGACAGTAAAAAAAAATAAAAATTAAACGAAATGACCTTATAATTTGACGGAAATAAACTATAAAGATGTTTTAATCTATTTTAAAAGATAAAAACGGAATAATTGTATTTGACAAATCACAGAAAAAGTAATGTATTTTTCCCAACATTTATTATCCAGTTGAAGTTATGAAAATTATTTGTTGCAAAATTTGTATTTTGCATATTATTATATATACTAAAATCCAACCAAAATTCCCTATTCATAGGAATAGTGAATTTCCATTTAACCCATCATCTTTTTATTATATTTCATTTTTACCCTCTTTAGATGTTTTTGATTTATTATTAATTATATTTTATGATGTATCCAATAAATATAAAACTATTAATAGTTGATTTTTCTTCTTTTATTGTATTCCGACAATATATATGAATATGATAGTCATTATACGAAAGAAAATAAATTTTAAACTTCTTAATTATTATTTTTCTATTAAATATTTTTGATTTTTTTACCTTTAAGTAATTCTTTTTACTAGATTTATGAGCAATTTATGAAGGTAATTGATAAATTATTAAAAACTTATATCACTTCATAAATAAAATTTGAGAAATTTAGGAGTGCAAAAATTAGTTTACATTTTTTATAGCAAAAGATAATTAAAAAAAAATTAAGTGTAAATTTTATATTTTTATTAAAAAATCTTCTGATATTAAAAATATAAATAAAATTGAGAGCATGATATCTTCAAGATAATTTTTTATTAGTCCTAACACAATTATAATTTTATTTTAAATATATTCAAAATATAATTTTACATTTATTAATAGAATAAGTTTTCTATTAGTAAAATATAATTTTTTTAAAATGAAGAAAATACAATGTTATATAAATAAAATAATTTTTTTAAATATTAATAAAATTAGATATTGAATAAATAAAAATATAATAGCAAATCCGCAATATAGCGGGTAAATGTGTTTATAATAATTAAAAATTTAAAAATTATTACTGCCAATGCATAAGTGTGTAATAATTTTTAGACTAAAATTAATAACTTTTGAGACAAAATTCCCATATAATTTAGTTGCTATAAACTTTTTCATCAAAATTATAGAGAATATTATTTGTATTTAACCATGCAAATATTCTTATATTTAATACCTTAGCATGTGAAATAAGAATTTTGATTTCATTTCTTAAGATCAAAATGAAAACGGTGGCTATGGCATTTGGCCAAATGCGTAATCTAGCTCATTATGCATATTTTTTTTATTTAAATTATTAAATATTTTAATTTATAAAATTATATTTATTAAAAGCTCTAATTGATAAAATAAAATTAATTAGAATAATTATAAATATAAAAATTTTTATTTTAAAAATTGTATGATCATATATTAAATCAATATTTCACGCATAGAAAATAAAAATATTGCACATTATTGTTAAGATTATGAAAATGGGCTAATAATATATGGATTATTTATAAATTAAATTAATTTATGGATAATTCATAAAAATGAAAACACAATTAAAAAATGGCAATAATTGACTAAAAAATTGTAAAATTAAAAGACAATAAAATGATTTAACTCTCTCCTTCCAGCATAAGAAACCTCTCTAACCCCTTGTAGGCCACCGCCGGTCAATGGAATTACCATTCACGTTTAGGAGGCGGCCTCCATGCTTACCTCACCACCACCACCACCACCACCACCACCATCACCATCACCATCACCATCACTTGTGTCACGGCCACCACCATCAATTCTGCTCTCTACATAACCACTTCCATCACCACTATTGTAATTGCCATTTCCTCACATGCCCTGCACTTGCTCCGGTCCCTCTACAAGTTGCAGATCCTTACGCTCCTTATCCATCGCAAAACGACTTTAACTCGCAATCCAATGCGAATACAAAAAATTATAGCTCTGTTACTCAGTAAGTTGCTCCGTTTTCTGCTTTTCTGAATCTTAATTTCTGAAGTTTTATGTTTTATTGGATTTTCCTCAAATTTTAGGGTTTTGCAAGAGCCTGAGATCAATGATTTAGAGGACGAACAGGAAGAAAACGACGATCCGGTTTTTGTTTTAACCGATGAATGGAGGGAATTTTTCGCTAAATCTGAAGCTAAGAGGAAATTAGGTAATTTCTGCAAAAGTTCTTGTTGTTCTAAGCTCATGTTTGGTTTGCTTTGAAATTAAAAATGAAAAATGCAACTTTTTTAATATATTAAAAAATTTTAAATATATAATTAAAATGTCAAATCAGTAAAAGTACCTTGAAACTTCATAACTTGCTGCAACTAAAACATATCTTTTTTTTTTTTTTTGACAAATATATTCCAGAAAATGGAAGTCAGAGATTAATTACATTTCATGATTGAAATTGTAAAAAAATAAAAAAAAAATTTGCAAATGCAATAATCTAGATTACTTCTTTTAATGTTTGATGAACAACTGAGAGCTAATTGTTAAATTATCAATTTTTGGAAATTAAATTATATTTCATTGAAAGTACTAAAATATTTTATTTGGCAAGGATTTAATTTTGCTATGTGGATTAGATTTCAATTATATTTGATTCTTTCCTAATATAATTTTTAATTTAATAAATAAATTAACAAGTTTTATTTATTTAAAAATTAAAAAACAATGTTGAATTAAGTTATTATTAATATTTAAACATATATTTTTGATTTATTTTATTTTCAAGATGAACGCCCTACGATTTTTTAAATTTTCTGGATTGATAATTTCATTTTTTATGCCATACAGAGAAACAGCAGGCTAAGAAAAAAGACAAGGACAAGCGCTCGGTAGGAAAAGCGAGGAATGCTCTTGATCTTGAACCATCTAATGCTCAAACTTCTGACAAGTGATATAAATTTTAGGATCCTTAGCATCTGTTGTTTTTACCTTAATTTCATGGGAAGAGGCTTTTGTTCTGTCTCTGATAAACGAAATTATCATTCCTTCATTACTTGAGATTTAAATGGCTAATTGTTAGCAAAATTACATGACTAACCTTATATGTATACATATGAATTAAAACGGAAATATAACATTTTTGTCTTTATATTTTCACATAATTAACTATTTTGTCTTTATATTTTAAAAATTATACTATTTTATCCACTGCCGTTTGGATCCGTGAAGATGAAGAACAAGAATAATTTCCAATAGCGCAATTTTTAAAATGCAAGAACAAAATAGTTAATTAAGGCAAAATAAAGGGATAAAAGTTATAGAGTGAAATCCGACCCCCTTTCTTGAAAAGGTCAGAACACCAGCAGCAAGATCGTCAGTTACAACAATGACTTGTTCTAATGGTCTTGGTCTGACACAGTTATGAATGGAGACATATGTGTTAGTGTCCTAATTAAATGACCAATTAAGGTACACAGGTTTAAACTATGGCTTATAGGTTTTCACTTAGACAGATTTCATTACCCTTTTCACTTGCCCTCTGGTTTCTTCCAAGTGATGAGAAGCAGGAATTGCCAAAGCATTCATGGCTTCAAAGCAAGTTTGTTGAAACAAGAGTTGATCCTCTCATCTGTGATCAATCTATGGCCTTCATAAAAATCTAAAATGTCCATTGAAATATTTTTCACCTGCAAAATTACATGTAAATTTGCATGTTAATTACAACAAATGGAATCCTAGTTATTGATTTTCAATGCTTCAATATCAGAATTATTGCACATGTTTTTCTACAAGCAATTCCGTGCCCCATTTTGTCTGTTATATATATCTACCATTCATTAGGATAATCAGATAATACCCATATCCAACATCGTTTTAGAACATATGCATCCTGATTTGTACTTATTTTAATTCAAATTTCTCTTACTGATCAAACTGCCAATGCAAGTTTCAATGTAAACCTCATCATGACAGGGAAAAAAAGGAAAGAGAGAATACGGCCAATTACAAGGTAAACTCACCACGTTCATATCAACGCGAAGCTCTTCAAACCATGTTGTTATATCTTTTTCTCTAAACACACTAGCGATGTATATGCAAGCCAAAGCAATTAGATGTGGTGGGTGTATAAGAATTAGGTCCATCTTGTAGGTGTCATTTACAAGTCCCCTGAAAACTCACAGCATATTTATGTTATATTTTATAAAAATCAATAGAAGATACAAATCATAACATAGACTATGAAACAACAACATTTTTGCAAATTCTGAATTACCATGCAAATAGGACCATCCACCATTTCACAAAACACCAATTTCTAAACTGGTTGACCAACCAACATTTTTATTCCTTTTCCTCAGGATTTTTCCCCAAGTTTTTGGAACTAGTTCAGAATGAAGTCTATATGTATGTTGAGTATTTAAGACAACTCTCTTGAACCTGCTCATATTTGAATATCCAATATAAATTTAGGATTACACATTAAAGATCTCAAGTTTGAACCACTAGGACAGGTTTGTAAAAGTTTGTGGGATAGCCAACCTTCAACCAGAAATTTATCTGAAATCTACTAAATTTCAAAGGATTCAGGCATTCAAGCAGCAAGATTTCATCTTTTGGGTTCTAATAGTTTGTCTTTCATTTTCTCTTTTATTTTTGTTCTTATAGATTACCATTTTTAAAGTGCACTACCATACTTCTCCACATCAAACAGCTTGAAAAATCTGTCAGAATATCACAGTTAACACATGAGTGTATTGTATATGTAAACTCGCCTCTGACTCACAAGCCTCACATGAATATATATTTTCAATGTTCTTAGTTGAGGAAAAGATATGATTTTATATGTACTACAGCAGCCAGCAGAGAACATTTAAACCATATAAGAGTTAGCTTAATCCACGAATCCCATGAAATGCACAGTTGGCAGATGTAAAGAAAAAATGTCTCCAGCAGCTCTTTGTAAAAGAGTTAGCTATATATATATATATATATATATATATATATATATATAGACCCAGCTCATCAAGCATTCCACTTGTGGGCTCTAGGAAGGATTGATGTATGTCGATTTCCTCCTACTTTTTCTAGACAGGCTGTTTCTATTACTCGAACTCATGACCTCCAAATCACAAATTGGAGTAACTTTAAGCATTATATCACACCATCTAATATGACGTTTATATATAATCAGAAAAATAAATGACCTTAAAAAATTGAATAAGCCTGTTCTAAGATTCCAGCGATAGCTTTAATAGATACTATATACTAGACACTTACCAAGATAATTGAATCATATTTATGTCATTAATTCCAGCATCTTGCAGCAACCTGTCAAGGCGCACCAAAGACAGGGAGAAAGTTTGTCCTCAATAAGATATTTCACTCTGATTATAGATTTGTAAAAAGCAACTAGAACAGCATGCAAGCACAAAGAATTACCATTCTAAAAGTAAGGCAACTTAAAATTATTCAAATTTTGTTCTAAGTAAGCTAAATTTGTATAATTTCATTTTTTCAGGAAGCAATTAAAGACTACTTACATTTAAGGTGTTCATTATTTTAAATCCTTATCGGGATTCGGGATATAGGAATCGAATCTTAAAAGATCGGCAATCAGGAAGTCGTGTATCAACTGGAAGTTATAGAACCATATGAGGATAAACTTGGTAATTTTTTACGGTGTCTTCAGAGTGCAGCTGCATGGGCACTGTCACTAATGCTCTTAGGTCCCAAGAGAATCCAGACTCTTCAAACCTGTATCAAGTTGTTCCACTTCCCCCAACTTCCACCATATCAGGGGAGTGTGGAACACATTTTTCATCATTTGCTCATGCTACAACAGGTTCTAGTATGCAATTTGGAACAAGGGTCCATGGACAGCATTGTGGATGGAGTCCCAGTAACATAACTCTGAATGCAGGAATGGAAAATTTTGCATAGGTAAACGCCCTTATTTTGCAGATGCATTAGATAAGGGGTTTGGAACAAAAGATCCACTACCATTATTTGGTTACAAAACAATTCAACTCGTAGAACCCATCCTTCTTTCTTTCTCTTTTTTTCTTTTTCTGTTCAGTTCAGTTACTTCTCTTTAAAAACTTCAGATTTTTTATTATCATTCCTGTTAGGCTTATATTGAACCAAAAATGGATGAGCTTCACTTAACTTCTAGTAATAATCTGTATTTACTTTTTTCTTTCCCCCATTGTGTATTAATCGAGTTGATTATAGTTTATTTGATTTTTAAATGGATTAGCATGCTTAAATTACATGTTTTAATGATTGGGAGGCATTATGTACTCAGTTTTACTTTTGTGGTTTTCTGATATACTTTTCTTTCTTTCTTTCTTTCTTTTTTTTAAAGATACGGATATCCTGTCATCCAATTTGTATTTTGCTCTTTCTTATATCATAAAATGTTGTTTTGCTTAGAGAAAATGTAAAAGCACATCATCAACTACCAAGTCCAGAATCAGCTAGAAGAGCAGGTTGCAAGGCGTTGAATCCTTGACCACTTGTTCTATATGCCACTAAGCGTTGCATTTTTTATCATCTCAAAATTACATGTGAAATGAAGAATCTTCCTGTTTTGGTTTAGTGCAATTTAATTCGTGATTTACCTTTCCTCACCCGAAAGCACCCCCAAAAAAGTTTTTGCGTATCATCAAATTGAAGCCAACATAGCAAACATCACAAAGATTGATAAAAAAGGAAAAAAAGAAAAAACACTTACTGTGACAATGAACGATAAGGGTGGAACACGACCAGATAATAGTTAAGAGCTTCCAAAATCTTCATTTCCATTTCAAGTATGTCTTTGATTTCATATCTGTACTTTTCATCAGAATCTGTGGTGCAGAAGGTGACCGTGAGAACTTTTTGCACTAAAATAGAAGCCCAGCAACCAAACTATAAGGGAAGTTAAATAATCAACACAAAAAGTCCATTAACAACCACTTACATAATTTTTTGATGTAAAATACAAGAAGTCTGGCCTGCACAGTGCTTTCTTCTGCTTTGGCTGCCAAGTACAAGCAGCTTGGAGCTACAAGCCGAGGATCATATTCTGACATACTCTTTCTGAAAGTGCAAGGAGAAATTAAGACTAACAACTGATATAACATTTGTCATTAGAATGACAATTATCCCTACAGATCCAATGGGACTGATAATTGCTACAATACACAAAAGGATTTATGGATTTTTAGATTAAGCGAAAGAAATATTCGAGTGGACCTATAGAAGAAAAAGGCAAGTAATTATTTATGACTACAACTTGGAATAAATAGTTGGAAATTGAGGAATATAAGAAAGGAAGGAGACTGACACGTGACAACCAAGGAGAATTTAAACTAAATAAATTAGACCCAGTAAGCTTCATTTTGATGAAGAGATATAGTTGCATGAGAAATGCATAAAAGGTATACACAAATATATGCTGAAGGCTTGGGACTGGAGAAAAATGAGACTGTGATAACATGTTCAAAGTGAGGTTGTTGACTCCACATTTTTGTCCCCCTCTTACAAATCATTCAAATACCTGGTATAAACACGTCTCATGTACGTAACTGCAGTGGCCACCACCCTGAAAAGTTAATCAATAATTATAGATGCAAATAATTAATTGCCGACGCATATGAAAGAAGACAGTATTATCAACTTTGTAAGATGGTAAAATATATCTACTAGGCAAATATTTGTAATTTTCCATTCACACAAATTATTTTATTTCAACCTCAACCAAAACAAAGTGGGCTAAAGATATGCATATATTTGACCTCAAAGAGATAAATTGATGTTAAAGTTCAATTCCATGTTACAAAATAATTTTGTAACAATGAATTCAAGGAACGAAAAATGAAAATGTTCTAAGAAAAAAAGAAAGGAAGAGGAACAAAGCCTAACCTTTGCCTAACTTTAACATGCTGAGCCAGTTTCCATATATCTGAGGAAAAGAAACATAAAAGAAAAAAGAATTGATGGATAAAGAATATTAAACAACATAAAATTCACAAACACAACAATTAAGAATTTATAGCAAAATAATTAGCACTTCTGAGTACAGGTTTCAGGTGTAATAGTCATACAAATTCAATTCTTTAAGAAGGCAAATCTACTGGCTTCAGGAGTCTTTCTTTCACCAAATGCACTGGATGCCAAAAACCACATAACAATCTCAATTCAAAAGCAGATTTCTAATAGAAGGTAGGGTGTACACAAATTCAAGAGTACAAATACCTAATGGCCAACAACTAAACAAGGTATTAGCAGAATATCACAGAAAAAATTATTTATCTATCTATCATCAATCTGGTTTTACCAGCAATCTTTCTAGAAGATAATCGAAACAATTATGCTAAAAATATACTGGCTTTCATTCAAAACTTCCAGAAATTTTTATGAATATCTTGAGTACCTTTAGGATTACAAATATACAGTAAACACCAAACTAATTACCAATACCACTATTCATCTCCAGAAGACAATTATGGTTAATTGTCATATTTCCAATAAAACTTCAGGCTCAACTTCTTAGAAAAAAATAGGAACAAACAAAACCCATACTGGTAATAAGAAAGTCTCAAGAAAAGATAAGGAATACCCATAAAACAGCCACCATCAAGAGAAAAATTTTAATTTAAACACCGATATAAGGGAAATTCATGATATACCTATATTCTAAACAAATTGAGAGAAAACAGAAAACATAATGATGATAATAATGAAAAAGAATCGTACAGTTGGCCATATGCATTTTAATTAGCTTGAAATCTTCAACAGTTATGCCCTTGTCTTTGTCCTGAGGCTGCACCACATCTACCTTTTCTGGGTCCAAAAGCTGCTTGCTGCACGGAAATAACAGTAGAGAATCAAAATCAAAATTAGGTGAAAACAACAAAAATAGAAACCGAAATCAGATGGAAAATAAAAGAAGAAAATTACTGGTGAGACGAAGTCCAGAAATTGGCTGCCATTGACGCAAAGACGTGAATCCGTTTAAGTGACCGCTTCTTCTCTGTCAGTAAGACTTCATGATTGCTTTCCCTTCCGTTCCAGAGATTCATACAAGTGAGTATGGTGCGAATCAAACTGCCTAAACCGTCTAGACGACCCAAATCGATCTAAAACCGCGATTGTAATAGATTGATAATTTGATTTGATTTTGTCAAATGCAAAACCCAGCTTTTGTTCAGTTTACAGTTTTGACCTCAAAACTACATAAACCTTGTTTAATAAAAATTTCATTTATATTGATTAATCTATATTAGATAGTAAATTATGAGATTAGTTTATATTAAATAACACTTTCTTTTTAATTAGATAAATTGTACAATTATTTTATAAAATATTCCAAATATTAAAGATTTAAAATTAAATTAATGTATATACAAGAGTAAAACTATAATTTTTTTAGTTTTTAATAATAAATGTAATTAAATAAAAAATAAATTCAATATTTGCAAATTGCTTAGTTATTGTTTTGCTGAATATAATATTTTCATACTATACTGAAAAAATACATATTCAAAAATTAATTTAAAAATTTTAGTAGCCATTCAAAATCATGTGTATTTTATCACATAATTTTTATAAATTTATTTTTTATATTTGTATAATGTTAATTTTTTTTTCTTATTAATTAGATAAATAATAAAGTTTAATTTTTTTTTTTTCAAATTGCCTAAACAGCTAAATTGAACCAAACTAAAGATTTGAATTGATTTAAAATTTTTTATAATCTAATTTGATTTTAATTTTTTTTTCAAACTGTTACTTTAAATTTGATTCGATTATTATATCAAACCGAATCAAATTGATCCACCAACGACCTTATAATTGAGAATGGTGACTTCCGTGTCAGAATCCAGTCTATATTTGTTTGCCCAATAGGGAATTTGTCCACAAAAAGCTTAAAAATTAATTGGACTTTGTCGGCCCAAAGAAAAACTTGTCATAAAGGTTCAAAACATCTGATTGGACTTTCAAGTTTGGGCCGGAAGAGAACATCCCGACCCCCACTTCAACATTTAAAGATAATGTTATATATTGTTAAAAAAATTATTACTATTTATCTTTTTTTTTTTCTCATAAAACGTATATCCAAAATAAAAAAATATACAAAATTCCAAATAGCTGGCTAAGTATGAAAGTACAAGTCCAACCCAAAATTGCTTACGTAATGAAAACTCTGGTCTATGAGAACCTTTAAAGAGAAAGGAAAGTCCAACCCATAATTAGAAAAGATAAAAATCCAGTGCCTATGGGCTAAATATGAAGACATCAAAGGTCCAATCACAAATTAGAGAAATCTGCTATTAGGAGTTCATGTTACGAAGTATAAAAAAAATTAGAAAAGTTAGGTTTAAAGGTTGACATTATGAACAAGCGTATCCTCTTTGTAGTTCTAGAGAATGATTTAGAAGATGCGTAGCTAAAATAACCATTGACGAGAATCATTTTTCATGGGTCATGCATGCTCATAGGCGTCTCATGGCTGATGCCTAAAGTCAAGCCACTTAGCTAAGATTAACATATTAGTTTTGTCTCTTACTTATCATTCTGAACAAGGGGACAAAGGAACATCAAGCATGGCCTATGCTAGCAAATTGAAAAGAAACAAAGAAAGAAATGGAAACATCTTTGAATTCTACGAACTGACACCAAAAGTCATGGAACCGAACAAAAAAACTGAACATGGACTTTAAAGTACTCCACAAGAATCACGAAAGGTTTTACATTGTTTACAGCAAGGTTCATGAACGTAATTTATAAGTATGGTCTGAAAGGTTGTCTGTGAAACTCGTGTGGATGATACTTCTTCTTGCTACAATTTCAGTGAGAGAAAATGACAAAAGTAATTCATGATTATGATAATTTTATTTGGACGAGGGAATTGAGATTAATATTTAGGTGATGTTTGGTATGATATAATCGATAATGTAATTGAATTAGAATTACATTACATGATTGATTATATTGTTTGATTAGATTTTTTTTTTTTTTAACAAAGTAATACAATTCGGATTACATATTTAATATTTATTACTTAAATTGATGTATATATATTACGTAAGAAAACACATGTATTGTCTATTACATCAAACTCATATAATATTAATTACAACAAGTCATTTCAATTAAAACTCTACGACTATCATCACAACTCGACTATTACTACCACCACAACCACTCCACCATCGCCACCATTCCTTCACGACCACCACCACCATTGCTCTGTCATTACCATCCCAACTACCATTGCTGCCGCCATCACCACCACTATATAATAAAAATTATATTTTAGTGTTTAATTTGCTATATTCAATAAAAATTATATTTTATTCTTTTATTTATTATAGGAATGGGAGGAATGAAATTAAAAAGCACTACAAATATCAAAATATCCATAATTTTATAATGTAATTTAATTATTCATTGAAAATAAATGAAAAATTAATTTATAATAACTTTAACTTTTATTTTGCTATATTATATTTTTTTCGATTTACTTTTTTTTAACTTTTAGTTCAAATAAATTTATAAATCTAAACGGTCTTTAATAGTTTAATATAACGTATAACTTTTGGCTCAAATATTTCTTTTATATTAATAATGATGTGGTGGTGATGGTAGAGTGTTAATTGTGATAGTGATGGTGGTAGAGTGATGGCAGTAGTGGTGAAGTGATGGTGGTGATGGTGTAATTGGTGGTGGTAATGTTAATTACATAACATATTTTCAAATAAACATAAAAAAAAAATCGGTGATTACATTCTATAGATTTTTTCAATTACATTATCAAACATTTTAACGAATTTTCTATTAAACTGATGGGTGATCAAATTTTTAAAACGTGTTATGGAATTCAATCAAAAACGAAATATAGACATGGACCAAACAAGTCCACGAGCAAACCCTCACGTTGCAGAAATGGGAAGGCATGAACTGCAAATTATAGAAAGCTTTATCATATAATTAATAAATTATAAATTATAAAATTGTAAGACATGAGACCTCATTACCAAACGACATGAATGGATAGCTTACTAGGAGTAGCGATGCGAAACACACTGTATGTGACTGCAAATGAAATGCTGGCGAGACTGGCAGCAATGGACCTATACATTATTTTAACAGGAAAACAATTCATTAATTAATAAACACTAAGGACCAATTCCTCTGCATATGTTGCTTATAAAATTAAAATTTCTCGACCTCTGCAACGAATGCTTACTGTTGATGCCTTGACAACGTGAGGGCGGTCGCTAATTAAGTTCATTAATCATTAAATTTCTGCCTAAATTAATTAATTAATTAATTAATTATAAAGTTCAGTTCAATAATAATAATAATAGTATTAGATCAGAAGTCTGTATCAATAATTGCGTATCGTTGAGAATTTATTTTTTCTAGCTTCACATTAGCTTAATTGTGTACTATTTAATTTATAATAATTGGATTAGGAATGCGTCTAATTAACTTATGTTATTAAATTGCAATGATCAATAAATATTTTTATAGTAGATCCAAAGCTTCTCAATATTTTTTTTTTTTTTTTCTTGAGGACTTTACTACTAGCTTAAAAGAGTTTTTTAGAAGAGAAGAGCAAGTGGCCCTCTTCAGATAAATGTACATCTGCACTTGCAAGTTGCAAGTAGCATTCATCAACTTACAATTATCAACCACTGCCTATACTATCAGCTATACATCACAATCAAATTCATTAATCTGTGAACTCAATAATTGCAAAATAGAATACTACAAGTCAAATGCAACGAATATATAAGAAGTAGAGAACTATAAACTATTCCTAAATTGAACAATAATTGTAATAGAATGACCTTATCTATAGTTAATTAATTTAGGAATTTGTAAGAGCAAAATGAAAGTAGACAACCAAAACGTTGGTTGTCATATTGGTTCATTGAAGGGAGAGAAAGGAATGAAAGCCAACGCAGCTGTTTTGGATCCGATCTAAGTAATAACCAATTAGTCTGTTGGATTTGGATAAAAACTGACCCACTGGTTCAACAGTCAACACAAACTAGGATCAGAAATTGAATTAAGAGCAAGACAGAGCTAAAAGAAAATCAGGGTGAGGTGGATATCGCTTTTCTTTTCTCTTTTTTTTTTTTTTTTTTTTTTTTTCCTTTTTTACATATGTTAGCTATTAATATTTGCATAACAAAATAAATTTTAAGATAGGTTTTATGTCCAGGAAATGCAAAATTGTAACGTAAAAATACGTAACATTAAGCTGTTACTCTATGAAAGAAAACTCAATATGAACAAATATTATGGGAAAGGGGAAAATTGAGTTCATATATCATAGAACAGAGTAAAAGGGATTCATTCATATATACTTGAGAGAGAACAGAACAAAATGATCAACTAGTTCTAGTAGAAAATACGATCTATGAGACAATCCATTTCCCACTAAAATTTGGGGAAAAGGGATTCTTCAATTATATTAACAATTAATTACTACTCAATGGCAATAACTCTTCTTGCTCCGCATTTTATCTCCCCATGTACTATCTTCAAACTCTTTAGCATTACTTCTTCTTATTAACTCTGTAAGGTGAGACTGCCATTTTTGTTCCCATTCACATCTATCATCAAATCCGGTGCGGGATCTGTGTCGCTTACCAGTGGAGAAAAATGAGTTTAAGTCTAATCCTCCACTGGCCATATCTCTGTCATATAAAGCTCTGGTTTTTGGATTAGACAAAGTCTCATAAGCTTCTTGAACTTCAATAAATCTCTTTGTATACTCTTCTTTGCGTTCCGGCGGAGACACGTCGGGATGGTACTTTCTTGCGAATTGTTTATAGGCTTTTTTTATTTCTGAAAGATTTGCATTTTCTGATATACCCAACAAATCATAAAAGCTCTCTGTTTTTACATATAGTGTATCGGCCATAACGGCCTTAATTGGACCTGCTCTGTTCGATTTGGAAGTGGCATTTTTGAAGGAAAAGTTTGATTTTGGGAAATGGGTATTGAAGCTGAGATGAGAAGATGGATTAAGAGTTGAGAGATTGGGTTTGGAGATGGCTTGAAAGGAAGAAGAGATCATTCCTGCAGTAGTCATGTTTTGCTCTGCTTTTTTGCTACGTAACTTGGACAGAGAAGGATGATGAGCGAGAGCCATATATAGAGAACAAATATCAATAAAATAATAATGACAGTAAGAATGTAAGATGCAAAGCCAATGAAACAACAGACAAAGAGGCGGTGATTCAAAATTCAAGGCGCCTTTGTTACCGAAACCATGTCCTTGTTTTGTCAATGGAAGAAAAACTGATATTTTCCTTTAAAAAAAAACTTCTACTTAAATAAAGGATAAGATCCGAGCTGTTTTCCATATGAAACCGAAATGTTTTTAAAATAAATATAATCAATTTATTTAATACTGAAAAAATAATAAAGCTGTCCAAAAATGAGTCATCCTGTCTAAAGTGCAGTTTAAACAGTATGTTTATGTTGTCTTATAGTTGATAAATAGTTATTTATAATAATATTTCTATATCTAACGTTATAGAACCATTGCTAAGGGTTGATGCCTTCTCAACAACGTGAGAGACAGTTGCTGTAAGGCCATTAAATTATTTTATTTACCTCCAATTGGAAATCATCCTAATGTTTTTTAAAGGACATTTTCTAAAATTTATAAATTTTAAAAAAATCCATAAATTTACGTACCTCCTCTATGTTTGTTTAATAAAATTTTCATTCCATACTATAATTAGAATAAAAATGAGAATTAAGATAAGTTTTGTTGACAAGTGGACAGCGTGGATAATAAGTTACCAATAAAAAAGAAAATTAATATATACATTAATTAATTAATAAGTATATAAATACATTAATTTATTTATTAGTTTGGTGTGTGTTATTGGTTGGATGTATAGACAAAAGTAGATGCCCCATTCTCTTATTACTTTAAGTGGAAATAATTTGTTTTAAAAAATAGCAATTTGGAGAATGACAAGTGGCTGTTGACTGTTGGCTGTTGGTAAAATAAATTCATTATTTTTAAATTCTAGAAGAAAGTGAAGTCATGAAATTGAAGGAAGGGGAGCTGTTTTAGGCAGTTTTGTTGGATTTGGGTAAAACCCACATCAGCCAAACGTTTCCCAATGCCGACATCACAACCTAATCACAAGAGCAAACGTTGTAATATTATTATTATATATGATCTTTTTTTAATATTATTCTTTTTTTTTTATTTTGAGTATATAAATTTTTTTTGAGTATTTTCAGGAGTAATACATAATATTTTTTAATATTATTTTTATTTATATTAGATGCAATAAATATTTTTATAAATAATTATAATTTTGAAATAAAAAATAATTTAGTTAAATATCCTTAGTTTTGTTATAGCCTAGGAGAATTAATTACTTATTTAATTCTTATGTAAAAATCTTAAACGATTTATATTTTGAGATAAAAAATATTAAATAATTATTTATTTATTTAAATTGTGAATAAAATATAATTATTTAGAATTCAACTTTTTTTAAAAAAAGTTATGGTGTCTTGTGTATTTGTATTTGTGGAACCTAGTTGAATTGCAGTAGCCGCTTTCAAAATTACTTTGACAAAATTCCATGATCACTTATGCTGTTTCGATAAATGTAAAATATGGGTAGATTGAGAACAGATGGTGAAAATGTTTTGGATTTTCAAAATTTCTCATTTTTTTTATGAAAATATTAAGCAAAATGCAAAATAAATTTATTTTCCACTCTTCCAATCTTATTTCACGTCATTACCCTACCAATAGCTGCACTAACAGCCTGGTGATGCAAGTGGAGTGACAAACTTCGAAGTCTCGCCATAACGTAAAAGCACGAGTGCAAGTTTCTATAACGTTAAAATTCGAATTCCAAGGCTCAATCATGCATAAGATAACTTCCCATAACTGTTCACCGGTCACCAATCAATACATGTGATAGTCCGTTTCATTGACAACTTGACCATTAAGTAATCATTCTCTAAGTGGGTGCTTTTAGGGGCTTCCTTCATAAGTATTCTATACGAGACAAAAAGCTTTCTAACCAATTTATCTAACTATCAATCGAACAATCACAACACGTTTCCATGGCACTGTAAGTTTTTCCTATGCTTGATTCGAAACTATAACTTCAAGAGTTCCACTATCAGTAGTAGTTAACAATATCAATGATTTCAATTTCCTCTTTCATAGTTTCCATATCATCATCTTCAAAACCTTTTCCCGGAAAGAAATATCACTCTGTAGATTCTCAAATTTGGATTTCAATATTTTTAATTCTAGCATGAAGTAACGAAACCAGAATTAAAGCAAGTGAACAAAAGATACTATTCCAATGAGCAATTTGCAGAAAAAAGGGGAAATCTATACATAAAGAGAGAACAGAAAAAATAATCCATTGCCCCCTTAAATTTTGGGAAATGAATTCTTCAGATTATATTAAAAAGTAATTGCTCTTAATGGCAATAATTCTTTTGGCTACGAATTCTATCTCCCCATGTAATATCCTCAAATTCTTTAGCATTACTTTTTCTTATTAACTCTGTAAGCTGGGACTGCCATTTCTGCTCCCATTCACTTCTATCATCGAATCCGTCGCGTGATCTGCGTCCCCTACCAGTAGAGAAAAACGAGTTTAAGTCTAAACCTCCACTGGCCAAATCTCTGTCATACAAGGCTCTGGTTTTTGGATCAGATAAAGTCTCATAAGCTTCTTGAACTTCAATAAACCTCTTTGTATACTCCTCTTTAAGTTCGGGCGGCGACACGTCGGGATGGTATTTTCTCGCGAGTTGCTTATAAGCTTTCTTTATTTCTGAAATACTTCCACTTTCAGATACACCCAATAAATCGTAGAAGCTCTCTGTTTTTACATACACTGCATCGGCCATGACGGCCTTTATTGGACTTGCTCTGTTCGATTTGGAAATAGTATTTCTGATGGGAAAGTTTGATATTGGGAAATGGGCATTGAAGCTAAGAGTAGAAGATGGTTTAAGAGATGATTTTGAAGTAGAGAGATTGGGTTTTGAGAAGGTTTGGGGGGTAAAAGAAGTGATTCCTGATGCAGTACTCATGTTTTGCTCTGTTTTTTGTGTTTCGCTCTGTATATCGTCTGAATTTGTAATAAATTCAATGAGCACAAAGCGAATTTTGAGGTTGTATATATAGAGAGGATATAATAATAATAATAATAATAAATTAATAAATTAGGTGACTGGTTCTGACGTTAATTACCTAATGCTAAATTTAAGTGAGAATGCCCCAAGGGTTGAAATAAGAAAAATCAACACGTCATCGAAGGTTCTAATCTATACCGCATATCTATCCAAACCATGTCCTTATTTTTATCAAATAAAAATCTATTAAGAAAGTTAGATTTTTTTTTTTTTAATTAAATAATCAAATATTCACCTCTATGAAGATAATTAAACTTATCATTAAAAAAAAAAACACCTCATTTCATGTACGAAACAATTTGTCTAGACCGAATTAATAGCTATATTTTATTTTCAAGTATATGGTTAGAAATGTTCTAATTTTAATAAAAATATTAAATTTTATTAGTTTAAATCTTGATTAGTCAGGCTAATTAGGGATGGTTTTAAGCTGATGTTTGGCTCAATTTAGAATTATGGAGCGAAATTGAAAAGAATAGGACAGTAAATTGAACTTTGATTCTACAGAATTAGCAAATCTGATAACAAGTTGTTCCGGTGGGCAATAAGCGGTTTGTAAGAATCCAGGACATAGCTTAACTTGGAAACGGTAAAGAGAATTGGAAAGTACGAATCAGTTGGAACCGTATGATGGGCAAAGCCGCGTTCTGGGTTGCCATTTCCTTATATTTTATTTTGTTTCCTTCTGAAGTCAATTTCTAGTCGGTGGATTGTTGGAAAATGAGTGTCTGAAATTTGCAACGGAAGCATCTCAGGATCACAGTCATTCCTATCGTAACTTCTATTTTTAATTAATATCTATAAAAAAAAATAAAAAAAAAAAAAGAAAACGAAGCTATCCGCTTGCCTGGCTTGACGTGTGGATAAGAAAGGAGGATGAAAATCCTTATTTCAGGTGGGGCCTATAATAACCAATGTGTCTATCCACGTGAATCCCACAAATCTGATAAGCTCACATTTTTTCTTCTAGATGAAGGCCACGTGTCGTTTGCTATGACGTTGGTAGCAAATACATTTACTTTTTCTTTTTTTTTTTTTAATTAATCAAAGACCAGTTGTTGAGGAACCGTACATAATATAATAAAATACATAATATATATATATATATAACTAAAAAATTGGCTTCCAATTTCATAAATCATGACTTTTAAGCATATAAATTAAATTCATAAACGTTGGCACGAATTTAAACAGCACACATCATGTCTGTTCTTCAAAATCAAAGTCGCAAAAAAAAGTTTTTTCTCTATGTTAGATTTAGAATCCAAGCTTTTGATTTAAATTTAACAAAGTTTTATTTTTAATATAAATTTACTAATATCCTAAAATAGAGATAATTGTTACTTTCTTCCTATATTTTGTTATAATTAACTATTATATACTGATATTTTAGAAATAAAATAAAATTATATATTTAATTATCCATATACTTAGGCTTTGGACGGATCATTAAAAATTTGAAAAAAATAGTATGAATTCACTGTTGCATTCTTAAATCTTGATCTAATTATTATATGCATTAATTAAATTATAGTACAATTTAATTACTGACTATTGTCAGTTTCATGTTCCCATTTAGCAACTTGACTTTCCTAATATTTTTAATTAGTATTAACTAATGAAATATTTGTATTATTATTATTAACTACTAATATTTTTTTAATAATTCTCTAAAAAAACAAATAATTTTTTAATAATAATACTTGTCAAATGGAAGGTAAGAGAAGAGCCAGGCTTTGGCCTTATGAAAAATAGAAGGAATGAACTTGACTTTATTTCTAATATTATTAATTATTAATTAACTAATGGAATATTTGACATTATTAATTAATTAATTTTTTTTTTTATAATAATACTTGTCAAATGGAAGGTAAGAGAAGAGCCACGTCCTGGCCCTGTGTAAAAATAGAAGGAAGGAAGTTGACTTTATTTCTAATATTATTAATTATTAATTAATTAATCTTTTTTAATGATAGTACTCAGATGGAAGGTAAGAGAAAGAGCCACGTCATGGCCGCTAGATTCAAGTTTAAAAATGGCGGAACATGTCAGAAGTGAAGCGAACACAGTCTTGGTTTTCTTGTTTGCTTAATTCTTATTAATAGTTTTATTATTTGCTTAAACCAAATTATTAAAAATAGATGGCTGTACTGTTATAAAAAAACAGTTGGGGATAGTTAATTTTATCTTTACCCTAATTGGTAGAAATATTTTATGGCTGGGGGAATGTGAAACAGAGACGGAAGATGTGTGCGTGTGTGACGGTGGACGTAGTTGACAAAGGTTTGAATTGTAGAAGGGGTATAATTAGAAATTGTCAATAAAGAAAACAAAACCCACTCGAGCCAACGGGTTTTTCTTCAACAGACGTCACCTACAATGTTGGAATCTAACCCATTTATTATTGTTTTCAACAAATCATAATTGTAATTATAATTATAATTTAATAGGAAGGACTAAATTATAAAATAAGAAAACAAAAGATGATTTGGATCTTATTACAAACCAGGGGCTGTAATTTTACCTTAAAACCCATCTGTGCCAATGGGTTTTCCTCGTGACCTACAACTTTGGAAACTAATTCCTAAACCCCTAGAATTTTATTTATATTCACTTCTTTTTACTATTAATTAATTTATGTTAATAATAATTAATTAAATGGAAGAAGCATAAAATAATACCCACAGTATATACATTACTAAGCTGTGCATAACCTCTACTTGTAGAAAGTATTTTATCATAAAATTATTGTTTAAAATTTCATTTTTATTTAGTAAAATTAGGTTTAGTTATACTTGAAGCCATAAAATGAAATTTATAGAATTAAATTCTTCATTTTTTTTATATAAAACACACAAATTAAACTTATAAATGAATATTAGAGAATTTTGTGAAATCAGACAATGATGATGAAAGTAATTATTAGAATTATCTAATTTAATGAATTATCATTATGATTAATTAATTCCAGAGTTTCTAGAAAAAGGAATGGGTTTGAATAAGATCCCCATTTTTCGTGACTACAGGCACGAGCTCTGCTGCCAATGTCAAAACATGTTATATCCTCAGCATCATGCGAAATCTACTCTCGTGACCTCAACAAATTGTCCAACACAAAATCGTCCTTTTCAAATAAATTTTCATTACTGCCAACTCATTCAGTTTCGTTTTCTTTTTTTAAGTTTTAAAGTTCGAATATTAAAGATTTAATTCAGTCTGTATATATATATATTATTATAAATCTGTTTGATAAAATTATATTTTTAATTATTTTAATCGGTGTTTAGTTAGATGTTGTTGAGAATCTTTTATAAAATCACATTTAAAAGCCAACGATTAAAATGTTAATAGCTGATTAAAAGACTGTTTACAACAATTCATTCAATTTTTACTATATATTTATCAATTTTTGTTTTACTTTTTTCTTTTTTTACAATATAATTTAAGAGAACAACAGAATTTGTAATTTTCATATATGATTTACAATTCAAATCCTCATTCCATTTTTTAAAACTAATTCATCTTTCAGAATAAAAACATTTTAAAATTTTTTATACGAACTATTCTTTTTTTTCCCCCGAAAACAAAAGGAGTTTGAGTTTCGATGGATATGGTAAGATCAAATACGCTTACAGATTGAATTGAACTTTGAAATTAGTAACCTCTTTTTCTTTCGGGAAAACAAAGTGAAAATTATGTGAGGATTGCCAATTAAATATGATCAAATACGAAGCTCTCAAGGCTAATTCTTGTCATAAACTCAAAGAGAAGTCTCCTTCAAATTTTCTGATCACGTTCTTTTGAGTGGTAACATTTTTTTCATCCAGTCGCCATTACAACTCAAAAAAGGAGAGAAAAACAAAAATGAAAATCTATGCATATACTAATCTCTAATTAAGGATTAACAACTCGCTAATTGCATTAACTTCTTTGGCTACGCATTCTAGCTCCCCAACTCATACTCCCTGAATCTTTACAATTACTTCTTCTTATTAACTCTGTAAGCTGAGACTGCCATTTTTGTTCCCAGTCACTTCTATCATCGAATCCGTCTTGGCTTCTGTGTCTCTTCCCAGTAGAGAAAATCGAGTTTAAGTCTAATCCTCCACTGGCCATATCTCTGTCATAAAGAGATCTAGTTTTTGGATCAGACAAAGTCTCATATGCTTCTTGAACTTTAATGAACCTCTTTGTATATTCTTCTTTGCGTTCCGGCGGCGAAACGTCGGGATGGTATTTTCTTGCAAGTCGTTTATAAGCTTTCTTTATTTCCGAAATACTTACATTTTCTGATATACCCAACAGATCGTAAAAGCTTTCTGGTTTTACATACACTGTATCAGCCATGGCGGCCTTAATTGGACGTGCTCTGTTCGATTTAGAATTAGTATTTTTGAAGGCAAAGTTTGATTTAGGGAAATGGGTATTGAAGCTGAGGCTAGAAGATGGATGAAGAGTTGATTTTGGAGTTAAGAGATTGGGTGTGGAGATGGTTTGAAAGGAAGGAGAGATCATTCCTGCAGTAGTCATGTTTTACTCTGTTTTTTTCTTTTTGGCCGTTGTTTTGCTTTGCAACTTGTTTTTGAGCTGTGAACGAATGTTTATGGAAAAGAAAAGGCGGGTACGAGGCGATATATATAGAGGGAGGTGGGAAGGTGAGAAGGCATATTATAAAGGCAAGTCTATTTTATTTTGTTATAATTAAAAAGCAACTTCTAGATTCTACTATAATAAATAATAAATAATAGGGCAAGTAAATGTGAAATTGAGAACATTCAACTCTTCCTCTTCCTTTTTCTTTCATTTTAATTTCTAAGCCTTCCATGCATATACTCTCATGATGGAATATAGTGAGTTACTAATCAATATATATGAAAAAAGAAAAAAAAAATTGCATTTATAAATAAATATAAATTGGTTAAATGTAAAAGAGTGGAATAACGGGCCGGTAAGGAGGAGGACCGATTTTTTAATTAAGTATGACCAATATAAATATTTCAATTTGTATAAAATAATAGTTTGAGAACCGGTTTTCAACCTCCATCAGACTAACATAGCTCGACACTTGTACATTAAAAATTCGGTATGGTTAGGTTCATTTGCTTTTTCTCGTGGATTGTGACTACGTACTCTTTATTCTCCTTTTCTGGTATTCTTTGTTGGTTAGCATACGACGTCGTGGGTATAGCTTATTCCAAATGGCGTAATTCTTAGCCTTTTTCTCTTTTCTATATATATATCAAAAAAATTTTAGTATGGTGCATTGCCGTATTTTTTTCCGAAATGCATAATAAAATTTTTTACCACTTAATTCAAATATTATATAAACCTTCAACTAAAAAACTATAAGAAAAAGAAAAGATGCGTATTAGATTCGTATATCAGTCTTGAGAAATACAGTAAAATACTTTTAGAGAAAAATCTCATTAACACATGAATTCTAATGTATGTCTGTATATATATATATTTTTTTTCTTTGATCAATTTTTATATTAACATCCCCTTACCTATAAATTGTAGATTGATCTACATATATCTGAATATGATTAACACATGAAAATCAATACTAAATTCTAAAGTAATAATTAAATTCACTTGGTAGACCTAATTGATAAGGTGGGAAAGGTCGACATCCAAATAATAGTCATTGATTGGATAGGGTGAAAGAGATTGAGAGGGCGGAATCAAACAAGAAAAGTTTAAACACTTGTCAAGTAATTGAATTTGGTATAATTGATCCTTTGTACAAAGAGCAATTTGATTTGAATTGTCACTCGAATCTAAATTTTACCAAATTCTTGCAATTCTCACTCGTCATGTGACATCTAGTTTTGGCCTTTCCTTTTCGAATTCCCAACGAAAGAAGACAACATGTACTTCTCGCAGTGAAAGTGCAAGAATTGATGTTGCATCTTGCAATAAGGACAAGCAATGTAGTACTAACTTGACTAAGCCTTTCAACCCTGTTCAATTGCTTTAGGACCCCCTTTTGAATTTTGATTCACTTTCACATCATCTTTGCTAAGATGGCAAATTGAAACAGACAATGAAACATTGATTTTCTTCTTCTTGTTTTTGTTTTTCCCTTTTATTTTCCATCTATTACCTAAACAACACGCAATCAATTTTCTTCACACCTTACTCTATTTTCTTCCCCGATGTAAATGTTATTTAAATGTAACATCTCGTTCGTTAATTTGTTTTAAGGTATTTGATAAAATTAACTATTTTAATAGAATAAAAAAAATAAAAACTACACGTTATATGGTTAATTTTTTTATAAAATATTATATTATTTATAAAAATTAATTGAAATAATATATTATTGATAATATAAAAAATAATATTTATTATTTTGATCTAAACGGTATTTAAAATATTGTTGCGGAATGCAGATTAAATTTTAAAATAATCGGATGTTGGTGAGAGCGAATAAAAGAAAAAGTAATAAAATAATAAACCGGTGTAATTTTCTCGGTCTCTAGAAAGAAACCCAATTTTCAATGGCTCTACAAGCTTCTTCCCCCGACAAGAAGTGGACGTGCATTTTCTAGAGATTGAGTCGCGTATCATATGATGTTTTTACTTTTTAACTCTCTGTGGGTTTTGTCGTCATGAGTCAATGACATGAGTTTGAACTTTCTGAGTTCTGCCAGTCATTTTGTTTCCACCTCAGATCACAACGTCACGCGGTTGGCCAGCTTCTAGAAATGCTTTTGCTGAAAATGACATATAGTTGTACTGTAGGGACAGTGGGCGGCCGAGGGCACCCAACGGTTCGATTTAAATAGAACCAACCAAGGATGAAAAATGGCAACTGATTTTTTCAGATGTAGAATCGAACTGGAATTGAGTCAGATTGAATCAAACCAGCCAGTTATGTCGGCTTAGCTATATTGGTTTGGCTTTTAAGCCTAACCGATTATTTTTTTAAAATCGAGTTGAACCGATGAAGTGAACTTCCTTGTGAATAGCATGTTGAACCAAACCGGAGGCGGCAAAGTTGCACCTACTACTAGTTCGTTTTTTCTTTTTCCTTTTTGGGCTGGATCATCAATCTGAACTTTGGATTTGGACCTGATTATGTTCGCCCAACAAATTAATGTCTTGGCACCCCGGATTTTGAATAAAACATTATTAAAATGGATCCCACCAAATCAGCTAGAAATTATCAAAACTCGATGTTTTGCATCAAAACGCACCGCTTTGATTTAACTGAAGTTTCTCTCCTCTCCTTGCAATCAACGATCGCCTCCAATATTCATTGTTATTTCGCCATTTCCTATTGATCAATGGCCAAGGACTATCGCTTTGCAACCAGCTTTTTTCTCAAATCGCAGAGGAAAAAACTCAAATATTGAAAAGTGCATATCGTGAGATCTTGCTTGGCCCCTTTTGTGGCATATGACTGAAGAAAGCTTCCACTGCCTGTCTTAGTTTTGCAATAGTAATTGATTTCATAACTTCAATATCTGTGAAAACAAAACACCCAACTCAATTTCAAAATCATTAAGAATTAACTATTAGAAAGAAACTCTGATATTTTAATGCAATTTCTCAGTAATAAGAACAACCCCAAAATAATTTCAAAAGAAAAAAAAAAGAATTATCGAAGCTGAAGCCACCCAATTTGAGAGCGACTCCTCAAGGAGAACAATACATAAAAAGTTACTTTTACGACCTTGGCGTTGGGCTTTTAGGCCCTTTAATACTTTTGCAGTCTTGACGTCGTATTCGTCGCCATTCTTAGATCTATCGCTACCTCGGCGTAGAGTTTTTAGGCATTCTAAGGCATCCGATCAAGCTGTAGCCTCAGGTCCCTTGCTCCATCGCCTGCCGGCCACGGCTTGCTATTCGTCCATCATCTCTCTCTCTATGTGTGGATCACGTGAAGGGTTTTGCAATAAGGGTTATCGCGAAGGAAAAAGAAGGAAAGTTAGCGAAACGCACCATATCCTGTCCAAAACGGCGTGTTTTGACATTTAACGTTAAATTAATCCATGACACCCATTTTAATATTTTTTTATTTAAAATCCTAATAAAATTTATATTTAAAATGATATTAATATAAAATTTTCAATTTAAAGTATAAGGATGAGGATTAGTGTAAAATGATTTTGTTACAATTGGCATATGTTAGGATTTTTTTATAAGTTCAGCGAATAAATTAATTATTAAATAAGAATAAAAAAAATAAAAAAAAAATGGCCGCTTTTTTAGCCAAATTTAATTAGCTTGTAGAGATGAGGAAGAAAAAAGAAAATAATTAATTATGAGAAAAAAAAATTAAAGCTCATACTACTAAATACAATGTAGAAACAAGAGCAAGAATCAAGTCGGTAATCGATTAATCGGTGATTTTAGAAGCAAAATTACCGGTTCTTGGTCATGCATAGTTTGTGCAATTTTCGTTCCTTTATTTATTTATTAGATAGATGATAGAAGTAAGATTAGGCTAGGCCTATACATAAAAGATGAAACTAGCCTTTGACTTTAATGAAAAATAAGACAAAAGCAGATGAGCCACCCATCTCTACTTTACATCTGGCATCCAAGATAATGACTCAACTATAATTAAATCCCCCGTGGATCCCACTCATCTGATAAAAACTTTGCCTGTTTTCGTCCTCCAAACAGCGCCGTCTACGGTGTCTCTCACACCACAACAACTGACAACCACCGTTCGCCGCCAGTGTCTTATTTCCCACTTCTTTGTCTACGCATCCTAGCTCCCCAAGACATGTTCATCTCTGTCAAATCTTCGTCTTCACTACCCCTTTCCCTCTCTAACTCCGTTAACTGAGACTGCCATTTCTCTCTCCACTCACTTCTTTCTTCTCTTTCCTGCTTAACACGATCATAATCCCACATCAGTAATGGACTTATTAGATTCTCATAATTTCATCTTTTTGTTTAAATTTAGACACACATCTGAAAAGAAGATATATAAATATATTACCTTGCCATAGCGGGATTGCTTTCCGGCAAAGAGAGCCATATGCAAGCCTCTGCTCATATCTCTGTCATAAATAGCTCTTCTTTTAGGGTCTGACAAAATCTCATAAGCTTCCTGCACTTCGATAAACATCTTTGTATATTCCTCTGTATGATCTGGCGGTGAGACGTCAGGATGGTACTTTCTCGCAAGTTGCTTGTAAGCTTTTTTGATTTCTGAAATTGTTCCACTCTCTGATATCCCTAACAGTTCATAAAAGCTTTGCGTGTTTACATACACGGCGGTATCGGCGGCCATAGTAGCTGTGGCCTTGATCGGAGCGGTTCTGATTGATTTAGAATTAGTTTTGATTGAAAATATTGGTTTTGAGATATGGGCAGTGAAGGGTATTGAGCAGTTCTTGAAGCTCCTCGCGTTTGATAAAACATTTCCTTGACTCATTTTTTAGGTTTCTTGCGAGTGCAAGTGTAAACTACCTGCAAATGGTGTTGCATTGTATATAAAACGTTGGAGAAAATAATTTTGGCGTTTATGAATAGTTTTATTGACTTTCTATTTTTCATGAATAGTTTGAAAAAACTATCGCTGTCGGCCACACAAATAATACGATGTAATCTACTGTTATGGTGAATTTGTAAAAAACCAAAAAAAAAAAAGGAAAAATACTATTAATTTTTTTGTTGATTTTAATTCATTAGTAGATTTATAGATCACGTCTAACCACAATTTGAACAGTTTACAAAATTCAGAGTAATTTTTTTCTGGAAGTTGCCAATTTTAATTAAATTTTATGGCTCTTATTCTAATAAAAAATATTATTTTCATTGATTTAATATATAAATAGGAATGTCAACACATATTTACAAAATTTGTTCGTATGTACCAGTGACTTGGTCTTTCCTAACAACTTGCCACCTTAATTTTAGCAGGTCCTTGAAGCAATGAAACAAAAGTCGGATTTACAAAGATATGGAAGAAATTAAAGTTGTACGAGCAACTTGGAAATATGTTGTATAGGAGATTAAGAGGTTTAATTAGAAATTAATTTTAACATCTTATTAATTACTAATAGTAAAATTCTAGGATGTATAAGCTTATTTGTAATTTTTAATTATTATTAAAAAATTATATTTTTAAAAAGTAAATGTATATATTTTTTATGACGGTCATTCCATTCAAAGGATATATCTCTTCTCGGCACAAGAGATATTTCACATAAATCATAAATAATTAGAGTCAGTGCTGTGTAGGCTATCAATGGGCTTTCTATGGGGCCGACCTGTCAAATTTGTGTCGCTGCCCTTTAAATGTCGGAGTCAGGTGGGCTTATAGTAGGCCCACCTTTTAACTCTTCCTTTCCTTTCCACTTTTTGCTTGCTTCGATGTGTAACGAAACTTTCGAATCTGATCCACTTGATGATCTAATTCAATTCAACATAATCAGTGCATTTGAAAATATAATGAATTAGATTAGACTGATTATTTTCAAAATTCACAAATTAAATTGAGTCATAGTTTTATATGTTAAACTCGTTAACCGAACTCACCGTATAAATATTAATATAATGAGCAATAGATAATTGATATTTAAATTGTAGAGATATATACATGAATTTTACTTATATCTATTATGCTATGAATAGTAATTTTACTAGTCATATTTATACCTACTCTATTTATAATTACTAGTGCTCCGATTGAATGGGGGAATGTAGAGCAAATATCCTATTCGTCGTGTTTTCATCCCTTATTTAAGGTTTAAGTTAATTTCACACTAATAACGATTATTGATTATGATTTTAGTTTTGATTTGATACAATTAGAGCATAATTGGCCAAAATTTGTAGATTTGAATTTATGGTTTGAAAGAGAAATTTAAATATGAACTAGTCTTCTCAATTTAAATAAGTGAATAAAATGAGTTACGTCTTAATCACTCAAAAATTAGTCTTAAAGTCAATATGTACCTTCTCCATCTACATTTGGTTTCCTCCTTTTCTTTTATATCTCTTTCTAAAATAAATAAAGATATTGACATAAAAACTAAGAGCAACCACTAAAGCAGGCATCGACTTCTTAAGAGGGACCAACATCGTAATCATGAGGTCGAAGGAACCCTTTTTAGGATTTAATTTGATTGAAAAAAAAAAAAAAAGAGAAGAGAAATAAAATAATAAACAGAAGGGATTCATAGAATAGGAGAGAAATGTACATGATGATCATTTGTGTTAATGAAAATGGAGCTTCAACTACAAATTCATCCCTAGACTACACTACTTTTTGAGTTTTGGGCAACAGAATTAACAAAGCTATAGCCACCAATTTGGGATGTCAATTGATTTTATATTAAATAATGCGATTTTTGCACTCATTCCTCATTTTCTATGCAATTTGTAGAGTTTCTAATTTCTTACTATCAAAGAAAAATAACCCATATTTTCATTCTTTTAATAATTTTCGAATCTTTTTTATTTTTTATATGTATTTAAAGGGTTTAATGGAATATAATGAAGTTGTGGATACACAATAGGGTAAATGATTTGAATTTGAGAGTTCTTGCTTTTCATATTTGTTTACAAAGCGTGAAAAGATCAATCAAACTATGTCTAATTATTCTAGTCATTTTTTTAATAAAGGAAAAAAATCTTTTTTTAAAATTTTTATTCCTCCAAAAGATTTATTTTCAAATAAATTATCAAAGTTGTCATTTAGGGTATCCTGAAGGATTCCAAGTTCAGAGGTTTTATAATTATTACGCCCAAACCCAAGTCCAATAAAAAATGAAGTCTTGGACTTATATTTGGTCCTGAAGGCCGAGCCTATATTTTTGGTTGTACTGAATCGGAGCATCAAATGCTCCGAAAAGACCCTGGATCCATAAAATTTGTTTGCACCCAAATTAAGCATTTCCTTGAGGCTAAGACTTCAACTGGGAGAGGGTACAGGTACTGGTCAAGAAGTCCAGACATAGCCTTCAGAAAATGTCATTCAGCGTCTTCTATCACCGCCCCGTACCCACCGCAATACAAGTGTTTCACGTTATGATGGAAACAAGACAACACATTTTAATATAACCTTTAAAACATTAAATTTTAAGCAAGGAGATTTACCAGATTCTCCCTGTCATAACGTGAAACACGAGGAATGAGCTTAATTAATGCTCGTCTATTGATCAGATCCACACATTGAGTGTAGGTATGCCCTTCCCACACACTAATGTACTAAGGGCTTATTTGGAATGCCAGCTCTTTTAGTATGCGGCGGATGTTGTAGTAATTGATAGTTGTTCCTTGTGGAAATAATAGTACGATGTGAGTATTATGTGAATGTCAAAGCGTGAAAGCAATCAAAGCATAAGCCAGCTTTATAAATACTAAGCAACCCTAGGCAAGATTACAGCACCATTAATAATTCTCTATTCTAGAAAATGGATTTCTCTTCTCCCATCCAAATTATTCTGCAGTCTCTTGCTTTACTGTTTCTCTATGCTTTCTGGAGGACAATAACCAAAACCACCAAATCCAAGAAATTTAAAGTCCCTGAACCATCAGGGTCATGGCCATTGATAGGTCATCTTCATCTTCTAATCGCCCAAAAACCAGCCTGTAAGATCCTCGCATCCATTGCTGATGAATCAGGTCCTTTTTACTCCCTCAGGCTAGGTTTTAACCGAATACTGGTCGTTAGCAGTTGGGAATTCGCCGAAGAATGTTTTACCAAAAACGACAGAGTTTTAGCGACAAGAGCAAGCATAGCAGCAGGGAAATACATGGGTTATAGCAATGCTGTTTTCTCATTGGCTCCCTACGGACAATACTGGAGGGATATCAGAAAACTCACGACTCTTCAGCTTCTTTCGAACAATCGCCTGGAAGCCCTTAAACATGTTCGATTTTCGGAAATTGATTTGTTCTTGAAAGAATTATATGATTTGTATTCACATAATCATCATCGAAAGGTGATCATAAGCAAGTTATTGGAGCGATTGACGTTTAATATAAGCTTAAGAATGATAGTTGGAAAAAGATTTTGCAGTAAAAGTTACAGCGAAGAGAACAGCGAGCCGTGGCGGTATAAAAAGGCTATAGAAGAAGCTACTTATCTGAGTGGGTGTCCTGTTCTGTCTGATGCAATTCCATGGTTAGAATGGATTGATTATAAAGGGTACATAGATAGAATGAAGAAAACTGGTAAAGAACTTGATGATTTGGTTGGAAAATGGTTAGAAGAGCATATCATGAAGAAGAAATGGTTAAATGAAAATGAGAATGGTGAAAATGACTTCATGGATGTTATGTTATCCCACCTTCAAGAAGATGATGTTACAAATTCTGGACATTCACGTGATGTCATCGTCAAGGCAACTACAGTGGTACGTGTGTTTAATATATATATGTATATAAATTATTTTCCCACTTTATTTATTTATAGACTCATCCACGAATGAAATCAATATAAATATAGATTTTTTAAAAGAACTTATTCCTACTTTATTTTTTTTCTAATAAATGATAAGAAATATCCTGTTTTAATAAAAAAATTATTTTTAATTGATTTAATTTATAATGAACTCATAAATCGGATTTAGATAAGCCAATTCCTTTTTAATTAGTCAATAAAATAGACATTTTTTTATTTTGACTTTGTTATCTAATTTTTTTAATAATTGAATATTAGTATATAAATGAAATATTAGCTTGAATGAGTTTTTATTTATGAATCGATTTGGTGATAATATGAGTATATTAGGTGTAAAATTGACAACGTTTTATCATTTATTAAGGAAAACATAGTATCCACATGCCCTTGTCCAGAGAATTTGACCATATTTGGTACCTCTTTTCTCCTCCACAAATTCTTAGGTAGAAAAAAAAAAATCTACACCACGAGTTTTAATGTGGATGACAAAATTCCGAAAAGCATTTAGTTTTCTATAAATTATGATATTATAATAAAATAAATTCTTTGGTAATAAAGTCCGGATCGGTGATTTATATATAAAGAAAATAAAGATTTATAATCATATTTTCTCTTCTTAGTTTTCAATCCTTAGCAATTATTTTAATTAAAATTTTGGAATATTAACAGTGAACAATTTTGCTCTACAGGTTCTTTCCCTCACTGGAGCTGGAAGCACAGCAGTGACATTGACATGGGCACTTGCCTTACTGCTAAACAACCCCAATGTGCTAAAATCTGCTCAAGAAGAGCTGAACAGTTGTGTAGGCAAATCAAAATGGGTTCAAGAATCAGATATTCCAAACCTAAAATATCTTCAAGCCATTATCAAAGAAACCCTGCGCTTATACCCGCCTGGACCAATAACAGGAATACGTGAAGCCATGGAAGATTGTGACATTAATGGCTATTATATCCCTAAAGGCACTCGTCTGATCGTTAATATATGGAAATTACAGAGAGATCCTCGAGTTTGGAATAATCCTGACGAGTTTTTACCGGAAAGGTTTCTCACGACTCATTCTGATATTGATCTTAGAGGTCAGAATTTTGAATTTATTCCTTTTGGTTCAGGACGAAGGTCTTGCCCTGCTATTAATTTTGGGTTGCAAGTCGTTCATTTGACACTTGCCAGGTTAATTCAGGGTTTTGATTTATCAAGAATTGGAAATGTGCTTGTGGATATGAAGGAAGGACCGGGACTTTCTTTGCCAAAGGTTAATCCTGTAGAAGTTATCCTCAAACCTAGGCTTGCTTTGGAGTCATATCAGTTTCTTTAATAAAAATAAAAAAAACATTCACGTCGGGTAGGCTTATAATAGCAGTAAAACACTCTTCATACTTAGTATTCCAACTCTACGAAAGAGAGACCATTGTCATTATATTTGATCGCGTCGTGGTTGAAATATCAGTGTCTTTTCAATCTAGACACGTCAAGTCAATTAAGATATGTATGTCTCTTTATGTTTACAGTTAAAATAGAAATAAAACCAAAATCTTTCTTCTTTTTTTTTCTTTATTAATATTTAAGTTTCTTGAGTTTCATGTATTTGTATCGTAAGCCATAAGTTTTACTTACATTTTTTAATTAAAAAAGAAATTTGAATTAAGCAACCTCAATTAAAAAAAAAAACATTACTGTTGAGTTTAAATTCACCATTGTTAAGTACATTATATGAAGTGATGGACCGGTACTAATTCAAATTCAAGACAATGAAACAAATGTTTGGTCTTTAATTTATGTATTTGATTCTTACAAATTTATACTATTATCTTTTTCCGTATAATTTATACATTTAATTTTTAAGGTTAATTTTTAGGTTTAAGCAACCTAGATATTTTTTTAAATTTTATTCTTGCAGGCTCTTATAATAGGAGGAGCTGATACAACATCCATAAACCTGACATGGATTTTGTCAAATTTGTTAAACAATGGAAGTGCACTGGAGATTGCCCAACAAGAACTAGACCTCAAAGTTGGAAGAGAAAGATGTGTACAAGATTCTGATACAGAAAAATTAGTATTACCTTCAAGCCGTTGTCAAAGAAACATTGCGATTATACCCACCAGGTCCACTTGCAGTTCCACACGAAGCAGTAGAGGGTTGTTACATTTCTAGCTATTATATTCCGAGAGGAACTCGAATATTTGTTAATTTGTGGAACTTACATAGAGATCCAAATGTATGGTCGAATCCTGATGAGTTCTTGCCAGAAAGAATTCTTGGTAATGAAGGTAAAAGTGTAGATTTTTCTGGTCAGAATTTTGAGTATATACCATTTGAATCCGGCAGAAGGTCTTGTCCTGGTATCGATTTTGCAGTACAAGCAATACATATGACTGTTGCTAGGTTACTTCAAGCATTTAGCTTCACATCATCATTTAATCAGCCTGTGGAGATGACTGAAGGTATAGGTATTACCTTGCCTAAGGCCACTCCTCTGGAAATTCAGATCACTCCACGTCTTTCTGCTGAATTATATGAACACTAGATGGTAGATATAAGTCCAAAATTAACATTTTTGGGGTTTATGAGAAGTTGTGCACTATAAATTGAATTATTTCAATCTGGCTTGTATGAATAAATCAACTTTGGTCCAATATTTAATGGAGTATAATTTTTTTTTAATTATTGAGTATGAAACCAATTTCATTTCGAGATTGTATCTACTTTCTCATTATAAATTTTCGTCTGTTGGTGTTTTACCGTTTGTTTCACTTCTCATGACTTACTAAAATCATTCATAAAACTATAAGATTGTAAGGTAAGAAGCGACTAATCTATTAGATTAAGTTTGAGAAACAAATTGTTAAAAAAAAAAAAAAAGAAAAGAAAAGATTAATTGGATTAATTCAAGCCCAAACTAAGTAGAGTGATAGATAGTAACGGGCTGGATTGAAACCGTGAGTAAATCCAGCCCGCTGCCAAATTTAAAACCTTACCTATGTCTTAAGGTTAATTCAACCTAACCTAGCACCTTTCCATATTTATTAATTTTTGAATGATATTGAATATGATTGATGAATTCTTTTTTTTTTTTTTTATCGAAACATTGGTAAATTCGACAAAATTAACTATTTTAATAACTATTCATGAAAAAGTATTTAGCATTTTGAAAATCTATTAAAGACAGTGAGAAAAAAAATATTGATTAAAATTAAATGCACATTATCAAGAATCATACTTGAGACCATGGTCTCAAGACATCACCCTTATCACTCAGCTCGGAATCATTTTATAATAAATTCAAATTTAAATTTAAAAATGGCAAAGTGATAAATAAATCATTATTGGGATCAATCTTGAAACAAATGTGTGGATATAAATGTGTTTAATTTGATTAATTAATTAAAATTGATATAATCTTAAGAGATCACATAAAAATTTAAATTCAGTAAAGTAACATATAGTCATTACTCATTAATCTTCTTCTTTCAATAACTTAAACAAAAATCTTATTTTGACTATATTAAAAATTAATTTCCAAGACGAAATCAGAGAGTATGGGAGGAAGGCGCTGTTATAGTACAAGACTGTGTGCATCGGGCTAAGCAAATGGTGCATGAATGGGTACTTGCTTAGAGTTCAAAGGCTGTGACACGTTTGGTTATGCATAATTCTTATGTTGGAATTGCATGGCTTGTTAGGGATGCTAATGGGTAGTATGGGTGGAGTTGACAAGGGCCCATGGTGTATTTAATGCTTTATTGGCTGAGGTAATGGGTGTTAAAGAGGCATTGAGTTGGTTAAAATTCAATGGCTATTTGGGGTGGAGACAGATTGCAGGATGGTTATTCAGGCTCTGAAAAATAATAGAGTTGATGCCTCTTATTCTGGGCTTCTAATTTTCAAAATGTAAAGCTCTTTTACACGAATTCACATCTATTAATATTGATTTTGTCAAAACATCAACGAATGAGTGCGCTCATCAGTTAGCATGAGCTGCTGTTTTTGTATTTGATTTAGTGAAATAAGATTCTTCTCCACCTCCTATTATTTTGGATGCTTTGACGTTTGATTTTATTTAATCTACGAAGACAGTTGCATTATAAAAAAAAAAAAGGGTAATTTTCTATGATGCTATCACAATGTAGAAAATTAATCCAATGGAAATAGAAATATGTGACTTTAGCCAATTTGTGAAGGAGACGTTGATAGAAAATGTTTCCTCTCCTTTTCATTCATTTATTATATGAAGGAGAAGATCCTTGCAATTCTATTTCACTTATCTGGATCTTATAATATTTATTGTTATATCATAATAATTAATAAATTAAACTGTAAAACTATAGGTTTGAAATATTCAATATTATCAGCAGTGACAAGAACCACACATTCACTGAATTGACTAATATTATAATAACAGCCAACCAAATGCTATTACACATACCCAATATTATTATTATAATTTTCTCTCTAAATTCTTAGAGAGCTCAAAAATTACCATTAGTAATATTATTTTACAGGATCCTAAAAGCAATTTGCTGAAAGTCTTTTTTTTTTTTTTTGTCGGGATTTGCTTGGTCAAACTTTTTTTCATTTCTCAGTACCTTCTCTATTCAATTTAACTATTGATTTCCACCGACATACTCAAACTAAAAATTAAATCATCATGGACGTCTCTTCTCATCTACTGGCGATTTCAGTGGCTGTATCAGTAATACTTGTATTGCACAAATGCAATCGATGGAGGTTAAGAGATCATAGCCATAAAAACAAAGGCATGTTAGCCCCTGAACCATTTGGAGCCTTGCCAATCCTTGGTCATCTCCATCTACTAGGCGCTGAGAAAACCCTTGCTCGATCCTTGGCTCGCCTGGCCGATAAATATGGTCCTATCTTCACAATCTGGCTCGGTGTTCACCGCACGGTTGTAGTCAGCAGTCATGAAGCAATTAAAGAATGTTTCACAGAAAATGACAAAGTCTTGGCTTCCAGGCCTAAATCAAGCCATGGAAAGTACTTAAGTTACAATTATGCAGCTTTTGGATTTGCATCCTACGGTCCTTATTGGCGTGATATGCGAAAAATAGCTGTTATTCAACTCCTTTCAAGCCATAGATTAAAGTCGTTGAAGCATGTTCAGGTCTCTGAGGTGAACACACTGATTAAAGACTTGTACCTGCTTTCTTGGAACGAACCAAGCACGAACAAGATTGTTATAAGTGAATTTTTTGAACATTTGACTTTAAATATCATTACAAGAATGATTGCAGGGAAGAGATACTGTAATTCTAATGGTGAAAACGATGAAGAAGGGAAAAGAATAGGGAAACTGATGAAGGAATTTATGTATATTTCAGGTGTTTTTGTTCCTTCAGATGTAATCCCATTTTTATGGTGGATGAACTTTTTAGGACCTGCGAAAGCTATGAAGCGTCTGTCAAAAGAATTGGATTCTCTTTTTCAAACTTGGATTGATGAACATAAATTGAAGGGAATCAATAAGAGAAGAGGAGATGATGATGGCGGTGGTGGTGGTGGTAGTGATTTCAAGAACATAGAGGAGGAGGACTTCATTGATGTGATGCTATCGATATTAGAGGACAATTTCTTTGGTCACTCACGGGAAGACATCATCAAAGGAACGGTCCTGGTAAGTTTCCGTTTAATCTGAACTTACATTTCATACGACGTAATAAAAAATTGTATTTATTGTAATTATTATCTATATTTGATATATGATGTCATTAGGGAAGTGGGCATATTGGTTTTAATTGAAAAATCAAATAGAACCGATTTAAATGGATTTTTGGTGTTTAATAGTTTACTTCAGTTGATTAATTTAGAATATTGGGTTATTGAACTGAACCAAAATAATTATGTCGTTATATACTATTTAATATTAGTTTTCTAATTTTTATTCAATAGTTTACTGAATTTTAAAATTTTGTTAATTGATTGACTGAACCAAAAATATTTTAATTTCTAAAATTAATAATTAATTAATGTTTGAACGAAAACCCATTTCTCAAATAACTACAAAAGATTCATGCACTCATCGGGGGCAGTGAGGATAAATAAGTTCATCTCAATGTGAAAATTGCTAAACCCATTAGACAACATTAGTTTATTCTTAATTAAGCTCAATGTAATATTAATACAGTACTCAATTTTATGCTTGCAGACTCTTATAATTGCAGGAGCTGATACGACATCCATAGCCCTGACATGGATTTTGTCAAATTTATTGAACAATAGACATGCACTAGAGCTTGCCCAACAAGAACTAGATCTCAAAGTTGGAAGAGAAAGATGTGTACAAGATTCTGATGTAGAAAAATTAGTATACCTTCAAGCTGTTGTTAAAGAAACATTGCGATTATACCCACCAGGTCCACTTGCAGTTCCACATGAAGCAGTAAACGACTGTTACATTTCTGGGTATTCTATTCCGAAAGGAACTCGAGTATTAGCTAATCTATGGAAATTACATAGAGATCCAAATATTTGGTCGAATCCTGATGCGTTCTTGCCGGAAAGATTTCTTGCCAATGGAGCTAATAATGTTGATTTTTATGGTCAGAATTTTGAGTATTTGCCGTTTGGGTCAGGGAGAAGGTCTTGTCCCGGTCTTAATTTTGCAATACAAGCAATACATCTGACTCTTGCTAGGTTACTTCAAGCATTCAGCTTGACAACACTATTTAATCAGCCTGTGGATATGACTGAAGGTTTAGGTATTACCTTGCCTAAGGCTACTCCTTTGGAAATTCATATCATTCCACGTCTTCCTTCTCAATTATATGAATGTTAGATTGTAAATATGAAAAGCTGTGTATTATGAGTTGAATTCTTTGAATTTGCTTTTCCATAGGGAGATTGTGAGGTGAACTCATGATGTGCATTCTCAAAACTATTTCATATGTTAGATTGAATTTTAAGAAAGAAACTGCAATTTGTCTTCAAAAAGAGATTAAATGGGTTAACTATGACAGAATAAAAACTGATTGATGGCATGGACTGGCTTGAAACGGTAATTAAATCTAGCTCGTTTGCAAACTAAAAACTGTGACAAAGCTTGACCCGACCCATAAATATCTTAAGGTATGCTTCAACCTAGCTAGCTTTGTTCTAACATAGCACGCACCTTCCCTCTCAAGCTTTTCAATCGTTGAACATTGAAATAAAAAGCTGCTCATGTCCTCTTCTAATATTCATATTCAACTGCTAGACGCCAAAAGTGGAGTCAAGGCTACCAAAGCTCTTTCAGAGATGAGATTCTACAAATCAGGAAAAAGAGAAAGTATCTACTCATATTATTACGTAACTGACAATACAATATTCCACCTCTGTTGGCAATCTAAATTAGGGATGCTGGGAAGCCTCTCAGGTTTGAATTGTACTAAACCTATCTGTAGAGAGCAACCGAAGTCTTATTATAACTAAACTCAAGTATTGAGCAGATTAAATGGTCTCGGATTCATTTTTTTAAAATATAAAAGATAGAAATGAAACGAAGAAAAATGTAATTGCGGTGTAGCCAAATTTAGATTTGAGACATTTTATTATTTATGACCTGAGATTCATTATTTATGAACTTTTGTTATCGTATATAGTAATTAATCTCAAGCAAAATATTAATAAGCCATTAATATTTTTTTTTCTTATTTGAATTTGTCTAAATCATATAAATGTAAGAAATTCAATTATTATTGTATTATTATATTCATAAATAATTTATTTATTAATTGATTAAATTTGTTAATTAATTAAACTACTGAATTATGATGAAGGTGTTGAATATTCGGTTCGTGATGTTCCAGGAAATTGGTTAAATTTGAGATTTACGATTAACATTCTCAGCATTGATTTGATTTAGGATACAAATTGCCAGGAAAATTTTCTCTTCTCTAAATTGATTCACAGTTTGCTAAATACATATATTTATCCTTAAACTTTATTATTTTAATTTTATGGCATTCTCAATTTTTAATTTACCATCAAACACTTCAACTTATAAAACTACGCTTATTAAATACTTTAATTTTTAAAATTATTTCATTAAATACTTCAATTTATAAAATTAATCGATTAAATACTCATAAAAAAGTTAAAATTTATTATTTTAAAAGTCATTCTAAGTACATTTCAAACAGACATTTTATAAATAAAAAAAGGCAAAAATCCTAAAAAATGATTGATATTAGTGTACAAAGATGTAAAATATTAACAAAATTACAAAGTTCATCTTATCTACTCCTATTTCAACTCTGATGCATGCTGCAACTATTTGGAATCGTAATTTGCTAACAGGGAAAATTACACCTCTGATTATTGTGATATATGCATATTTGATGTCTAACATGTTTTTTTACAATAAAAAAAAAAACAAGATCAGAATATAAATTTAAAATAAAAATAAAAAAAGTAAAAATTAATTTTAAAAAAATCCTAATTAAGGTCAGTCATGTCTATTTCAAAAATTAATTCATTATGTAAGTCATCAAAATAGACTGAAGCATGTCAAGTTTGGTGTCCATCCTTTCTAAGTTGCTGATGACATATTGTCTGATTTTTTACCCAAAAAAAAAAATCCAGAATAAACTATAATATAATGTTGGAACAAGGAGCCAATTTGGAGAAGGAGAAAGCATGAAAAGACTGCAAGGACATTCAAAAACGGGCACCAAATTTGACTGAATGCAACACATACCCAAGATGATGTCTTTTCTTTCTTTCTTTCCAGTCAAAGAACTACTTTAACTCACTTCTTCTATATAAACACCAACCTATTTCCGTTCATTTCATCAATCCGGATCAAAACACAACTTCCAAACCCTGCAATGGATTTCCCTTCACATATACTGGCAATCGCTGGTGTTATCTCATTAGTATTGTTATACAATCTTTGGCGATTTGGAAAAAATGGGAAAAAAAGTAAAGGGTTGTCCGTACCAGAAGCGCCTGGTGCCTTGCCGATCATCGGTCACCTTCACAGGCTCGGCGGAGAAAAGACTCTTGCCCGAACCATGGGCGATTTGGCTGATAAATGCGGCCCTATCTTCACTGTCCGGCTTGGAGCTCATAAAGCAATTATTATTAGCAACTATGAAGCCATGAAAGAAACTTTCACTACAAATGATGTTCTTTTCTCGTCTCGTCCGCCGTCCAGTCAAGCCAAATACATTGGTTATAATTATGCAGCTTTCGGATTTGCTCCCTACGGTACTTACTGGCGTAATATGCGTAAACTGATTATGATCGAGCTTTTATCGGTGCAAAGAATTAAGTTAATGAGACATGTTCAAGTATCGGAAGTAAACAACATGATCAAATACATGTATAGCGATGCAAAGAAGAAGATTGACATGTCTGAATGGCTTGAACATTTGATTCTGAATATAATTACAAGAATGGTAGCCGGAAAAAGATATTTCGATGGAAATAGTGACGGAAGAGATGAACATGGGAGACCTATTGGAAAGATTATGAGAGAGTTTATGTTTATTGTAGGAGCTCTTGTACCTGGTGATTTAATCCCATTTCTTGGTTGGTGGGATATTCAAGGAATAAAGAAAACAATGAAGAAAGTATCTAAAGAATTGGATGTTATTATGTCTGCTTGGATTGAACAACACAAGACAAAGAAGAACGAGACTGACTCAAACAAAGACTTCATTGATGTTATGTTATCAGTCATTGAAGATGATACCACTTTTGGCCACAAACGTGATGTCATTATCAAATCAACCGCAATGGTAAGGATTTAAACTCTCTTAATTTTTAAAAAATTTGACTAATTAATTAGATTCTGAAATAATTGAACACGCAAATTCTTAACTGGTTGCCCTTTAAATTATTTGTTACAGTCACTCATCGTTGCCGGCTCTGATACCACCTCGATCACGATGACATGGGCGTTATCAAATCTTCTGAACAATCGGAAAACGTTAGAGCGTCTCCAAGAAGAGCTAGATCAAAAGGTTGGAAGAGACAGATGGGTAGATGACTCCGATATTGAGAAACTGGACTACTTCTCAGCTATGATTAAAGAAACATTACGCTTGTACCCACCAGGTCCATTAGGAGTCCCTCGTGAAGCAACAGAAGATTGTACCATAGCCGGGTACCATATTCCCAAAGGTACCCGTTTGTTTACAAACTTATGGAAATTACACAGGGACCCGAATGTCTGGGCAGACCCGGAAGAGTTCAAGCCGGAAAGGTTCTTAAGCGACAACGCAAATCTGGATGTTTCCGGTCAACATTTCGAGTATTTACCGTTTGGTGCAGGAAGACGGTCATGTCCTGGACTGAATTTTGCAATGCAAGTTATGAACATAACTCTTGCGAGGTTACTTCAAGCATACGATATTAGAACTCCAGGAAATGAACCAGTTGACATGACTGAAGGTAAAGGAATTGCGTTGCCAAAAATAACACCACTTGAAGTTGTTCTCACACCACGCCTTGCTCCTGAGCTTTACCAACAGTTGAATTGAAGAAATTAGTTATATAGTCTGGATTAAATAAACAGGTTCAGTGAAGAATTTTATGTGTAATTTTAACTTCTATGTCTTACTTGTAAGAATTTTCAATTTTCAGTGGGTTATGTAACAGGAAGATGAAACGATATCATGCAAATTTAATTTTCTTCATATGTATAAAAAGGAAAGAGCTCGCAATGTTACTGTGGTCTATTTGACTTTCCACATATGAAAAGATATCAAAATTTCAAACTTACGTAATTAGAAAATAAAAAGCAATTTAATGATTTTGTCATACTAAATATTGACAGAATTGTTAAGATTTTGTTTTTGTTGGAACTAAGACCACGTGGCTAATAGCTCCTCTTTCGCCTTCAAGAAAAATCAAAGCTTACGAATCTTCTAATTTCTTTCGTGATTGTGATAGTATTTTTATTCAACTCTTTTCCTTTGATTTTTCAACCTACAGAAACAATCTCTTTCGATGTCAATTATCGATTTCAAATAATAAATGATAATAGTATCTTCCACGCCAACTCTAAGTACATTAATTAGAGGTTGAATAATCATCAACTACGTTGCGGGCATTTGCTTCAAAATTCGTTTATTTTTTATTAAATTAAATAGATAATTTAAATGATTTTTTTATTATTATTACTAGTGTTATTACCTATGCGATCTGTGTCCCAGTACTAAAAGATGAAATAACATTTTATAACATCATTTAAACATAATAAAGTTAGATAATAAAATGATTGTTAAATGTATTATAAATATTTGAATCCGTTTAAATACCCGATTAAAAATTTAGGTACCTAAACTCGTATAAAAATTCACCTTTAATGACCAAACTCGTCCCCAACCGGATTATAATTATCTGTTTAAATACTCAAATTCATTTACGTTAAAAATATATTTTTTTATTTTTTAAAAATGAAAAATAAACAAAAATTGTAAAATTATTATTTTGATATAATAAAAAAATGTAATATAAATATTAACTATAATTATAGCATTAATATAATTAAAAAGATATATATATAATTTTCTTTATAAAAGTAATTATTTTAAATATTTTTAGAATATTAATTAAACAGATAACAGGTAACGAGTAACCGAATTATTGACTCCGATACAGACCGGATACAGGTAGTAAAAATATCATCTGAATTCATTTCAAATTTGTTTATTCACTGTCAAAATTCACCAAAATCATATTAGATCTTATCGCTTACTTATTTGGTCAAATAAAATTGTCATCCCTAACTGAGATATGTTTTTTTTAAATATCCTATGAAGCTTTTCACTGACAATGTATGATATGATCTATATAAAAAAATGCACACACACTATTAATGTAGTTTTCAATAATGATAATAATTTTTAGAATTTAACTAATTATATTGAAATAAAAAATTATATATTTTTTTAAGTTTATGATTTATTATAAATGAGTATTTATTGATTTAAAATATTAATGTATAATTTATTTAGTATAATGTATCCTAAGCATATATATGTCCTACTTGTTTAAAAACTAATATATTTGTATATTTCCGTATCTTGTGTTTTATGTACGTGTAACTTAACTTCCAGATATATGAAACTACTTCATATACCAAGTTAATCAATTAAAGTATTTTTTTTAATTATCAATAAAAAATGATGTGTTTTTTTTTAATTTTTTTTAGTCATTGAAATAAGAAATTATTTTTTTATTTTATATTTATAATTTATTATAAATAATTATTTATTTATTTAAAATATTAATATATTACTTATCATGTGTAGTGTGTCATAAGCATAGTTCTGAAAATCGAACCGGACTGTGGTCCAGTCCGGATTGCATTGAAAAATCGGGCAATGAAAAAAAACCAAAGTGGACAGGTCAAAACAGGTCAAAAATCGGCTAAAAATTGATGAATCGGACCGATAAAAAATCAGTTCGATTCAAATCTGGGTATTTTTCAGAAATAATGAATTTTTTTTTTTAAATTTGGGCCTCCAAAAAATTAGGCACACTAATTTTTTAATCTTTGGGCCATTTTATTTATAAATCCAAATCCTAATATATTAATTAAATAAAAAATAATAATATATTTTATGGAAATTAATTTTTTAATTTTAAAATTTTTTCATATTTTATTATTTTTAAATTTATTCATATTTTATTTAACAATAGGTGTGGGTAATAGGGTCAATTGGATGGATGGGTTGTCATTGCTCTCATCTTAAAATGCGTTATATAGGCCAATAAACAAGTGGGTAGTAATGTCAAACCTCTGAACTTCACATTTGACAAACCTATAAATGTGGTCAACTAGTAAAGCCAATCAAAGTGGCGACAATATTACGAGGGAAAATTACATTTTTATTTTTATATTTAATATAATTAATTTCTTTATTTTTATATTTTAAAAAATTACACTATTTTATTTTTATATTTTGAATCCATTAAATAAAATTATTCTATTGTCTAATAAAATTATAGCACTAACTTATGTATATGAATTAAAGGACAAAATTTATAATTTTGTTCCTCTACTTCGATATAATCAACTATTTTATTTTTATATTTTAAAAATTGCATTATTTTATTTTTGTAGTTTAAATCCCTTAAGGGCTCAAATCTCAAATAATATATGGAAGAATAATTTTATTTAATGGAAATAAATTACAAGGATAATAAATGTAAGAAAAAATACTTAATTATGGTAAAATAGATCGATAAAATTGTAGCTGTTGTGTGGGCCAGAAATTCAAGCCACGTCAACAGTTTAATAGTTTGATAAAGAATTTCTAGATGACCGAAAAACATCAAGTCTGGTTTAATTTTCTAACATAAGGTCCATATAAGCCCAGTTATAAGGAAAAATATTGAGCTATGCTTGGGCCGATTAGCCCAAAATTTACTATATTTTGTTAAATTTTGAAATAAAAAATTAGTTTTCATATACGAAAACAACACTATCCTATAAAATACAATATAGTTACATTACATGATTAATTTTTTAATATATTTTCAATAATTTTTCAGTGGATTATAATTTAATCTCCAAACTATACGCAAACAAAATAGTTAGAGCCTCTTTTTTTTTTTTTAATTTAATTTTTTTTATCAATTGTACTGTTTAATCCCTCTGATTTTTTTTTTAAAATTATAATTCATTAATAATAATATCAAAAATTACAAATATGATATAGAAAAGATATGGAATTTTCTATTAGTAGCTAATAAAATTTACTAATCTTTTAACAAATCAAAGGAATTCTTATCATTTTGAATGATAAAATTAAAATTAAGAAGTATAATATTATATATCCATTTGAAGTTTATTTTGATAAAAAATATAAATTTTTATCTTGACTGTGGTCCGATCCGGATTGTGTTGAAAAATCGAGCAGTGAAAAAACCGGAGTGAATCGGTCAAAAATCTGCTAAAAACCGGTGAACTAGACCGGTAAAAAATCAATTCAATTCAAATCTGGGTATTGTTAAGAAATAATGGATTTTTTTTTTAAAAATTTAGGCCTCCAAAAAATTAGGCACACTAATTTTTTAATCTTTGGGTCATTTTATTTATAAACCAAATCCTAATATATTAATTAAATAAAAAATAATAATATATTTTATGATAATTAATTTTTTTATTTTAAATTTATTCATATTTTATTTTTTAAAATTATTTACAAATTTTTATTTTTTTCTTAAATTCAAATTTGAAAATTTTTTTATTTGAGTTTAAATCTTTTTTTTTTTTACCTATATTTTCAAATATGAATCTATTGTGAGATCTAAGTGCGCTTGTTACTATAAATATATAAAAAAATATAAAATTGTGATATAATATGTCATATCAATAAACCATACAACATGTTGAAAGAAATTCTTTTTTTAAAAAAAATGCAAAGTAATTTTTTTAACAATCTTCAGATTTGTCTTTTCATACGAACCTGAGTTGTTGTTGCCTATTTCACTCATATCATTTATTTTTTTCGAATAATCCTCCAATATGTGTTTTTCATTCAAATCTTAGTTGTTATTACTCATTTTGCTCATATTATTTTTATTTTTTAACATAGATCCGAATTGTTATTGCCATATATATATATTGAAATTATTGTGAGTGATTATTTAGAAAAATGACAATAGAATCAAACAATATCCATAAATATCTACCAAAAGAATGGGTGATGGCTTATAATACATGTAATAATATAAATTTCAATGTAGCAAAATTTCAAACTATATTCTGAATTGGATTTAGTTAAGTTGGTTTTTTTTTTTTTTTTTCACTCATGTGAAGGGTGTAAGGTTTGCTTTGAAACTTTTGGGTAATATTATTAGCCTCCAATATTCTTTTCCCGGTGAGTGAAAAAAAAAGTTGGAACCATATTAATTGCAATTGACCCCTCAAATCAAACAATAATCTTCGGGTGAAACAAGCCCAAAACACTAGCCATCAAGCAGTCAATATCAGCGGTCCAAAACAGGCAAGCAACCATTACTTGAGGATTTCTTACAACTCAAACACACTAACTGTCCTAATCTAATTGGTTTACAAACATAGCAACGTTTTAAATGCCACATCTACTGCATGGCTTCTCCGTGTCTTTCCCAAACGGCTCTTAAACTTACAGGATCCACTTATAAATGTAGACTAGCAAATACAGTTTTCGACAATTTATACATTTGATTCTATCTTTTAAAAAATTTAGAACAAATTTTTAAAAAATAATAATAATAATTGTCGCCGATCATGGGGAGGAGGAGGAGGAGTTCGCCGGCAACACAGGTGTTTGGGTGGATGAGGAGCCAATCGATGAAGGTGAAGAGCTTTTTTGGATTGATAATCGCATTAGCTTGTTTGGCTGGTTTGAGATTTGCAGTGAAAGACCACAATCATTTCTTTATTGCATCTGAGGCAATACATGCTGCTGGAATACTAGTGTTGATATACAAGCTCACCACCCAGAGGACCTGTTCCGGTACTCTCTAATTGACTGTCGTTCCATTTTTCTTTTTGAACTTTGTGGTAATTTATATTCCGATTGTTGCGTTTGAAAAATATTTTGACAAAGAAAACATTTTTCCAATTGAAAATTACCATAAGGGATATTAGGAAAATAAAGCAAAATTATGGGAGGAAGGGGTATTAAAAAAAAATCATATATATATAAATTTTTTTATTTTTTTATGGATGGTGTTAGCTTGTGACCGTTAATTAATTTTGAAAAAAGAGGCAGGTTAAGTCTCAAATGATTAGTACATGAAACTTTTTAACCTTCATATTGGACCTTCTAGAATGTACATGTCTTAGTTGGGATTTTTCAAAAGTTAGTGATGTTTAAGTCATAGCCAGGACTATAAAAACATTTGAAACAGTAATTAAGCATGCTGTCCTCGAATCTTATTACATTTCTACTACTTTGTTAAAATCATTTCTATAAAAACATTTCTACTAGCCCATGTCTGGCTGAGCTTGCGGAACCTCTAATGAGTGCTTATGGTTTGAGCTTGTCCAGGCATGGTATATTTGTCGGATGGGTCAAGCGGGTACCCGGATGCATGAATAGGTCTGTTGAAGGTTAACGTCATTAACTATTTAGTCTTTTGTTCAAAAGCATCATTTTTACTATTTAGTGAGGGATTTTGTCCACACTAAGCTATGGGCTTTATTATTTTTGTTTTTAACATCAAGACCATTATAACAGTCAATAATAAATTGTGTTGGGTGTTCCATTGGATTGTGCAGGTCTTTCGCTTAAGAGTCAACAACTCACTGCTTTATTTTTGGCTGTAAGATTGGTTTGTAGTGGCATAACGGAAGCTAACATCCACACACTGCTTGATCTTGCCACTTTAATTTCAACTCTATGGGTTATATACATGATACAGTTCAAATTGAAGTCAACCTACATCAAGGAACTAGACAATATGCACTTATACTACCTGGTAAAGACATTCTCTGTGTCTTTTTTTTTTTTTTTTTTTTCTTTTTCTGGTTTATTACTGGACAATATGATTCAAACTTAATTAGTCTTGCTTAGACACAAGTGTTCTTCAATCTATGTTCAGGTGGTGCCTTCTGTGATTCTTGCTGTGCTAATCCACCCATATATGTATCATATGAGAATTGCCAGAATTTGTTGGGCACTCTGTGTATATTTGGAATCTGTCTCAGTACTACCTCAGCTTCGAGTCATGCAAAATGCAAAGGTTTTTGTCTGCTCTCCTATTTTTACTGTGAATTTGGCAACAGTTTTCGTCAACCCACAATAATGAGGTTTTTCTTTTTCTGTTCTTATATTCAATTTCAGATGATTGAACCATTTACATCTCATTATGTATTTGCATTGGGTGTTGCGAGATTCTTAGCCTGTGCGCACTGGATCATCCGGGTCAGTTTATTTTCTTTTTGGTTTTTAATGTATTCCAAAGAGCAATGTGAAATGTTACATAGTGTGAACTTCGTTTTGGTCCATTGTTTAGTGATGTTTGGACTTCATGAATGATATATATATAAACACAGGATATCCAATTTAAAAATCTAGTTCCAACCATCGATTTGTCTCATTAAAGTTTGGTAACAACCAAAAAGAAATTAGGATTGCATATCAAATGTAATCTCGTGGGTCTCTATGCTTTTTTCCAGAGTGGAGAGTTCTTCAGTTCAATCTTCTAGCCCGTCTACTAATTTTATATTTGATCGAAAGTTATAGAGTGAATTAGGTTATTACCATTTTGTAATCTGGGAAATACTTACTTGGATCATGGTTCACCATAAACTATCTAAGTAGTTCCACATGGTTACTGTCTGTTGCAATCTAAATGTAGGTTTATGATACTCGTGGTGCATATGTGTACTCGATTGGAAGTGGGTACTTGTGGTTTCCAACAGTTCTTCTTGCAGAAATTGTTCAAACATTCATCTTGGCTGATTTCTGTTACTATTACATCAAAAGGTAAGCCATAATATTTTTTTATTTTTTTGTTTGATATTCCACTCTAATCATACCATAATGTTTTTTCCTTCTGTTTTGGACAGTTTCATGGAAGGCCAGCTTGTTATGAAAATGCCTGTTTAGAATTCTGATTTTGGATTGAGGAGACTTTAACTATGTCCTCATTACTGGTTTTCCATATATCAACATTGAGCATTTGCCTTTCTGTTGTCCTTTTGTTGTCTTTGTTTATCCTCTTCCAAAATTGAGGGGGAAAAGGGAAATTTCACAAAAAAAAAAAAAAAGAAAAAGAAAATACTGTTCTTCCAATTTTATAAAGCAATTATAGGATTTAATTTCAAGTATTATAAATCGTCAATAAATGGAACATAAGAATCTTCTGGGTTATGTTTGGAACACGAAATGTAACATGTTTTTTTTTGAGAAGAAAATGTTGGAAATGGAATAGGAATAGAAATTTCTAGATCTTATATTCGATACACAGTATGAAACAAGATTTCTAATTCCATTATTTTTTTTTTTTAATTTGGTTATAGAGATGGGGAATCATTTACATGCGCAACATATGCACACAAAATGTTTTTCTTAGATTATTTTTCGGATGTAAATCCAAGATGATATTTTTTTTTCTAATTTGATAATGTAGAAATATTCCCAGATTTGTTTTTTGAAAAATGAAATACTATTAATTAATAATAAAAGGAGAAAAATTTATCTAGATCCGTCTTTTAGTTCTATTTATAAATTAAATCGATAGCATTAAAGATTTTTATTGAAATGATGATATTAATAATTATATGTTTGGAAAAAAATGGCCGAAACATTTAAAAATATTTCCATTTATATTAATTTTTTAAGGATAAATTAGTTAAATTAATAAAATATTTTGTTTAGTTATTATGCAATAATTTTAAATTATTGATATTTGTGTATGGAGGAAATATTATAAATGAGACATTTATTTTAATATATATGATTTATTTCCATAGTTTATTTTTAATAACAGTGAATGTCGTGTCATTAACATTCTCTCTTCACCACAATACAACAAGTATTAAATTTATAACTAGTTATAATTTAATATTAAATTGATAAATAATTTTATGAACAATATTATTTTTTATATCTCTAAACCATCAAATTAATTAACAGGAAAAGTTTAATACATCATCTTCATGTTTATCAATCTTCACAACTATCTAGGGGTGAGCATTCGATTAATTTGAACAAATCCAAATCAAATAACTCAATCTAAATATGATCAAATTTAATTCATATCTAATTCGAATCATACTTTAAAATTAAAAATAACCGAATCAAATAATATACAGTTTAATTAAAAAAATTGCAACTGTCCAAATAACGAATTAATATTTTAAATTAATTAATCTAAATTGATACTAGAAAATATTTAAGTCTAAAATGTTTTAATATATATATTTATGTCGCTAAATTTGTGATTTGTACTCTTAAAACAATTATATACATATACAATTAATCCAACAAATAGTGTTTAAATAAAAATTTCAAACACAGTTATATCTAAATCTAATATTTAAATAATAATTAATATAATTAATTAAAAAAGAATTTATTGAATTTTTAATTATGAAATTACTATTATTAATCAATTAAATATGATGATTTTTTATCAAAGATCTCAAAAATTATACTATATTATTATTATCTTTCATAAAAACTACATAAATATTATTTACATTATTAATTTTATTTTAATATAAGTTAAAAACGTAACGTTTTGATAAAAAAAACTAAGATGAAATAAATATATATTTTAAATATTAATTTAGTTAATTTGAATTAATTAAAATTTTTTATAAATTAACCATACCATAATTAAAAAAATTAAATTAATATTTATAATTAATCCATCTAAATCAAAATTAATTTATTAACAAAAGCGCACCATAAATCCGTGAATTGATTCTTCCGGCGACTATCCAATCCAAATTACCATGTCTCGTGATGTTCGCTGCCCACTAGCACGAGGCTTGTACACGTGTCTTTCATGCATGCCTTTCCCTCTAATCTTCCCATCCTTATAACAAAGTTTTTCAAATTATTGGTCCACATACGCCCCCACTTTTTTAACCTTACGTATCAGCCACATCCTTCATTCTTCATTAATACCTCATACCCCGCTATATCGCCAAGTGTCGTTATTTCCCTGTTTTTATCCATTCCACTTCCGCCACGTGTACGATGCAACGTCAGTATCACTCGATGAGACTGTCAATCAACTTGATCGGCCTCTAACGTTTTATGTTACGTATGCAACCCACGTGTCATCTACAGACGTCCCTAACCACTCGTATTGAGCCCCACATTGAGACTTTTTGCACACGTGTCAAAATCACATATGGACGTACAGCTTCTAAGCCCTCGCATCTGTATTAGTGAAAAAGACGGTGGAGATTCTCAGGAACGGCTATATCTTGCACCACGTGTCCGTATCTGCTTGCCAGAGTGTCAGACCACACGGCTGTTATTCCCATAAGAAGAGCATGAAACTGAAAACGTGTCATATTCTCAGCTATTCATGCCACGAATCCACGTGGCGGTTTTAGAGCGTTGGAGCGCTCACAGTGAGCTTGAAGGAAACCAATTAAACGCTAATTAACAAAAGCAAAAACAAAAACAAAAACCGGTTTCCCGCTAAAATCAAAACACTTTAATTAGCGATTAATTAGGAATTAGTGGTGTAACCTTGCTTGACGCTTCTTCAAAAATAAGCCAAATGTCGCTTACGTGTCAGGAACCGACCTCTGCTCTTCTCTTGTTTCGACACGTGGCATCCTCTCTTTCCTCCAAACCTATCCATTTCGTTCTTTCCTTTTTCTCTCTCCCCGTCTCCGCATAAACCTGAAAACCCGAAGCATAACACAACAAATAGAAAAAAAAAAGAGGAGTCATTTTGAAGCATCTCGCTGTTTTCTTCACGTTGCTATAAAAGTCATTTTGAGCTGTTTCAATGGAAAGCAATTATTGCGAAATGGTGAAAAACACAGGTTTGAAAGAAGAAGAGATAGAGTTAGAGCTAGGATTATCTATAGGAGGCAGTTACAAAAGGCAAAACGGTAGCAAATCGAGATCTGATATTACTGTTGATATGGATTCAAGAGAAAGGCAATCAACTTGCATAAGATCTAATGTGTCTCCTTGTTTTATTGGAGATTCTGGGCATTTAGTTATGGATCCAAAGAAGAAACGGGAGATTCATGCGTTAAGAAGACAGGAAGCAAAGAAGAAAAGAGAAGAGAAACAGTTAAAGAAAGGTGGGGTTTGTAAAGGATGTTTTAACGGAATTCAAGTGATTAACGGAGATAATGTTAGCAAAAACAATGAAATGTTTTTAAAGGTGAAAGCTTCTCAATTTAAAGTCGACAGAGATGGTGAAATGGAAGAGCGAGAATGCAAGAAAAGCAAAACAGAAAATATTGGATCTGAACGTATCGACGCAAAGAAAGTGAATCTAAAATTGAATGTCAACCAAAATAACGCTGCTCCTTATCCAATGGCATGTACTTCGTCGCCTGTGCTGCCAACGGTTTTACCCGTGCAATATGCCCAACCGCCGTTGCAGTATGGTCCGCCGACGAATGGATTTGTCTATCCCTGTGCAAATGTAAATGTAATGCCTTGTTGGTTCACTGCTGGAGAGGAAAGGAATGTGGTTCAGGTCCAATCGGTGGTTAGCTATGGATTTGTGCCGTTTCAGGCAGCTTCGGATCCGGGTCATAATTTGGGTAATGGTTATGATTCAGAGCAGAATGGCAGCCGGGATGATGGGAATAAGAAAGGTGGGTCTAATGGGTCACCGATGTGTGCTTCCTCTACGGCTTCGGACCATAGGAGCTTTTCTAATGAAGGTATTTGATCATTTACTTGAAAGTAATATGCTTTTCCATTTGATTATTAGTATTATATTATTGGGAAATCCTATCATTTATTGGTTTGTTCGATGTGAATTGTTTTTATGTTAAAAGGATTAAACTGTTAGGAGGACATAGAAAGAAAAGAAAGTTCGTGAAATGATCAAAGTTTATGAAATTCGATTATGTACTTCAGTTTGTTATCAGTATAATTTCAATCTTAATTGCAGTATTCCCTTTTGATGAAAGGTAGGAAATTGCCTGCAATTTTGGTTTTAAGTACTTTCTAATGACTTGTTCAGTGTGTTTTGGAAAGTTTCATAATCTAGCATTATAATGGGAGCTAATAGAAGTTAGGATTTCTAGGTGTTAGGTTAGTGTTTGGCTTCTAATTGCTACCTAAAATTATATTTTGATTATTAATTGCTAGTTGACAGCAACTAATTGCACCCACAAATTCGAAACATACCCATATTGTTAGTTAATCCACTGAAACCGAAAGTTGGTTTTTTCTTTTCAGTTTCAGCCAATTCATTTACAGTATGTAAGAAGATGAATCAATTTATTGAGCTTGTGGCATTGTTATTTAACAGGAGGTGGTAGCAGCGACACGAGAAGTCGTTCAAGTCCCTCAGTACCAGAACAACCTCAATTGAATGATTCAAAAGCAAACGAAGCCAAAGGCCAGTCTGAACACAGTGCTACCTCTGAGCTCATGGAAGCTGCTCAAGTGGAGAACAAAATGATCCAATCTTCCTCGACTGAACCTAAAGGAGAAGCTAAAATTGAAGAAGAAACCAGTCCTACTAAACAGCGATTCGCAACTCCTTTGATGAAAAGCAACTCAACAGATTTAGGCAAGCCTCCTAAGCCTAAAAAACTGAACCACAGCAACTCTTCCTTGCCTTACATGCCTTGCGTTTCAACGACAGGGAATGGTCCGAATGGGAGAACCATTAATGGGTTTCTGTATAGATATACAAAAACAGAAGTTAGCATCATTTGTGTTTGCCATGGAAGTTCATTTTCGCCGGCCGAGTTCGTGCAGCATGCAGGAGGCACCGATGTTTCACATCCTCTAAAGCACATTACTGTGATTCCTTCAGCTTTTTGACTATGCATTTGCAATGGTCGTTCCCTTTTTTCTTTTCTTTTCTTTTAATTCTAGCACATGACGAGTGTATATATACATTTTGAGTTAGAGGAAATCTTCCTGGCAAATGGTAGGAGGAGACAGTCATTTCTTCTTTAGATATTCTCTAACTGCATTAACAAATACTGGGAATATTTGACATTTAGGTCAGGTATTGAAATTTTTTCTGATTTGGCCAGTTTGTGGCACATCAAAATTCCTGATAAGTTACTACCTGACAGCACTCATTATAATACAATTACATTCCATTAGCTGTAAACGGCCCTGGCCCGGTTGGTGTAGGGTCAGACCTTGTTAATACAAAGTTAACTTCTAATTTTTTTTGTCGACCTAACAAGTGTTCTATTTAATTTCATTACGGTAAAATTGAATCCTTGTAACGAAAACTTGATGACTATATATATACATACACATATAAATAAGTTCGTGCTTATCCAAACAATCTGTCAATGTCAAAGGGAAACACATACTATAATTGAAAAGGAGCATAACGAAAAACACTCATAGCTATCGCATGAGCAACATTGTTTGTTTTGTCTTCGCACCCAACTCACGAAAACATGAGAGAATAAACTTGGATTCCAAGATTAACATACACAAATTCAGACCAATCTTTATCTTTCTGAGACAGTAGGCCACAGCTCCTTACAAACAGTTTCAACCACCACATTAGAGAGCCGCCGAAGCTTGATCCAAGAAAGCACCTCCCTTATCGCCATCACCTAGATATGCCATTCTCGCCTCATTGTCACCTCACCAAAAACAAAATATCGCCATAAAAAAACACGCTAGAAGAGTCCCGAAAAACAACACCAAAACTCGGTTGTTGCCTCTCCCGGTTCACAGCAGCATCAAGGGAGCACTAACCAGCAAAGGGCAGTAACCAAGTGACAGCGACTTCCATACCTGCAAAGGCAAACGATTCAGCTGAGCCCAGAACCTGAGCCTCTCGCCAATCACGAACAACACGCCAGCCAAGAGCAACAATCATATCAGGCGTTGTAGTGGTTCCATTCCAAATCACTTAATTGCGATTGTACCGTAAAGACCAAGCCACAGCACAAACCTCTTCCAGCTTCTCCTGCCTCCACCTCTGCAGAACAAACTCAAACCAATGAACAAGACAATGAAGAACAACGCCATGAAACTGCAGGTCGGCAGTAGAGCAATATAAGAACAAATGGAACCCGTCCTCCATTAACCCACAGAAGCCACAAGATGGATCCAACTCCACTGCATTAAATTGGAACTTCCATTTCCATCTAATAGTAAAAAAATATATGGCACACAAAGTCATATCTTGGTGATAAATGTATATGCGACCTGAAAATAGATTTAAGTTTAAATCTATTTTTTTCAATATAAAAAAATAAAAAAGAAGGTAAAAATGTATATAAATTGAAACTTTTTGTTCCACATAGAAAAGTGATAATTACCAATATAATGATTTATAAGTCCATGCAATTTCTTATTATATTCATAATTTGAATACAAAATAATTTAACTATAAGTCACACATTTTAAAAGACTAATATTAAAAAAAAAATAAAAATGTCATTATGCAAAAAAATTGAAACTTTTATTATATTTTTTTGGGATAATCTGATAATATAAAATTTTCAAGACTTACAGTCCGTTTGAAACAAATGAATGATCATTATAGAGTTCATTTATAAATGAATTTCAAATAAAATTTATTTGCAATTGAATTTTTGTTATTTAGTATGCTATAATTTATAGTAAGAAATTGAATTGAATTTCACAAAATTATATTTGGAATAAATTCTTTAAAAGAACTTATTTGTCTTTATTTTCTAAAATGTCATCGACATAATAATTTAATAACAACAATATAAATATCAATTTATATTTATTACATACAGTATCATAACTTATTATTTTTTTTACTAAGAAACAAATAATAAATTTCATATACTAATTAATTAATTAATTATATAAATATAATATATAAAATAATTATAATATTCATCATAATAGTTATATTTAATTTATATAAAATGTCTCCGTTCAACAAAAACTGTAGTTTCACATTAATAACTGTAGAGTCTAAAAAGGAAAAAAAAATAGAACGACGAAAAAGAAAGGAAATACTTTTGTCCATAGAAGGATATTTTTGTCAAATAAAATTTAATAATTTATTATTATCATCAAGTTTGATAAAATAATTATGTAAAATGAATTAAAAAATTAAATTTGTAGAAGAAGAGGGTAGTTTTGTCAAAAAAATTTGGAGTGTTTAATTTTATGGAATTCATTTGAAAATTTCACCAATTTTTGTGAAATTTAGTGTAATTAAATTTTATTTCGTGGAATTGAATACCTAAAATTGAAATCTACATTTTTTTTATTCCAAACAAAAAAATATGAATTTCTAAATGAATTCTACAAAATTTTATAAATTTATTCATTTCAAACGGACTCTTAATTAGGTAATTAATTATTAAATTATTTCATTTAGAAGTATAAACTATACTTATAGCTTTTAATAATTATTAAAATCAATAATGTCGATTAACATTTTAAAAATATTTCAGCTTTTTTTTAACCACTAATATTTGGATCCATTATTGAAGATCGCAGCTCAGAATTTAATTACAGTTAAGACTCTATATTCCTTTCTTCATATACTCAGCCTCTGTTGCTAATAAGGTCACAACCAATAGGTTCTGCTTTTTTTTTAATAAGTAATAAAATGTTTAATTTTTAATAATTAATAAAATTAATAAATATCATTAATATTATTTAAAAAGTAATTACTAAATTCCATTAACCCTTTTATTTTAAAAGCAGTTACTTTTTATTTATATCTATTCACTTTTTTATTTTTATTTAACTTAATTATTTATTATTTTATGATTTAGTTTTTTTATTTAAATATAAATGGAGCAGATCTTAATGATATTTTTCAATTTTTTAAATAATAAAAAATTGAATATCATCGCAAAAACGTGAATACCTTGTAATTTTATCGTATATAATTATATAAAAATTTTTAGCATTAGATGTGTAATACTTATTTTATGAAATTTGTTATTTATTTTATATATGCAAGCTTTCCATGGAAAAAAAGAAAAAATAATACAATATTTTGAAAATATTTCCACCGTTTATCTATACGTAGTACAGAAAGGCTCTCACACACATTGGTGACACAAAGCCTTCTCGAAATTCCTCCTATAAAAGGCACCAAAACCCTTCTCCGTACCTTCCTTTTTTCACCTGCCAATTCCATTCTCGCGCCTCTGAAAGTTCCAGAAAAACCCTAGAAACCTCCATTCTTAAACGGAGGTGAGAGAAAGAAAGAGGAAGTAGCAGAGCCAATACCATCTTTCTCTCACCTCATTCGCTTGCTATCTCTCTCGGATCCAAATCTGAGCTCAGGTACTCCATTTTCTCTTCGCTTAGTTTATTTGCATATGCTTTTGGCAAATTGATCTCTTAATTTATCTTTTCTTCGGTTATGGATTGTCGAGTAAACGAAGATGTTTCACTTAGCACTTACTGAACATAATGTGTAAACTGATACCTTAGAGTTAAATTCTTCTCATTCATGATTTGAAGCAAGGTAGCCAGTAATATGTTTTTTTTTTTGGGAGCTCTTTATTTTTCGAGAAAGGATTTTCTGAGGAAAACTCTTATTATCTCTTGGAGGCTATTGTTGTGTTTCTTTTTTATGGTTCTCGGTTAGCTTGTTAATGTTATTATTATTTTTGAATTTCGAAGTCTTTCCCAGATATTTAAACATATTGTGTTTTTAGATAGTAATTTGAAGGCTTGATTAGGTTTTTGTCTGATTTTCAGGAATTTCAACATTAATGGCGGCATCAGTCCAGCAAGCCACAGTTCCTCCTGATGTTGTATGATTCTTTAGTCAATACATATAGCATATGTACTGTTTTCTGTGAGCTTTTTCTTTGTCTTTAATATAGTTCTAACTGGAGTTCGTGGTGGATTTAGGTTGGTAATGCATTTGTTCACCAGTACTACCTGATCTTGCATCAATCGCCAGAACTTGTACACCGATTTTACCAGGATGTCAGTAGGCTTGGTCGTCCAGAGGAGGGTGGGATCATGAGTACCACAACTACCATGCATGTAAGTTCTCCTTCACTTTACACAACCACAGCGCACTTTTGTTTGTGAAAGTAAAAGGAAAAAAGAATGATAAAATAAAAAATTTCCTTTTAAGATTTGCTTATTATGTCTGAAGAATTTAAGTTAACTAATTGCCAGACAAGTATAGATTTTGTTGACCTTGACCTGGGAAATTAAAATTTTGACCAACTTCTCATTACAGCAACTAAATATGATATTTAGGGAATATGATGGGACTTGGGCTTTTCATTAATGCCCTTTATTAAATAAATTATCATATTATGGGTCTTGTGCTCCTTGTGTAAGTGCTTATCAATTGCGTACTGACTATGAGTCATTGTTGAACTTGTGATGCTTTATGTGTTTGACTGAGTTTTGTGAGGCAGGCCATAAATGAGAAGATACTTTCACTTGATTATGACGAATTCAGAGCAGAAATTACTACAGTTGACTCGCACGAATCATACAATGGAGGAGTCCTTGTCCTTGTGACAGGGTATTTGACTGGAAAAGATAATTTACGGCAGAAATTTGCTCAGAGTTTTTTCTTGGCACCTCAAGACAAAGGCTATTATGTTTTGAATGATGTCTTCCGTTATGTTGATGATGTGAAGAATCAAAATGGAACTCTTGGTTTTTTCAACAATGTTGAAGCTCCAGTTAATCCAGGCCAGGGTAACAGAAATGTTCTTTGCATTTTCGATACACATCTCTTTGGTGTCTTCATGTTGATGGGTTTTCTTTAACCTTTCCAGATCTCCCTTCTGTACAAGAAAATCACATTTCTGAGCAACCAGTTGCTGTATCTGAGGAAGCCAATGGAGAGGAAGTCTATGACCCATCTGAGAATGGGGATGGTTCAATTGAAGAAGAGGAACAACCAGTGCCTGAAGTTGTTGATGAAATTCCTGATGATACTCAGATAGTTACTGAGTCACAGATAGTGGCTGAATGTAGTTCTAAGATTGAAGAAGTGCCAAAGAAGTCATATGCCTCCATTGTAAGTTGCCTTCATGTAATTGGAATACTATTCTTCTGAATTCTTTTGCAGATTCTTGTTATATTTGCATTAGTAGTTTATTTCTGGTGTTAACTGGTAATTGTTGAAAGTTGTAGTATTTGATTTCTGTATTTTGACTGTGTTCACATTCTATTATTGGCCTTTATATCTTTAGAATGCTTCATATTTCATTCTAGGTGAAAGTTATGAAGGAGAATGCTGCGCCGTTTTCAAGCCCTGCCCCTTCTCCTCTCAGATCTTCACCAAAGAGTCAAGAACAAGTAACTGCTGCAGTTATTCCTACTGTGGCATCTGAGACGCATGTCTCTGCTTCAAATGCTACTGAAAATGGGAATGCCCAGGAGGGTGAAGGTGTTTAGTGTTTTATTGTGCTAGTGTTTTTCTTTGCTTTACAAAACATCTTTTATCTATGTGTATATTATAGTCAACTACTAATGCATGCAATAGAGATGTATTTAATAACTCATCTAATATGCTTATTTAATCTTTCCATTTACAGCTGAGGGTCCTTCAATCTATGTAAAAGGTCTACCTTTGGATGCTACACATGCTCTACTTGATAGTGAGTTTAAGAAGTTTGGACCTATTAGGACTGGTGGGATTCAAGTTAGATGTCAAAAGGTGCGAGACAACTCAATTTTTGGTATTGTTCATTATTTATTGTACCTTAAGTTCTTAAAATCTATTTGTACTACAGGGGTTTTGCTTTGGCTTTGTGGAATTTGAAGTGGCAAGTGCTGTACAAAGTGCAATTGAGGTATGACATTCTTCTATGTCTTGTGCTTTTTTTGTTATGTTATTGTGATTATATGCAGATCAACTGTCCTGTTTCTTGATTTGGATATCATTATTTTAACTCATTTGGATAAAGGAGAGAGAAAAATAAAATACCTTGTCTTGGGAATAGCTTTGTGGATATGAATCCTTTTGTATATTTACCTTGTGTAACCATTCCATGTATTTTGTTTTTCAAATTTTTGATGTCTGTTAATACTTCATTGATATGGTTGATTTCTTTTTTGGGAAAGAAAAGAAAAGAAAGAAAATATGCATTCAATTTTTTTCCTTTTTCTTGAATTAAAACTCTCAATTACTTATATCTGTTTTGCTTTTCTGAAAATAAGATCCAGACCACGTATTTTACTTGAATCGAGGGCACATATAGTGACATGGTACTCAATTGTATTGTTCACATCTATGTGTCGTTTAGTATTGCATTTTCATTTTGCTTCGAGTGATACTTGAGTGGCACAACATTGCGACACTGAATATTGATACTATGTACTGTCTCATGGGACAATTTTATAAAAAGATGCAATGGGTGATAGCATAATGGTGCAGGATAACTTCTCTTTCACTACTAAAATGTGTCTGATTGCATCTTGATTGGCTCAGTTAAGTAGAGTTGAATATCTTATAGTCCAACCTGCAGCGAACCAGAAAAAATAATTAGAGGGGGCAAAAAAATCTTTTTCAACATTTAGAAGGGGGTGATACAAAAAAAAAAAAATCACTGTTTTATAGGGTAAAAGGAAACTGTTCTATATTTTATGAGGTAAATTTTTTTTTAAAAAAAATAAAATAAAATTAGGGGGGGTGGCCGCCACTATTTCTGCCATTGCTAACCTGTGATCTTAGTCAAGTATAGTTGCTGTTTTGAGATGTATGCTGCCAAATTATTTCCAGCTGTGAAAAGGGCGTCACCTTTTTTTCAATTAAGTTAAAGTTCAAGTTGCCTGAATGGAGGGAAGGGACAGGGGTTAAGTGCGGCACTGGTTGCGCTTGCACCTTGTAACAGAATGCATTGGTTTTCTTTTCTTCTCTCTCTCAGGGGAGAAAACTGAATGTATATTTTGATTTCTCAAAAAGAGGTCAAATTGAATAGACTTAGTTGAAGGTATGTGTGAAGATTTTATAGAATTTTCTTGGCATTAATGGTTAACTGTGACAAAATGATGTTACCTTATGGAGACTACAAATTATTTATCTGATTAGTACATTGAGCTTGGTTATTTTGGTATTCTTACATATGCTCTGTGAAAAATAGAGGATTTAGCGGTTCTGAATTTCTGGATCGTATAAAATGGAAAATAAAGGATCTATGTTTCTCAGCTTCATTGGGTACCAAGTGTTTTCTTGATAAATAATCCCGAACAGTGATTAAAGGTGTATATGTGAACTTATAAGAATCATTATTCGTGGTGATTGTTTGTTATAACTTTCAAGGGCAATTGTAGTTCATCATCAACAACTCTATTAGGAGGACTATGGCTGCAACCCATACTACCAATGGATTTGTTTGATCTCTGAATGCTCTTCTGCAAGTAGTTAACTACTTTTCCTACTATCATAACCACTTGATTATGACTGCAACATTATGCTGCAACCTCTCTAACGTGCCATACCAAAACCCTTTGGAACTTCTGTTGCATGATTCTTCCATAAAATGTGAACAATAACCAACCTTATTATGTGCCTGAGATTTTAAGCAAGAATCAGTCCCGGATTAGGAAGTCCTTAATTAAATTATTTCTTAGCATTTGAATATGTGAGACTTGAATCCAATTGAGTTTTTAGTTGAAATAAGTAGAAAGCAGGAGTGGTGATGAATGTAAATTATAGATAGATTGGTTTTACATTTTTATTTGGACATTCTTTTCAACTCTCTTTTTCTGTTATTTGAGGCAGTTATGTCTTTGTTCCATTATGAGTAGTGTGATTGCTCGTCCCCTACTGTTGATTATGTACTACTTATCAGACCTTCGAAACCCAAGGTCTTATTCTCTGAGTTCTTTTCTTAGTTTAGGTAGCTGATGTTTGCATAGTTACATATGATAAAATAGAACTTAGTGTTGCATTTACTTTTGACTTTCTTGATCTAATGTTCTTTCATTAATGTATTTCTCCAAGCTTTTTTTTTTTTTGAGGCATATTATTGCTGATTTTTTAGGCTTCTCCTATCATGATTAATGGATGCCGGGTTGTTGTTGAGGAAAAGAGATCTACTCGAGGTAAGTTAGTTTTTTGCGATAAAAATTTCACTCGTTAAAGTTGTGATGAACTTTATTTATTTCACAAACATTGTATGTGTGCAATAGTTTGAGTTACCAAAATTGCAACCATATTCATATAGTTCAAGATCCTAAGTTGGGTTTTTTGTCAGATTCAGAACTGTACAGTAGAAATTTTGGGTTTTAAGCCAATAATGGATGAGCATCAGAACATGTTTCTTAAGTTGTCTCTGTCACCTAGTAGAATAACAAATTCTAATTTTATGACTAGGAGATGAACCATTTAGAGAGCGTTTGGAAGAAAATGTTATTGAATGAATAATGTCTATGTATGGTATAAGTAAAGATCTTAGCTTTGAACCTTGGAGGTTATGTGATGCCACAGAAAGCTATGGAAGCATGTGTTACTAGGTACTAGCATTACAATTTCTTTTTTTCTTTCCTCACATGTTAGGAGGATGGGAAGCAATCTTGTGAAGTTGTTTGAGTAGTTTTGATATGTAATAATGCTTTTGCCCTTGAAATTTTGTATGATTCTTTTCAAGGCGGGTAGACAAAAGAAAACCCTGTTTGTAACATTTTATGGACTGTATGCCTACTACTTTTTTGGTTTCTGCCTATTTCTTTTGTTCAGAAGTGACTTGATCTGCAGGGAACAATAGGGGACGATTCTCTTCTGGAGGAGGGGCTGGATATAGGAATGAGGGGGCAAGAGGGCGTGGAAATTTTGGAGGGAACAAAGCCTATGGCCGCGGTGATTTCAATAACAGGACAGAGTTTGGAAATAGGAATGGTAGCCGGGGTGGGTATTCAAACCGTGGAGGTGAAGGATATCGAAGGGCTGATAAGATGGGGAACAATGGTGGCCGAGCAAACCAAGCTGGTGGTTTGGCTTTTAATGCTGCAGCTAAAACCACAGCACCACGAGTTTCTGCTACTGCTTGAAGATCTGTAACTTGAAAGTTGGTTTGTGGGAGTGATTAAATATATTTTTGTGTTCATTAGTTTATCAGATTGATTTAATAGCATTAAACGAGATCATAAAGTTCTACAGATGAGCTGTCTGAAATTTTTGTTTGAGATTTTTAATTTTGAGGGATTGCCTTCTTGACAAGGTTTCATTTTGGTGGATAGCAGAAATGGTTTCATTTCTGCTATCTAGTAATACTAATTTCAGTTCATTATAATTTTAACCCTTAAGCTTTATGAAAAATTGTTCGGGCTTGATTTCTCTCATTTCGTAAAATCCTTCCAGTGGTTCCGGTAGTAGCGATATTCTTATTATCTTAAGTATGGTTGGGTCATATTAGGCGTGGGCGTGGGCGTGAGCTGGCTTGTGTTCCACTCAGAATTTTATTCTATTCACACATGGGCAAGTTGGCCTTATTTTTTGTGTATTGTCGTGGGCGATTGCCTGTCACGTTTTCGTATTGTGTGAGTTGACAGACGTTTGAATTGAATCCTTCAGGTTGGCTTCAAGTGGACCTTTTCAAATGTAACCCTACGATACTTAACTCTGAATATGCCTACAAAATAATTGTGTCCGCTTTTGCAATAATTTTGAACTTCAGCTTATAGCTTTTGATCACTGTTTCTCATAAACCAGCCCATAAAACGGGTAAATCATTAAATACATCTTAAACTTTCCCTCCTAAGATTACACCCTAAATTTAACCTAACCTTTCAGCATTATAATTGTAATTTTTTATCATAATTGTATCCTAATTCGAACTTGGTCAAATCAGTAAATAAAATATATTAAATACGGATCTTATAACTCATACTTGAGTTAATTTAACTGAAAGGAGTAAATTGATTAAATTATAAATATCTTAAATTTTGGCATTTGTAAAAATTTCACTCCAAAAAGACTTTAATTTTTTATACTCCAATTTAACTTTTTATTATAACTACACCTCAAATTCAAATTATGGCAAATTTACTGTTATAATTGCACCTGAATTTAAATTAGAGGTCACATTTAATTATAATTCCACCCTAAAATTAACATTTATTTTATTTTAATGGGACGAGTTTGGATTACTCAAGGAAAAATAATCAAAAGGAGATAAATTTATAATAAAGCATGATACTCTATAGTTGTTTCATAAAATACTTTAACGGCACGTTTGGAACAAATAAATTATGATTGTAGATTCTTTTGCAATTGAATTTTTGTTGTTTGGTATGCTACAATTTACAGTAAGAAATTCAATTGAATTTCACAAAATTATGTTTGGAATAAATTCTTAAAAGGAATTCATTTGTCTTTATTTTCTAAAATACTCTTGACATAATAATCTAATAACAACAATATAAACATCAATTTATATTTATTATATACGGTATCATAACTTATTATATTTTTACTAAGAAACAAATAATAAATTTCATATACTAATTAATTAATTAATTATATAAATATAATATATAAAATAATTATAACATTCATCATAATAGTTATCTTTAATTTATATAAAATGTCTCCGTTCAGCAAAAATTTTAATTTCACATTAATAACTATGAAGTCCAAAAAGAAAAAAAAAACAACGAAAAAGAAAGAAAATACTTATATCCATAGAATGGTAGTTTTGTCAAATAAAATTTAATGATTTATTATTATCATCAAGTTTGATAAAATAATTAAGTAAAATAAGTATAAAAAATTAAAAAATTAAATTTGTAGAAGAAGAGGGTAGTTTTGTCAAAAAAAAATTGGAGTGTTTAGTTTTATAGAATTCATTTGAAAATTTCAACAATTTTTGTGGAATTTAATGTAGTGATATTTAATTTCATGGAATTAAATTTTTAGAATTGAAATCTATATTTTTTTTCATTCCAAACGCGAAAACATGAATTTCTAAATAAATTTCATAAAATTTCATGGAATTCATTCATTCCAAGCAGATTTTAAGATTAAATTGAATTTAAAGTGAAATTGTAATTGAACGTGACTTCTAATTATGACAATATATTTACTATAATTTAAATTAGAGGTATAATTGTAATAAAAATTAAAATTGAGATATACCTCAATTGTTTCAACCGTCAAAATTTGAAGATTTATACAATTTAGCCAATTTAATTCTTAGATTAAGTTAATTCAAGTATAAATTATGATACCCACATTTAATATTTTATTCACCAATTTTAACCAATTTCAAGTTAGGGTACGATTGTGAGGAAAGTTATAATTAGAGTATCAAAGGGGTTTTTGACTTGAATTTAGGGTATAGCTATTAAAAGACAAAATTTAAAGTATATTTAATCGTTTACCCACCATTAAAGCAACTTGAACTATTTCCACCTTTAATTATATCTAACACGATTATATCACTGTAACTCATTTCCAGTTTCATCAAAACCCTCAGCTTATCAGAGATCGGAAGTACCATAACACTTCCAAATTTCTTGAATGCTATAACCATTTTCTTGAGAGCTACATTTGCCAAATACAACAAAGTTTAGTTGCATGACACGTATAAATTAACAGAAAAAGAAATCTAGACTTAACCCAAGTAAAATATGCTACACTTGAAAAGATGCTGATTTGCTTCCAGGTTAACTGGTGAAGCGCAAGTAATTGATGATGATTGCGTGTAACAAATAATTAGAGCCTTCAAAAGATTTGATTTTTTTTTTTTTTTTTTTTCCTGCTGCAACACCAGAACTGGCATAACCACTGCTTAATCAGAGACCAAAATTGCATGACTGGACAAACTCCAATTCATAGTCAACATACTTTGTCCAGAGCGGCTTAAACTGGGTCATCGCGATGTCTAGCCATGGCTTCATGTTACCGTTGAAGTGCACCACTGCAGCATTGCTGATCTCATCCATGCTTATGCTCGGATTATAGCCAAGCCCCAAAACATGCCATGACTTGTCTAGTGGTTTTGTTGTTGAATAAAATGTGATTAGACCTGGTGGCAATGTCCCCAATTTCCACAAGGTTCGGTTCTCATTCTGCAACATTAGCAGCATTACAAGTTTAGTGACTGTCTTTTACAAGACAAGCAATAAAGACGGTTTCCAACATTGTTAATGTCAGAACACAACAAGATATAGTGAAATGTTTACTCTAAATCTGAGTACCAAAATAACTATGCATGTGTAAAGGAGATAATCAAACATAGCGTGACACAACTAACAGAGAGATAACGGTATCTTACCAGATTCTGCCAATAATGATACTGCTCTGTGCACTTCTCCTTCCTCCATGCATCCAAATCAAAGAAGTTCATCCCATATGCCCAAGCACATGCCTTCGGATTAAACTTCTCCTTAATCAAAGGATGTGAGAAATTCATATACTGTGCATATCTGTGAAAAGACCCAAAACAAGTTTCCACTGCCCCATTCACCTTACCATCCATATCGATCTTCCACAACCCAGTCAAATCCTTCTGCACCACAATATCATCGTCTAAAAACAATATCCTGTGCAACTTTGGATACATTTCAGGCAAGTAAAACCTCAAGTGATTCAAAATTGACAGATACTTGGGGTTCCTAAACTTCATATTTGTAGTATCCTTGGTTGCATTCTCAAGCTTATTCTCAAAGTAAAACCTTTGCAGATTTGCTGATTCCAATTGTCTGAGTACAGGCACATAGGAAGAATTCAAAAATTTATAATCCTCAACAGCTTTCACTTCAACATGAGCCCCATTGTAATCTTTCAATTTGAACATAACCTGCATGGCCCCAAGATTCATTTTATCAGTCACAACATGAAAAACATGCTTCCATGGCTCTTTTGCATTTTTCACAGCCGAGTTGACCACCACTGATGCAGCAATGACGTTATCTGAGAAAATAGCATAATGATAAAGCTTTGGATCCTCCAATTCAGGTGCTGGTGCCTTCCCTTCATCGGAATATTTCTCAGGATGAGCAATTCTCTCCTCCATCAACCTCATAGCAAGGCAATGCAAGCTCTTAGGTATTGATTTCGCAGCAATCAAACTCGAGAAAGCCCCTTGCTTTTTGGCTTTAGTTAATTGCTCATTAACAGCAAAAATTGTATCTTTTAACTTCTGAATTTTCAACTGATTGTCAAAACTTTCTTTTGCCTCGGCAATTACTTGGCGCGTGATTTTGATTCTCTCTTTCACTTCCTTCTCAAATTGTCGCAAAGTGGATTCCTCAATTGAGAGAGAATCCGACTCAAATAGAGCCCGATATGAGGGTTTGTTAATCAGATCAGTGTAGTTTCGAGAAAGATCAGCAAAGACCCTAACAAGCTTGGAGTTCTCAAGCTTAAGCTTCCGCGCATAGGATGCATAAGCAAGAGCGAGAGATCGGTGATCGTCAGCTTGCTTTCGGATCTGATCCAACCGAGGCTTCAGTGGATCCGATTTTAATGCAAGAACGGATCTTCTCCCGGATCCGAATCTAGAAGGTATGCTTTTGAAACCCTAACAGTAAAAACAACAAAAAAATTGTAAACAAAAATGTCAATTCTAATTATGCTTAAGAGAAAAACAAATAAATGTAGAAATTAATTAAGAGAAAATGTTACGATCCGTAAGCAAACATGCTTTTGTTCTAGGCTTATCTTATCCCGGGATTTAAAAAAATAACATTTTAATTCAAATTACAATAGAGTTCATACTAGATCTTGTTTGTTTCCCAAGAAAGGAAAGAAAAACTGAAACTAGATCGAGAGCGAGAGAATGTGTAACTTACAAAGTGGTGAAGGTCTGTAGAAGAGTGAGAACGGGAAGTGAAGAGGAAAGAGACAGTGAAGAAGAGGAACACTGCAATGGTAATAGCGGAGGCCAACACTCTAAACGACAAACTAAAATTGCGCATGAATCCAGTTCTCGAGCTTCGATAAATCGCCATTGTTGTGCTGTTTCCCTTCGGGCGAAAGAACGTAAAAAGCAAAAACACTATAAAATCATAAAACGGCCAGAGAGAGAAAAGCGAGAGCTCTCACTCTCCTCCTATTGGCTCTCACTTTCAGCGGCTTTCTTTTTCCTTCCGGAGAAGAAGAGTTAGAGAGATATTACGGTGTTTTTATCAGTATAATACTCCATAAATTGATCTGGACCGTCAAATTATGCGGGCCCACAACATCTGTGGTTTAGTCTTCAAGTCGATGACAGTTCGGTAATTGTTGTGTGCCACTGCCACTTGTAGGCTTCAAAAACGCGGGATTCATATAATCATATGGAGTATACTGATGGTGTCGGTGTGAGATAATTGTTAGAGGTTTTATATTACAATTAAATAAAATGCTCCCCTCCCTCCATATTTATTTATATTTTTACAAATTATAAATAAATAACTAATATTACTTGAAGCTGCCCATCCAATTTTATACTGCTGATTTCATGTGTTTTAATGGCATAAACATTATTTAATTGATTGAAATTTTATTCATATTTAGACACTTAATTGCAAAAAAAAAAAATTATATTTAAACACCAAAAAAGTAATTTTTAAAAGTATAGACATAAGATTTACAATCATCCTATAATAAAATTTAGAAAAATGATTAATTATCTCTTAATTTTTTTAAATGAGGAAAAGGAAACTTAGCATACAAAATATATCTCATAATATCACTTTTCTTTTTGACAGAAATTTAACTTATAATATCATGGAAATGGAATAGAATGGTTTCAAACTGCAAAAATCATTCTAATTCATTATTTATCCAACTAAATACCCAAATAAAAATGGACCAACCAACCTACATTTATGATCAAAAGAAAGCTTTTTTTAAAAAATAAATTAAACTAAAGAAAGTAAAATAACCTAAATTTTACTTGGTGTTCAAAATTAAGAGGTACGGATGTAAATGAACCAAGTTTAACTCGAACCAGTCAAGTTTGAAAGCAGCTTAATAGAGTTTAGTTCGGCTTAAAAATCAACTAGCTGAAAATTTTAGGCTCGTTCATGACTTTACTAACTAATCATCCTTAATGATTAAAAGGAAGAAATTTTTTTAAAAATCGTATCTGTTAAAACATTTTTATTTTCAGAGTGTAGAAACAATTCTACAAAATCAGGAAAAAAAAAAAAGAGTTGAGGATCTTAAAAATTATTATTATAATAATTTGAATAAGTTTTCTTTTGTCGGCGATATCTTTATTAAAAACTATATATAATATGGATGGAAATAGAATCAAATGATTTCAAAGTGCAAAAATAATCTAACTAATTACGTATTTTTGACTAGATGTTTGAATAGACTATTTCAACTGAAATGGACCAATTCCCACAAAAATAAATAAATAAATTCATTTAGGAGCAAATCATTAACAAAATATAACTGAACTACAAGTTACTAGCTAAGTAATATTAATTAATTAATTAATTTTTTACCCATGACCGAGAAAATCCTAATAAAGTAAATTCTTAAAGGTCCAAGCCTACTTTTCTTATGTTTTGACAAAAATAATGCTCTTTCAAAAATTATTTTACAATCTAATGTTATTTTAGAATTATTTATCAATTTAATATTTATTTTGACATGGAAAGAGAGTGTCGCATTGAAACTATAAATTTAAGATAATTTCAATGCAATAGAAAAAGTGATATGTACCAATAAACAATCAGTAATATGAATAAATAATAATTTTTATTTTATATTGAGACCACCAATTCAATCGGTAATTTTAATATAAAATAAAAATTTTAAATTATCAATTTGCTTTTCACTGAAACACACATTTTATTTTGGTGGTTTTAGTGTAGCTAAAAAGATGTGAACACTGGTTAGTAAAAAATATGTTGGAAAATAGTATTTTGTTAGGAGTCCATCAAATTTAATTATAGTTTTAATAAAAAAATGACTATTCATTCGAACTGTTTTTTCACCAAAACACACCTACGATGGATTTGATTCACAATTATTTCAAGCTAAATAATAAAAATATAAGTTTTTTTATACAGTTAAAAATTATCAACTGTAATAAAGTACTTCAAGTTGAATTTATATTATATTAAAGATGTCTTAATAATTAATAAATGAAAAATTAATGTCTACTTACATATCCTACAGTATTACACCTTGAATGCCTCATATTACGAATTTCAGCGTACTACAATTTCTCTAATACTTTGATATTTTTCTCCATACTCAATATTTATATTGACATTCATGCAAAGAGCTTAAACTACATTCACAAATGATTGTTATAGCATACGAAATGTCATATATGTCTGTTGATCGGATGTCATTATCATCTTAAATAAATCATTAAATGAATGTCTAGCATGAAATGTAGATCTATCACACGTGTCGAAAAACACCGCAAAACTTATGTTTTTATTACTTAACTTGGAATAATTGTGAACCAAAACCATCATATCATATGTGTGTTTTAGTGAAAAAAATATTTTGAATGAACATTTATTTTTTGAAAGAAATCATTATTTAATCTTGTAGACTTTTGACAAAATACTATTTTTACTATTTCTTAGCATACTTTATGTTGACTAATGGTCACATTCCATAGCTGCAGAAGAATCACCAAACGAATTGTATGTTTTAATGAAAAAACAAATTAACAACATAAAATTTTTATTTTGTATTAAAATTACCAATTAAATTGATAGTTTAAATACAAAATAAAAATAATTATTTATTTATATTACTGACTGTTTGTCAATACGAATTACTTTTTCTCTTGCATTGAAACTGTTTTTTATGTTGAAATAAATATTAGATTGATAAACGGTTTTGAAATAATACTAAATTGGAAAATGATTTTTGAGAGGGCGTTATCCTATTTTCTTCCATAGTGATGATAAAGAGTAGTTATTTATAATTTAAAATTATAAACTAGTATCATGTTTTCTTTCACAACCACCTACTCCAATCAACATGATTGGGATGTTCTCTATCATAATTCTACTATATAACTACTTCTATAAAGAAAATTAAAATCAAAATATAAACATTTAGGCTCGGTTTTTTTTAAAAATAATTTTTATAATTGTCTGCATTGTTTCTATGAATTCTCCTGTTGCCACATAAAATATTTATAGATTATGAATTCCAACGGTAAAATCCTTCTTTCTTGTCAAGAAAAAGCAAACCCTTAGCTGTTTTTCACCTTACCTTACCTAATATTATATATTTCTAAGAGTTGGAATCTGCCCATTTTAGCATTAATTAATCTACAGGTAGAGCTTCTTGTCAAATTGCTGTAGACATTGATGTTTTTCTTGAAATGGAAACCAAACAGAATTTTGAGGCCTTTAATACTTTTTCCATTCAAAGCCTTCAAATGCTACTATACCTACCTTAAAGGGCAGAATTCATAAGAAACGCTCTAGTACTAGACATGTATGTGTAATACAGCGAGCCTTAACTCCAAGATCGTTCTGCATATACTCTGAGAAGGATTTTAGCTAGGCCGAGTTTCTCTGCATGAAGACATGAAGACATGTACTAAACTTTTTCTTTTTTCAACTATGCATCAATCGGAAAACAAAATGAAAACAATTAACCAAAAACAAAACACATAGGATGCCATCACAATGACAGCTGAAGATATTTATTTACTAATAATGAACAACTGAAGACAGAAGATAAATTAGTTGAGTTCCTCTATAGGCTTGCTATGAATCACAACATCCCACATGTGACATGACATTTGTGAAGGGCACCCTACACATTTCTTCAAAAGTGGGTAAACTTTAGTGAATCAATAATTTTCATGGCAAAGCCAAAGCATTTTCTTTGAGCCATATGATTGCTCATTTTTATTAAACATAAGAGCTCCCACTGGCCATCTACACGTAACCCACCACATCACATCCTCCTAAAATTAATATCAGCAGCTTTTTAGCATGAACTGAATGCAAAATACAAGTATTATAGCATATTTACTTTGTGATCCTCGAAACAAAATACACATAATTTTAATTAAGAGAAGTAAAAATCTTATTAATTAAATTAAACTAATAGTAACTCTTTTTTCCATGCTTAGTTACATTGTGCAACCATCCTATACCTTTTAGGGCTTTGGAGATCTTAACAAGATTAGGCCTTCCCATTCCCAAATTCATCTTCCCAGCTGAGAATTTAAGTGCTTGCAAGCAGCATAGTTGTGCATTACTCTCATCTTCTTCTTCCTCTTCCTCATTTTCACCATCGTAATAATTCTCCAAGCTTCCTTTCTTTCCTTTCTTTGATTTGCTTTTTGCTTGCAGTTTAATGGAATCAGTCTCATATGTCTCCCAAAGTGAATCCATCCCTTCACCTCCATCTGCATTGTGTCTCTCCTCGAAAAGCTTGCATGCTAATGTTCTTCTCCACTCTTTTTCTTTCCTCATTGATCCGAAACTCCCAAGATTCGATCCCATTGTCTGATAATTATCAGCAACCTTGGAATTGTACTCAGGACTCCAAGAATTTGCTTCAGATCTTTGAGAATTCATTCTTGAAATGTACTCTCTGCTATCATCATCATTAACACTTACTTTACTGTCGCTCAGTAAATGACTCATTGCCTTGGATCCGCTTCTCGAATGCATTTCTTCCTTCTGTTCGTCAACTTTATTGGAATTCATACTTAGTGGCTTGACTTCTTTTTCTTCCTTTTGGCGCGAGAATTCTTCAAACTTGCTCTTTTGATGCATGTCGACTCCTAATCTTTTTTCTTCCACTATCGACTCAGAACTTCCTAGCCTTGTAATCACGACTGAATTTTCTTCAACCTTGGCACTGACTTGTGTTTCATGGCTTGCTAAGCAGTTTTTTTCAACTTCTGGCTCAGAATCTTCAATTAGGTGTTCTCCAAAATCAATATTAGATGTATCGAAGACAATTTTATACACTTCTAACTCCTCAAATTGATTAATCTCCTTTTGATTCACATCTTCATTTACTTTAGACTGCAATTTCTGTACCACAGCTTGATACGTTCCAATTGCAAAGCTTACTTTGGATTCCGACAATTCAGTGCTCCAATTTTCAAGAACAAGATTTGGAGATACAGTAAGGAGAACTAAGAGCAAAAGGAAAGTAGTAATAAAGAGAGGAGATAGGAATGAGAGAATCTTGAAGAAATAAGGAGACAAGAAAATGAAATAAAAGAAATATAGAGGATGAGACAAAATTAAAGAACAAAAAGAGAATAGGTCAGAGAGGAGAAGACTTGAGAAATGTATTTTCTTGGAAGTTGTTGTGGATAAAGAAAATTCAGACATTTTCTTCTTCTTCTTCTTCTTCTTCTTCTTCTTCTTTCTTGTTCTGTTTTGAATTCTTTGAAAGAAACAGAACAGAATACGAAGCAAGTGGTGATTGTAATAGAAAATGGAGAATTGTGGTAAGGAGTTTGGTTTTTCTTGTTTTGGTTTAACAAATGAGAGAAGGAAAGTGTGAAATTGGAAGTGAGAGCGGCGTGAATAAAGGGAGAGGAAAATATACCAAAGTGAAAGGGGAGAGATTAGAGAGAGACAGACAGAGACAGAGACAGAGATTACAACAAAACATTGACAAGGGAAACAACAAAAAAAGAAAGAAAAAGAAAGCAACTTTAGAAACTTTGCTCTGTTTTTCTATAACCGCAAACTTTATTGAACTGCTTTTATCATAATTAGGATTACCAAAGTCATCTCTGAACAAATCTTTTTAATAACCATGGAGATTTATTGAACTGAACTATTAAGAGAAATTTACCAATAATTCTAACCTACAAGGGCTAAGTAAGCAACATAATGTCTAGTCAATGAATGCTAATTATATACATAAATAATATTTGACAATTTAAAAATGATCATGAGGATGATTGTTGTAATTTTCTTTTATAAAATACATGTTCAAATCAAGCACTCATAAAACAATTATAGTAATATAATAACAAGATCAAGATTCAAGAAACCAGATTCTTTTCAACTAAAGAAATAAATTTTGTTTTTTTTTAATATCAATTTCAAAATTCTAATTTCTACCTTGGAGTGTCTGTGATGTATCATATGGATAAGTAACCAAAACCAATTTATTAAGTTGATTCTTTTAACTTAAGGGTGACTAATTCCATTGATTGCCACCATAACCAGTTGCCAACCAACAATAGATTTGTTTCAGTAGGTACCACAGTTAGACATTGAATTGATGTGATTATCATCTAAAGATAAAAGGCAAAGAAAGAGTAATATTGCAATTAGAAAAAAAAATATACAGATAAAAAATGGTATGTGGATTGGTTAAAGCATAGCATGATTAAAGGAGACAGAAGAAGAGTGAGGATTTAGAGATTAGATTGGTGCACATGGGAAACCACTCATAGATACTCAAGTGCATTGCCCTCCATGCATCCCTTTGTTCTCTAGCTTTTGACCCATGAACGGACCCAGGTGTCTTGTTTCACTTTTGGTTCTCTACAAGGATGTTTTAGAGAGATTTTTAGTAGATTCTACTTTTTATTTCTTTTTTTTTTTTTTTTTTGTTATGTTTGACCAGTGAAGTCTTCTACTCTGCATTAGAAGCAATTGCAGGAGCATAAACAAAAATGATATACTTTTCTTCTTTTAGTTATTATAAGAAAAATGACAAAATGCAATACATTTGGTCGTCTAGTGTATGTTTGCTTTTCGAAATTCAGAACCAGAAGTCAGAACTTTTTGTTCTCTTTACCTCAAAATTTGCAGAAAAGTAAAAACCTAAAAAATGGTAATCTTTTATTCATGTTAATCTACAAGCTTGAAACCGGGATTTCATGCAAGATTCAAGAAAATAATCTAATTTCCTAGAAATCGAGTTAGTTTATAAGCTAAAATCCTTTTTTAGCTATAATTAATTTTAACCCTATCACATAAACTATTATGTTCAAATTACATCAGAATATAAACAGTCGAATCCAAATACCTCAGAATGAAATTTAAATAATTTGCAGAGCAAGAAATGCTTTATTCAGAACACTGGATCCTGCAAAGATAATATTGCAGACAGAGAGAATCCAGAAAAAGCAGACCAAATTTGTTCTAGAAAAATCAATTTTTGGAACAGAAACCACATAAGAAACGTGCCAGACAGGGTCCAGGTTTTTTTCCCAGATCATGCGCCCAGGGACCACTCAATTCTTCAGCATTCACTGTGATAACCAACCAAAACTATTTAATTGTGCCATAGTTTTGCCATTCCAAAACTGTGAAAAGTCTAATTGTAATTTCTTCTTTATAAACAATTAAATGAGATAAATGCCCTAGCAGAGGTGCCTTCAACTTAAAGGATATTATGGCTAATACAATATCATAGACAACCGGACCCAGCTGCTGATAATTTTAACATGTGCCCCCACGCCTAGCAATCACTTTCCCATTAGTTTTGCCTAAAGAAAGCATCTTTAGGGTCAACCACCAGATAAAAAGATATCCTCTCCTATCCTAACGCCTGTCCTTTAATACAATCCCTCTTCTGGTTATTTTAAACAGAACCAATATGAGGATTAGGATTAAAAAAAAAAAGCAGCAGCAGCAAATTTCCACTCGGACTTTTCAAGTGTGAAAATGTACACCACGCAAAATGAGGCAGCACCATTCACACTTGCCTGGTCATTGTTCATATTACAAAAAAAGGGCAACCCTTCATTTTAGCCATAAAAATTCTAAACTCCTTCACTTTAAGTACTCAGACTATACACTACATGCCATTAATTTTCAAATAGACAACTCAGTTATCAAGCCATTGTTCCAAATCACATTTGTTTGACACTACATAGAATAAATTCTCAGAAAATAAAGACTCCAAGTCATGTAGTTGAGAAGCTATATCATCATATGCTTTGATACCATTACCAAATTCACTGCATAACAGTTTCTTAGAATTCTATTCCCATCACAATCTCAAAATAACACCATATCCAAACAAGCTACAAATTTTATAACTTAGTCCAGCAATACACTCATTCATATTAGACAAGATAAGAAAAATTCCTGACATTTCACAACATCATTTTGAAAAATCTTTCTTTCATTCTAACACATTTAAAGCTTCAGTAGACAAGGCACCTGTCCCTCCATCATAACAGCTTTACTCTGTCATAACAGGCTTATTCTCGCTTGCTTTGGGCCTTTGTTCCTTTGGCTTTTGCTCCTCCATTTTTCTGAAATATCAAATAAAATTACATCTATGTTACAGAGTGTCCAATAACAAGACAAATCATGCAGCACAGACGATTAACTAATGAAAGCTTATATGAAGTCTTTAAAGGGGGATCAATTAACTCTACAACAACCTGGAGATGCAGATAGTTAATCCAAATAGGGAGGCTAAAATCATCAACTTCAAGTTCAGCACATAACAACAGGAAAACAGGCACATACTAGTTAACAAAATACAAAGAAAAACAATAAAAAGAATCTCTCATATGAAAGGAATATTACCAAAATGTATAATAAAATTCCAGATACTAAGTTGCCCCTCCAAATATGTTAGCACTACCAAATGGAATTGAGGATCGTTATCAATGCCCGGAAGAAAGGAAAGGACAAAAGAACGGAGGGAGCAATTGGTTAAGGAAAAGAATGCAAAGGGATGCCAAAGAATAAATATATCTAGAAGTAAATCCTCTGAAGAAGATTTTTTTTGTAGAACGAGTAGAACCATGCTGTAAATGCAAAGAGTGAATTGCAGATTGGAAAAGCTGTCTTCGTACCATATGGCATCAGGAACCACATAAAGGCATCAAAATCTCTCACACAGAAACTTAATGGAAGACGCTAGAGAAAGTAAAAGCAAATTCTCATGTTCATTAGTTATTGCACGCCAATTCAGTAAAAGGTCAGTGCAAATATGGTTCATAATTCAAACATAAGCATATCTATTCTAATCTTTGTATCCAATTTTTGTCACATTCAATCATCAATTCATGTTCAATTTAAGGGAATGTCAAATTTAAAGTTCAGACATTAAAATTCCATTCATTTAATGAGTCAAAAGTAGGAGACAAAACACCATAATGCATTAAGAAATCCGATGTCAAAAGCAGATTCTCACAAATTTTCAGCCTAAACTAAGTAGAAAAAATTTCCCAGGTTTTTATTTTAGAATGTTAACCAACATGAGAAAAAATTCTCAAAAGCTTTTACCAAATATTCTTTCTACATACTATCAAACGGAACTTGCAAAAGAGAAAAGAGAGAGAGAGAGAGAGAGAAACTACATCATAAATAAAATCTGACATTTCCAAATGGAACTAAGATGTTCATAAATATAACACAAAAGCAGGTTCTTAAATTAGCACAAACACACACACACACACACACACACAGAGAGAAACAGTAATGAATACCTCTTATCAGAGGAGCCACCCTTCTGGCTAAGGAAGGAACGAAAGAGAGGAGAGTTGACGTCGTAAATCATTGTCGAGAATGCTTCTGATAAACCCTAATTTTCCCCCTGCCGCAAAGCTTCTCCAACCCGTCGTTAAATGTCTAGGATCCGAAAGGTCATGGGAGCCCCTTTTATACGAAAAAGAGATTCGGGCCATTATTAGGTCGTTATCTTTTCGGGGCCGAACAGTTTATGTAATATGGGCCCTTGCAAAAGCCCGATCTATCCTAAGCCACCATTTTTTTTTCTTGACAGAAAAAGCCTTCTAATTCTAATGAACGATGAAAGTAATATTCTGATAACTGAACTGGTTGAAAATAGGGATTTATTGAACCGAATTTAATATAGTTTAATCAAATTATTATATATAATATTTTTAGATATAATTTTTAAATACTATTGAAAATATAGGATTCTAATAAACTTTTCTAAATTAAAAAAAAAATCAATTAATTACTATAAAATAAAATGTTATTTTTTACCATTTTGTTATTTAAAAATTATAAGATTGTTTAATTTATTTTTCAAAAATAAATGATGAATTGTATTGATAAATTTTTTTTTTCTAAAGGAAATTTTATTTATAAATTAAATTTTTACGAATTAAATCCTAAATAAATTAAATTAACTTACGCTATTCAAAAGAAAAAGAAAAATAAAAAAAAAAACTATGTGTTTAACAATAACAAAAATCTCCTCACAGCGGTAGTTGTCCTAATTGCAAAATAAAATGAAAGAACCTCTATCTATTTTTTCTATGGGCTAATCACAACACTTACAATTCTTTCTCCATCATAGGTATGGCTACAATAGAACCGTCGGAGTATTAAAATCGTTGGTTATGATTTTAAAAAAAATAAAATCGAAATTGAATCGCTTTTAAATAATTTTAAAGATGATTTTAAAACCGTTGATTTCAATTTGAAACTGAATTTAAATAATTTTTTAAATTTTTTTAGCTAAATAAGAAAATAAATAATAAATAATAGTATTAAATTTAAAAAAAAAAGACTAATAGAGTAAATTAATAGTTTTTAAATTTATTAAAAAATTATAAATTCACAAAATATAAATTTAAATTTTTATTCTATTATTTAATTTTTATAAATTTAAATTGAGAGACATGTCAAAAAATAAATTTATATTTAATTTATATTAGGAGAAAATAAATGATAGGAAAAATTCAAAGGAGTTTAGAGAAAAAAAATTGGTATCGTTTAAAAAAAGGGGGAAATTATTAAGATATTTGTAGTTAACGTATAGACTTTTATTCACAAAAATACCTTTTCAAAATTTTCATTTGTTTACCATTATAGAGGATAAAAATGTCCTTTAATTTTATTTAACAATTAACAAAAAATATCATAATATGAATTTTTTATTTCAAAATATACCATTTAAGTAGTTTTTTTCCGTTACGAAGAGGTAAAACATTTTTCTATCTAAATTAAGAGTTAAAAAGTTACAATATAAATTTTTATTTCAAAAAATACCTTTTAAATTGCCTTTTTTTTAACCATTGTATGAGAGAAAAATGTCTTTTTATTTTATTTAAGAGTCAAACATAAATTTTAAATAAATATTGCTTAATTTATATGTAAAACATATATATTACAAAGGATAAAAGATTTAAACTAAAAATATTTAAATGAGGGGCAATTTTTTTTTCTTTTTCAATTTATAATTTTTAAGTTATATTTATATTAATAAATTTTAAGATGATGGTAAAATTACTGCATTTTATATTGAAAATAAAATTAATTTAACAATTAAAAATCATATGTGAAATGTGATATTTTCTTTTTTTTTTTAACGATTGCAAACTGAAACCGCCGATTTTAATTTGCAAATATAAAAAACTACAATCGAACATTAAACTGTTGATTTCGATTACAGTTTGAAATCTTAAACTAGTGACCACGGTTTGATTCTGATTTTGATCAATTCAATTTCGATTTAAAATCAAACCGTGGTCATGCCTACTTTATTGCCTTTATATCGATTCATAATACCAATACTCAGGAAACCAATACCCCTTGCATTTCAACAAAAAAAAGTTAAAACAAGACATGCCTATTTATTCTCAAATGGTAGACATGTATTCAAATTCATTCTCTAAATCACTCCAAACAAAAATCCCTAAACCTTCCAAACCCTTTTTTTGTTTATGATGATTCAAAGAATTTTTTTATTTAAATGATAATCTTATTGTATTATTTGGATTTGATTCAATTACCATGATTATAAAGTGTTAAGAATGGTGACCACCAACTGAATCATAATGAACAAGAAACTAAGGTAAAGGTTGAGTTTTAGTCGCTTAATGCATTGTATTTTCTTTTTTTTTTTAATCAAACCGTAGTAAATGGATTGTTTGGTTTGTCGATTTTTATCCGGTTCTTACCGATTTGCGCCGATTCTTACTAGTTTTTTAGCCTCCATTTTTACTATGTAATCTGAACCGAACTATAATCCTATTCTCGGTTAAAACAATTGTACCGATCAGTCAAATTCAATTCTCAAAATCATGGTTGAAAGTAAATAAAATTTAAGTAAAAATATTTAATATTTTTAAATAATTGTATAATTCATCTCAAGATATAGTAAAATTTATTATTTTGTATTTAAAATTAATTATTTTTAGTGCTTGTATCATTATATAATTATAGCTTATTTGTAAATTTTATTGATTTTAGTGGATGTTAATATAAATAGAAAACTTATAAATAAATTCTATAAAAATTTATAAAATTCATTTATGGAAACAAACTATTAAAATTTGGGGAACCCAGGTTTTATATTTGGATTTGCTTTTCCTTTTTTTTTTCTATGCGCATTAAGACTCCATTTGAATTGACTTTGGAGCGGTCTCCAAAATTATATTTTATTTATTTATTTTAATTGATTTACGAAACCCATTACTTGGAAAAGTTAAAAAAATTATGGAGGGAAAAAAAATTAAATGAAATACTCCTTCAATCTCTAAACACTGATAGAAATATAACGTTATTAATTACATGTCTAGTAACAGCTTTTTAAATAGCGTTTATTTAAATTTTAAATATTATTTAAAATATTATTAATTTGGTGTTTGAATAAATTTTTAAAAATTATATTAATGTTTTATAAAAAGTTAATTAATGTAATATTTAGCTATTAGCGTTTTATAAAAATTAATCAAATACAATTAACAGCTGTCAAAACAATTAATTTTACTTAATACACTCTAAATATATAATAATTAGTTGGATAGTGTTTTAACCTTTGTCAAGATGATAAATTATATACTCATGTAAAACACTTTTAAATATGACCAAAAGTGCATAAAATTATTATTTAAATAATTTTATGTTTTAAAATTTAAATATTCAATCAAATTCCCAAACTCTTGAAATCAAAATATGAAGTTTGTCCTATAAAAATTTAAATAAATGTTGTAGATTTGTGGCTTTCTCGTTCGAATTGAAAAAAAATAATTAAAAAAAAAGAAAAATGAATTATGAATATATGATTAGTAAATGACAAGTCAAGTCCCACCTACTAGCAGTCAATTGAAACCCAAACACACTTTTTACCCAAAGAAGCAGTTTTTTAGTTTTTACCGTATTTGATTGTTTGACTGCAAGGTCATTCCGGTCTCTATCTCTTCTGTTGTTTGTTTTCAAGCTCAACAGTGCCAAAGTGGGCCATGGGGAGAAGCTTCCCTGTGACCAGTACAGTACTACTATTCTATATTTATTTATTTACCATTTAAAAAAAACTCCAAAATATTTCGATTTTGACCGTTTAAAATACTTTCCACACGGAAAAGTCAATAATCATGCGGCTATTTTCATCCACAGGTGGACATAACAGCAGTCAGCGCAACGCTTCAGAACAGAGAATTTTCCAACCAATTTTCAGTTGGATTTGCGTCCGTTCATTCTCACACTATTTTTTTCATATAAAATATAAATAAAATAATTAATTTATCCGTAACATTTTATCATAGTAACTAATTTGTCTTCACTTAAAAAAAAACTAATTTATCCCGTATTTTATCAATATTAATTAATAACCATTGAAATTTATTTCCGTTAAACTATTTAGTTATCTCATCATTTTTTTTTCCTGATTTTATTGTTAAAATATGTGAAAAGAAAAAATGTCTTCAAAATTAAATAAAAAAAGATAGGGGTGAGAATTTAGTTCGGCCAATTTAATTAATGCGATCACAGTTTGATGAATAAATATTCGATTAAAAGTTCGGTTAAAGAAAATTAAAATTTAGGTGATTGGTTAAAAGTAAAGTTAAAATTTAATTTAATCGAATTAATCAAATTAACCGACTTTCAAAACTAAATCATTTTGATTAAGTAGATAATAAAATTAAAAATTAAAAATTTTTATTTTTATTTTAATTAAATAGTAATTAATAACTTCGGTTAATTTTTATTTCATTAAAAGCAATTAATCATAAAATTCAATTAATTAACTTTTCATTTTCTTTATCTTCAGTTTGGTAAACGATCTAAATTTAATTCGGTTAAAATGATTTGTATTAAATTCAATTAAAAAATTAATTCGATTAAGAAAAAAAAAATTCCATTAATTATATTCAGTTAAAAATTTACTTAAACCCACCGAATTAGCCAAATGGTTTGCCCCTAGAAAAAGACGATAACAACCTTAAATACCTACCCTTACCTTCCACAGTTCATAAAAACTCAACATAGTACACTCAACTCCACTTTTTGTCTCTCTCTCTCTCTCTCCCTTCAATCCCTAATTTCTATAGTGACCCTTACAAATTGACGCAAGCTTTCATTTTTTTTATCTTCCAATTATTGGAATTCATTGTTTCTTTAATCTTCCAATTAGTAATTTTTTAATATAATTTATTTCTTATTATACGTTAAGTTTTAAAAAGAGTTGTATTTTTAATGAAAATTTGTTATTTATTATTTTTTTTATTATTGAATTAATTTATAACCAATATCACTCTGTTTTAGTAAGAAACTTATATCTTCCTTGCAATAAATAGACGGTCTCGTGATTAAGTATTTTTAATTTTTTTAATTCTAAATATATTTGACTTGAAATAAAATAATATTTATAAAATTAAAAAAATAAAAACTAAAATTATATATTTTTGTTTTCGATCATTTTTGGGTTTAAAGAGTTTGTGTATTTGTTCAAATATTCCTATTCAAATCACTATAGTCAGAATTATTACTATTATTAATTCAGATCATCTTCTCATTTATTTTCTTTTTACCTATATGTAAAAAAATATTATTATTATTTTTCATTATAGTTATATATAGATATTAATTTAGAATTAAGGGCAAAAGTTGGAGATTGAGTAACAACTTGATTTTCTTTTTGAACACTTATTAGAGTTTTAAGAATATATATTTATAAATTTGGAACAGAAGGATTAGACATAATAGTTGGATTGAATTTTATTTTCAGATCATTTTATTACATAAAAAAAGAATCAAGTATATAAGGAATAATATTGCAAGTAGCTTATACGCTAAAGTCTAATACAAATTAATCAATTATATTTATTTTAATTTAATAAAAAATTTATGTTTTAATATCAAATAAATAAAAAAAATTAAAAAAATATAAAAATAACGAGCATTATCAACCTGACAATCAAAACCAGTGGAACCAGTAAACTTCGAACATTGAATTGTTTACAAATTACATGAAAAAATTTCAGTAAATTTCAATTATATAATCTTGCATTTATCACTAAATAAGATACGCAAGTTTTTTAAAGTGCCTATTATAAACTAGTTTATGGTTAATGATATTGTGGCTTAAATAAACTTTCACGTGAATAAAAAAATTAGGTGACAAACAAAACTAATTAAATGAGTTATTAAAAAATACTAGATTTTATTATAGAATTACTTATAAAAGTAATTGCTTTTCTATGAAGAATTTAAAAGGTTATTCAAATGAAAGGACATGCACTAGAGAATATGTATCGAAGGTGTGATGAATGAAATCAATATATGTATGGAGAGGATAATCTTTCTCTAATACCAATGAGATGGTGGTCTCTGAGCTAAGGGAAGGTCTAACCGTGTTGTATAGCCACAGTGTTATTTCAACTCATAAAACCTTCAATGAATAAAAAAAATGTATTTTCTTCAATGTTGAGGTGGTACTTCCTAAAGTGAGATTGCATAGATTTTGGGGCATTTGCTTCTATCTTAATTAGGAGAAACTAGAAGGAAGTTTTAAATTTTAAGAAGAGAAATTTTCATAAAAATTTTGCACAACTAGAGGTGTAAATGAACTGAGTTAACTCGCAAGCTATTTGAGTTCAGTTCGAAAAAAGTTCGAAAAAAAATTCGACTCGAATCGAGTCTAAGCTTAAATTCAATGATGTTCAGCTGGAAACCTTATCAAGCTTTTATATATAATATTTATTTTAGATTTACTCGAGCCTCAAACTAAACCCGAACTCAACAAATTTTGAGTTTAAATTGAGCCGCATATCGAGCTCGATCTTTCAACGAGCCAATATTGAGGCTAAAATTTTCAAGCTCGTTGATTTTGAGCTAAGCTAAATCCTATCGAGTTGAGTTTTGAGTATGGTAAGTTTAAGCTTGGCTTGATTACATCCTTAAACACAATATTTTCCCTTTCTATTTTATAATTTCTACTCATCTAGGTCTTTTTGTTCCCCTCTTAAATAAACTCGAATAAATATATTGTTCCCTCTTCTATAGTAAAATTGAGCCTCATCAAAAATAAAAATTCATTTCTTCTTTTTGCTTAAGTGATTGATCTCCTCTCTCTTTCTTACTGTTGCATTGTGCCACGGTGCTGTGTTGCAATCCCGACCAATTGACATCCTAAGCCGTAGTTTTTTGTCCTCTAGACTTGACATCAAGAAATATAGAGAGATTACTGTTACATCGCCACACGGTGCCATGTTGCAGTCTCTGCCGATTAACGTCCTAAGCCGTAGTTTTTTGTCCTCTAGGCTCGACAATCAAGAAAGATAGAGAGAGGTGGAAGTGGAGCATTGATTTATGACGATACCGAGTCATTTTTGGTAATTTCAATAAACAAGGTGAGCTTTAATCATCTATTATGAATTAGATTCGATTAGTTTTACTGGTATATTTTTTTTACTCTCTTATATGCAAAAAAATGAACTTGCGTCTAAAGCTGTGGCAATTGTATCTCATAGTTTACACTAATATAAAAGTAGGTAATTTTTCAATCGATTCTGGACTTTTTTAGATCTCCTCGATAATCAACGATTTTCTATCTTTATTCACAATTAAGACAATTATATAAGGTTAATTTTTTTTAATTAAAAATTCCAATATGATTTCACTATTTTTAGGGATGTGATTAAAATGATAGATTTGGTGTTGCAAGTTTATTTTTGCACAAATTTGGAAAGATAAAAATCATGGACCATTTGATTAGAGGATCTCATAAACTGATCAGTGATTTTCATGAATGAGTTTTGACATTGAAAATACTTTTCCAGTTATGGAAAGAAGCTTAGTTAGGTCCAATACTGAATTTCTATTGAAGAAAGTGTAATTACGTTTATTGTGGTTCGATTCGTCCCATTATTGTGCAATTTATATTTCATTTAATTTTTTTCAAATATTATTCTATGTAAATTATATTTCTGGTTGTTACTTTTTGAATAATCCAATAAAGAAGATGAAGACCCAATTAAATTAATCACTTCTTTCTGCAGTTCGATTGTCAAGAAAAGAAAAGATAATTTAAATGGAAGTAAACATTAATTTCCTTATATAATTGAGCTTTAATAGAAATTTAAACCGAGTTAAAACATATTAATGATTTGCCTTATTCCTGTATTCTTTTTTTATAAATGTGACTTAATTTGATATCGAGTCCGGAAATGAGAATTGTTTACCGGTAAAATGCTAATTAATAGTAATAAAAATATTAATTCAATTATAATTTTTTATACAATTTAATTAAGGTGTTTTAAAAATATAAATGCATATCCAATTTGATACTTGATGTTTCATAAACATTTTATTTTTTATTATCATAGAAAAATAAATTAACTTATAACGCAATTCCTAAATAGAAAAATATAATCTTATTGAAATATGAAAATGAAGTTAAATCCTAAATAAAAAAAAATCCAATTAAATAGAAATATAAAAATATTTGAGAATAATATTTTCACACGAGTAATTATTAATAAAGGTAAAATATAAAGTATTATAAATTATAATTATAATATTTACTGTACGTGTGAGGTTGGCGGGATATTATCTAGACGCTTATATGGCAGGCCGCCCATCCAATCACAGCTCGTCGGTGCCCTTGGCTCTCTACCAACCAACCCACGCTATTAATAATTTCCTTCTACCACTTTGTTTACCCTCAACAATTTCCATTATGCCCATTTTATCCCTTGTACACATCACCTGTTCTCGAGCACCACATTACCTATTTGCCCCTGTATTTGTCCAAAATATGCTTTTTAGCTCTCATTATATCTATTTCCCTTCTGGGTAAAATTACCTTATTGGGCATTTAAAATGTTCTTCGGGATTGGAGGATCCACAAGGCAGCAGTCTAGTTTTCGCGTACAAGAGAAATTAATCATTATTTTATGGAAAAGATAAATATTAATATACATTGAATTTATAAATAAATATCACGCAAAATAGTACTTTGACCACTAAACTTATTCCAAAATTTTAATTTATTTTATAAATTTTAATTAAAGTAAATTGGACTCCTTAAATTTTATGAATTTAATATGGTAAAACATCATTAATTAAACTATTACTCAATTGCTAAATTTTAAAAATTAAAAATTAAATCGACATAAATTCAAATTCAATTCAATATTTAAACTACAATCGAATAAGTCTAAAGGAACAATATTATTCAATTTTGATGTAGGTACAATTTAGATTTTAACTTGCTAATTGTAACGAGGGGTTGGTATTACATAAATATATTGTTACATCACTTTTGGAATTGTAATTTTCAACTAGAAGATAAAATAATTTCACCTTAAATCGATAAAATTGAAAATCAAATTACATTTTTTAAAAAAATAAAATTAGATTAAATATAGACAGAGTCTATTTATTTTAGCTCTGGACATTTAATTGCATGATTTCTACAACCAAATTGAAAATCAAAAGTTGAAGTTACTTCATAAGTCATTTTTAACCTATTAATTTGAATAATTAAATTAAAAAAAACTAAATTAATTCAATTTAATTTAAATTTTTTTAATGTCAAATTAGTAAATGAGTTTATATTCCCTCTATTCCTATATATAAAATTACCCTTTCTACCTTCGTCGGCAACTTCTAAACTTTACTGTTGCAAATATTATAAAATTTTCGTCTCATGCTTAGATCCTACAGATCAAACAATAGTTTTAACTACTGATGTTGTAATTGTTGACGACAACTGAATTGTTGCATTTAAATGCTATCAGAGCCTGAGATCAATCGTGCCTAGTAGATATCATCGATGTAATCCAACTCTCTGGTTTGGCCGGAGTGAAGACAATGGCAACGAAGAGAGGAATTGGAAGAGTTGGTAGAAATGAATTCAATAGAGGTAAATCAATGCAATTTGAAAAAGCTTCAAGGACCATGAATTTTTTTGTTAGGAAATTATCCTTCAACCAACATTCAAACGAAATGAAAAACTTCTTGACGGCAGACTCCTTGCTTTTTAATACAGTGTACAAATGCAAATTGGCCTTACAATCCTGCGGTAGGTTCGGTTGAAGGAGACAGATTTTAGCCAGTATGATGTTGAATTTTGAATGATTAAGTTAATATTGAAGATGGTTAAATTAGTACGTGAAATGGTCAAAATAAAATAAAATTTTCGTGTCTTTTTTAATTAAAATGGAGAGAGAAAATGGCTAAAAATATTGCTTTGAAAATCTAAATCCATTTAATGCATTTTACGTGCTTTCTTCGCTATTCTCTTAATATTTTTACGGATTTTTACCATTTTATAATTTTATTTAAATAAATGAGACACTCTGATTAGAAAATTTATCTAAATAAATGAATCGGAGAAAATATATAAAAGCAAAAATTAATAATTATATATATATTCTTTTACATCAAGTTTTTTAAAATTTAAGAGGTGTACTGATTGAATCTCAATAGTCATAGAGCGTGAGTAAAAAAGATACAAAATTACTATTAATAATATAATTAATCAATAATATAAAAAGCCAAATATTATATATATATATATATATATATATATATATGGCACATAAAACTTACTATTATAAATCATAAAATTTGCTGATCTTTTAATAAACAAAGAGATTTATTTAAATTTTTCTAAATAAAAAATAAAAATAATTATTTTGAATAATAAAATTAATAGAGGTGACATCAGATTTTTTTTATTTGGAAATGATTTTTTTTTAGCATTGAAGGAGGAAATATTTGTTGTACTATAGATTAGATCCACTCGCTACTAGACTGTATTTTGGTGTACTAATTAATAAAAAATGTAAATATTCCTAATGCTATGGTTCTTTGTTTAATTTGGACCATAGTTAAATTCTGTTATTCTTCCATTGACTGTCTTTTTAAGAAATTAAAGTTGTTAAATCATAATTTTTTAATATAAATATATTCGATTATTGATAAATGAACTGTATTTTAATTTAAAAAATAAAAATAATAAAATAAGACTATTTAACTGAGATGAGAGTTCAAATCAAACCAAATTATGTAAATATTTTAAGGGAAAAAATTAGTTATCAAAATTCGATGTTTGTATATTTCAAGAAATTAATTTTAATCATACTGAATTATTATATTTGGATAATTATAAAAGTTTCTATAAAAATAAAATAATTATATTTGAAATTATTTAAAAATTATATATATATATATATATACACACACACTAATGAAATGAAAAATTTTTAATCTTCAATTAATTTGAAATACAAATATTTTGATAAACTATTTATAATATAACTCATTAAAATATCTTTATCTCTTAAAATAAAATATAGTTTTGATTATCATAAATAGCATCACTTAAATATCATATTGAACTAAATATTTTATTATGAAATATATTAATGTTATTTTAATTTTAAAAATATCTTATTTAATCAAATTACTTGTAAGAGAGAATAAAAGAGACCAGGAAAAAAAAGAGAAAAAGAGAAGAAAAGGGTAATGTTGTAAATGGAGAGGGTGCAGAAAGGATGGGTAACAAAAATGGTATTTGGAATGGCAAAAAAGGGCAATGACGGAATCTAACCTAACTAAAGTACACAAACAAGCATACGTTCCCTTTCTTTATCTCTCTAATTTAAAAAAAAAAAAAAAAAGAAAAAGAAAAACTCCATTAACAAAGTAACTATATTAGCATTTAGCACCACCCTCTTAAAAATGCCAACGCTCCAAAATAAACCCCAACGAAAGGTGGTAGATGCATGAGCCACAGCCACAATATAGTTTCTCCTCTCTCTCTCTCTCTCTTCTTTGACTCCTTTCACCACCTTCTCCTCCTTCAATCCCATAACCCTTTTTCAGATTTCACCTAAAACCTCTTTCTTTCTCTCGGTTTCTACGCTTCTCTCAACCACCAACACCACCTCCACCTCCACCTCCACCACCATCTCCACCTTGTATCTGAGGTAAAAGACCTTGACTTTTGTTTTTCTATCTTCCTTCTTGTTGTGGGCTAGCTCTGTATTTTGCTTTTAGCTTTTCAAAGATTGTACATGGTTTTTGGTTGGTTGGTGTGTCAACTCTCAGTTTGGTCATGGCCATTTTGCTTTATGGGCCTAAAAAGGGGCAAAGACCTCTACTTTTCATGTTGGGCTTTTGTTGGTTCCTCTTAGATTTTGATATTTGTAGCATTTTTTGTATGGAGGGGGGGTTTTAGTTTTAGTTTTAGTTTTAGTTTTAGTCCTTAGCTTCGGGTATGATCCTATCTAATCCTCCATGAAAGGTGGTAGGTTGATGGGGGTTGACTTCTTTGCCGAGCAGAGAGGGAACTGCAATTCTTTTCCTGCCAAGTCTTTGGGCGTCTCTATTATTCGAATCCCCGTTTAGTGCTATGAGTGCTGTCGGTTTTATTTATTACCAATTTATCAATACAAGATTTTTCGATTTTTACTTTCCTAAGCTGGCGTTGTCTCTGTCACCTTGTCCTTTGTTTACAATTTGATTAACTTCTATTGCGAAAAGATTCTTGAGCCAAGACAAGTATTTTTTTTTTCTACTAGTTTATTCACATTGTAGAATTGAATGTGGGAATGGATTCTTTAGTGTAAGTAACATCTACAATCAAACTGTACATTTCTTAGCCAGATATAACCACTGGACATTTTGCTTCACTTTCAAGGGAATCGTTACTTTTTTTTTTTTCCATTGATGTTTTTCTCGTTAAGTTGTGTGTTAGCACTAGCTAGCAGCTAACTTCCGGTGAATCTCTTTTTGTTTGTGTGGTTAGATGAAGGTTGTTTCTCGGTAGGACTTTGAATTGAAACTTATAATGTAAAAGTTTCATCTTTCAAACGAGCAATCATACAATTTGGGGCTTTTGGCACTTAAGTGGGCTCCCCTCACATTCACTGGGAGTTTTAATTATGAGTTAATAGTTATAGTGAAACTTGTCAGTATGGATTGCATTTTACTAAGCAAGCACATAGTTTAACAAGTTCTCTCAACACTAATGTATAGTTATATATAGGATTTTTTTTTCCTTATGTATAGTTTTACATAGGATTTTATTCCCTTATGCTGGGATTAATAGTTGAGATTATCCATATGATTTGGGTTTGAAGATACCAAGAATTTTCCTGAAAGCAGCTGCTTTATCCTCAAAAATTGTATTTCCTTTTTAAATATTGTTAAAACTTGTTATGCCAAGTGCTTGCAATGAGTTTCTTTTTAAAACAGTTGTATTCCTTTTCTGGTCGTTTTATCCTTCTAGTGCTGTCCATCTAATCTTGCTCTCATTTGCATATTTTTTATCAGTTGTAATAGATCTTGCCTTTTGTGATCCAAGAAGCTAGGTGATAAATGCTAAGGGCCCTCGTCCAAGCCATTGTGGGCTGAGACGAAGGCTATAATCCGCAATGGTTAGCTTACGGAGGCGTAAACTCTTGGGGCTATGTGCTGGTAAACACTAATAATCCATTTTATGTGAAATAAGTGACTGTGTGTGTTGAATTAGACGAATTAGACGGTACCATATTCTTTTGAGCAGCATATTCACTTAGTAGAAGTTCTGCCTAAATGGTGTTCTTCTGTTCTTTTGAATTGCTGTTTGTACTAATATATTCTTGAGTAGATTCATTGTCTTGATAATTTGAATTCATTTCAACGGCCTTTGTGTCTTTAACTGTATAAACTCTGTTGGAATTTATAAGGCAGTTAAAAGAATGTAATGCTTTTATATCATGCTTGAATAGTATTATTTATCAAATTAATGGGTCTTTGCAGGGAGAAGTTCTTTCTTAACTCCACTTCCTCGATTTTTTGATCATGGAACTACTCCTGTAAGCTCTTCCCACAGTGCCAGGTCTATCAGTGTCCATCCCCTGCCAGCAGAAGATGTCAAGCAGCCAGGGGAGGTAAAGATAGCTTGTGATTTCTATTTATTTTCATAGTATGCATTGTGGAGAGTTGTTTTTTTTTAAGGCTGTAAGTGTAGCATTGTAGATACTGGATATGCTGGATGTGAATTTTTTTTATTTACATATGTAATGCCAATTTTATTAAAGCTCAAGGTTTTGAGGATGGAGTGTGGTTTGAGGGCCAGTTTGCATGGTCTGCTGTACAGAAGAGAGTGAATTAGGATGCTATTTTGTCCATTACTGTTAATGATTGTGCCATAGTTGGATGCTTTTGAAGTATAAGGTTGCTGATGCTAAGGAAACATAGATTGGGGCATTGGGGTGCCTATTGCTTCTTAAGGTTTGACATGGAAAGTAAAATTTCTCCCTTCAAGACCTGCTTTTATGTTTGTATAAAGGATTTTAAGGTTGTAGATTTGTTGGCAACCATTGTGTGCAGCCAATAGGCTGACTTGTTACTGTTGTATGATGGCAAAATGATATGAATCTTGTATTCTCCTTATTAAATGCATAAGAAAATTTAAGTGCATGAGATTTTGTAACTGTATTGATATAGATGATGGAAAGTGTTGTATATTGTAAGATATATGTGCTTACAATTTCTATTTCAAATCCTACAATTTCTAGATGCATTATATTGTTCAATGATGTTAACCAGAAATCAATTGTCAAAATTGGAGATGGTTCTTCAAATGTGTCAGCCTCTAACTCATCAAAAGAGCAGCAACCTCAATCATATCCAGGTTTGTTCATTTAGAGAAATTCTGATTTAATATTGAATGATTATATGCAGAACTAAATATCAATTGCTGAACTAGCTCAATAAGTCAATATTTTGGTTTCTTCTGGTGAACTAGTTCTTAAGTTATGTGGATGTTTTTGCTTAAATACCATAGACATAGGAGTACAACATACACTGCCAACACCTAATTCTCAGGGCTATGTTAATTGTAATGTTCAGAGCAAGATGATGAACAAGAGGATAGAAGTGGGACAAGATTGGAAATGATGCAATTAGATAAGAGAACTTGGTAATCAATAATTATTGCTTTCTGACAAAGGGCAATTGGCCAACAATCCGTGTGGATTAGTTTCTGATAAAGGGCAATATCACCATCTCATAATACTCCTAATGCATTGCAAACTTGTTTTACAATCTGGAGTTGTAATAAGGAAACACGTTGGAGTTCTTCATCCATGATAGTCATGAATATTGTGAACAAGAGTACTTAATAAAGCCTCAAGTATTAAGAATTCTTTATCCAAGTCTAGCATAATTCTTCCTCAAACTTATGCTTTTATTTCTCAACACAATGATTTCCTCGTAATGTTTCTTTTGTTGAAGAAATGAAATCAGTTAAATGTGATCTTTTTTGGCCTTTTGTAGGGACATTACTTGGATGTATTTGACAGTTGGAATATAAGATCTTGTAATATAACCAGTAAAAAAAAGGCTGAAGGTGTCAAAATTTGACTGGTTTGGTTGAAGGTCTTGGTAAACTGAACCAGTAGAACTTGTAGAGATCATTTAAAATATATAGTTTGAGCAAGGAATTTGAGGATATTGGAGAGGAGAGATTTCCTTACCATGAATGAGGAGCAAAGTTAATTGTTGGATCAACTAGCTAATTAATGTACCTTTTCACAGGAAGAGACACTGAGGGCATATTTAATTGTAATGCAATGTTTTTGCAAGCTGGAAGTCAGAAGAAAGTTTTTCACTAGAACCACAAAGTTCCACTACTTAATTGTAGTTTGATGATGTAGGCTATTCAGGTAATAAGTCATTGTCATTAGTAATGTGGTGGAGTTAGGTAATAATGTTATAGTTCTTCCTATTATCATGTGGCCAGTCACTTTAAGTACCAGTTGGCCTTTTGAGGTCACCCTGCGTTGGATTTTTTTCTGATGCTGTCATCTTAGAGTTTAATTTGCATGCCATTTTTCCCCCTTGAATCTAATGTCTTTAGGGGCTGGGTTAGGGGGGAGCTGGGGTGCAGAGATGCAATTAGATAAGAGAACTTGGTAATCAATAATTATTGCTTTGTTATATTTATTTGGTGAGAAAAATTACATATAATATTGAGTTATTATAATGCTTTGTTGTGTTTATGTGGTAATTATGTAGGAATAATTGTAGGAATAGCTATAACTTTCCTAACCAAACTGAATCAGATCAAACCATGCAGTTCTAGAATAGGAGGCTTAATATTTTTCCAGTGCTTTGCGTCCTCAGTTCATCATAATAGGAGGGACTCTTTGCATTAAGTTGTATCTTTCTTTGACTCCTTAACAGAAATATGGAAATAGATACATGGGCGTGAATGGCTAGTTAGCATGGTTAAGAAATTGATCCTTTGCAATAAATTTATTTGGGAAGTTGCTATATTACTTCTCATTGAGAGTACTGAGTGATCTCTCTCTCTCTCTCTTTCTCTGTGTGTTGTGTGTGTGCCCTATTATTGAGAAATAATGCTCCTTAAGTGGATACTGATGTGTGAATGTACCTACTACTTACTGTACTGTGTTTGCACATATACAAAGACTATTTCGTCTGAGCAAGGCTTTAATATGAGCTAGTACTCTTTGGCTTTGAACTACAAACTGTGTCTTGACTCAGCTAAAAGCATCATAACGTTAAAATCAACTAGCTGCAGCTTGGGATCCTTACGGATTTGTGGCACAGAAATGAGCTTGGTCATTTTTATAGCTCTCTTCTTAGGATGAATGAAATTTGAAAAAAGAAAAGATTCCTTAATTGCATCGAATTGCAGGTAATTAAAGCACTTATTGGTTTATATGTACTTAGTTAACAAGATTTCAAACTGAAATTACTCTGAAGTTTTAACCCTTTTTTATCATTTGTCTTTTGCTATTTGTTGTGTCTCTCTAACTTTCAGCTTGCAAAATTAGCATCATTTCCAACAAACTATTAGTAAATTATTAAATGAAATCATAGGCTTAATTAGTAGCCTTGCTATCCATCTTTCCACTATTCATTCTCTGTATGGATACCACTAAACAAATATAAGCATTGTTATTGGATTATTTTCCCATTTAGTTTTTCTTAGCTATGTAATACTGACTTGGAGCCTTTTAGATTTCATCATTACTGATCACTTTGGTTGATTTAATAATATTCAGAGATCAGAGGAAATTGCTATTTTGAGAATCATTATAATAGGACACAATGAAGAGATTCACTCTTTCAGATGTTACATATAACTGTTGCCACTTGTTAGATCACTATTGAAATGCTGCTTGATATCCTTGAAATGGAACCTCTGGTGTTTGAGAGGCAGAAAAATCAGTTCGATCTTTGAAGACGTCCTTTATTTCAAGCAGTATATCTGGGACTACATGTGATAGAGAAGTCCTGGTTGTTGTTGTCCAATCCTTTATTTCTCAGTAACTAGTGTTACTGTCAGGGTTTCATTTAGCGAACAAGACATATTCCTTATTTTCCCCTTCTCTTGAGTTTATGTATGTGCAAAAAATTGCCTTTTTTGGGGATGCTTGTTTTGCTCTTGATTTTATCTTCTTGGCATTGAACTGTATTTTATTTTCTCTTTACATTGCTTTATCTATGTAACAATATTTCCTTAAGCAAGTTCTTGATGTAGTTATGGTACATGATTGATTTGTTAACACCTTAAAAATGTGGGAGCTTTTTAAGCTAACATTATTTTTTTTTATTTTAGAGCAACCTGTTAAGCGCAGAAAGCGACACAGGAGAAAGCACGTTCAGAACCAGGAGCAATGCCTAATGAGAGGTGTCTATTTCAAAAATATGAAATGGCAGGCAGCAATTAAAGTTGACAAGAAGCAAATCCACCTGGGGACTGTTGGTTCACAAGAAGAGGCTGCCCGTTTGTATGACAGGTAGTGACCCGAACTTTGTAAATTTTGTAATAAGACTCTTTGTTTGAGCTAAATGCCACAAAAGTAAGATTGGTAGATGAAATCTTGCTAATTGATACAGAAGGTGTCATCTCTTTTGAAAGAGAGAAGGAAGGCTCCTTTGGTCAGCATATGCAAAATATTTCATTGTTTGAAGATGTTCACAATTATCTATGGGAAGTCCTGTGCAAAATGGTTGTGGTTGTGGGTGACTGAGGTGTATTGACCATTAAAATTTGTGAATGAATAGAATGAGACCTTCTCTTAGTTCACAGTAAGAACCAGATTTTAGGGTCTTACCTTGGAATTGTTATATATAGTGATCTCTCATGTGCTTAGACAGCACGTGTAAACAACAATGAACCAGAAACGTAGACTTGCTGTTACATGATAAAAAAAGTGATTTTGCCCCTTTGGGACTGATGTTGTTCCATGCATCTCCCGATATGCTAAGCTAACACAACGAGATAATTTTTTTTTTTTTCACACTCCTATTATTTACAGGAAGAACCTTATGTGAACTTTAGCTTAAAGAAACTCATAAAACTCACCAGAGGGTTTTGTATCTGCAGGGCTGCGTTCATGTGTGGGAGAGAACCCAACTTTGAACTGTCTGAGGAGGAGAAGCAAGAACTTAGAAAATTTAAATGGGATGAATTTTTGGCAATTACTCGCAGTGCAATAAATAATAAAAGTAATAGTCTTTCATCAGTGGTCTTTGGCAGGTCATTATCTTTATCTACTGAATCTTTAATGGATTTTTTCATATGTCATTATCCAGAGCACAAGAGAAGAAATGGAGCCAGTTTGCCGAAGAAATCTGAAGCTACATTGCAGAATGGCGATTGGGATGACAAGCAAGGAGTTAACAGCTTGTCAGCTTCAGAAGATGTGGAACCAGACTCGTCCACATCCTGAACGTTTTGGTTTCAAAAGAGGCTACATTTTTCAGTTCTGATAGTCCAACTTTAGCTTCTTGACCTCCATTTTTTGGTGTACAAAGTTCTCTACAGGGCAGATGAAGGTAGACAACATCTTTGAGTAAGCAAGCAGATTTTTACAGTTTTAACTCAATAAAGAGACATATAGGCATAATATTAAATGTCACTGTCTGCAATCACCTTCATCTTGCAGAGCTGTTAAATATATAGCTAAATTACTTACTTTTTCTTTTTTCTTTTTGGTACCCATCGTGGAGGTTGGAAACCACATAATGCTAGAGGAACTCTGTTTAAAGAAGCAATATTTCTTTGTTCAATAATTTAAATTATTATTAATCAAAAATTCAGGTACTGTCTTCATTAATCAGTAATATGTTCTGTACATGTTAGCTGTATTTAGCGGCAGCTATGAAAGCTGAAAAAGCATATAACTAGGCTATTTGTTGTCTAGGCAGCCATGTCTGACAACCAAATGTTGCTTGTTAGTACTGCAATTCTGAGTTTTGCCTAGTTGAGTTCAGCTATGGCTGCGGTTGGGGGTCGGGAAAGTGGCTTCTTTTCTGCTATGCTTATGGTGAAAATAGCTCTAATGACCTGCACCTGAAATTACCTTAGGTATGCAGTCTTGTAACTGGGATATATAATTATTTATTTTGTTAAATTTAAGTTCTCGTTATGAAGATTAATAAATGACATGTTAATCGTACCTTCTTTTTTTCATTTGTATTCCAGTGGTTATTAATAAATGACACGTTAATTGAAGTTTGACTTCTCTCAATTATGACTTTTTACCGATTTGATTTGATTAGTTAAGAGATGGTTGCTCTTAGATTGTGTTGGCGGCAACATTTGAAGTGGAGTTTAGTATTTTAATATAGTTGAAACACTATTTTAATTGATTGTAATGTTTGGTGTTTGAGATATTGTTTTTAAAAACGTTATCTTTATTAATATTTAGAGTGTCAAAATAGGTAATGATATGCAAACACGATACGTTTAATATGTGAATATAAACATGTCATGTTACGGGTTGATACACGGATTAAGCGAGTGATTTGTTTATGGTAAGGTAAAAAAATAATTTTAATGTCAAATATAAATATCTAATTAAAACCCTATTTTAAATTTATTTTTACATTAGTTTCGTTATTTTAATTATGAATATTTGAGAATTTAAATATTATTTGAGTTAAATAGGTTAAAATTTAAAAATATCGTGAACAAATTAAGTGGAGTGTATACATATTAGCATAACTCACTTAATATGTTTATGATATTAGATGGACTATACGGATGGTGTACGAGTTAATATCACTGACTTAATTTATTTATGAAATTAGATAAGTTACACATGTCATGTTTGTGATACCTGTTTAATTTTTGTGTCATGTTTGTATTAAGAAATCTGACACGATTATTAAATGGGTCGTGTTTGTGTTTACCACAATCGTGTTACATATTAGGAAATCCGTATTAAACTCGACATGCCAACCCGTTTTGACATCCTTATCAAGGTGTAATATTTTATAATTTATTTATGATACATATATCCATTACTTACCTTTAATTTATTCTTTACTTTCATTTATAGGTTTTTTTATCATTTTATATTAATCAACTAATCAAACATAATTATATATATCGAATATTTTTATTCTATCACTATATAATCATTAACTATTAACAGTTAATCACTAATAAAATAGTCGATAGTTATTAAAACAGCTAATAATTATTAAATTAGTTAAATTTATCGAATAAATTCTTATTATGTAGTTCGCAATTAATGTTATTTCTATCCATTTTACACCAATAAAAAAAAGGCAAAACTATCTGCAAAATCGTGTATATAATGGAACTAAAAGCATTTCTAACTAATAATATATATATAACCCAAAAAATAGGCAGAACTTTTTTTTGAAACAATAAAATATTTTTTAAAATTTATAAATGCTTAAAAATTAAACAATAATATTAATGTTCAAAATCCAGGGCTTTTTTTGTAATTAAACCAAAATTACAGGCATTTGTTTCATAATTGTTTTTAATATGATCGGACCAGGCTTGGTCAATGAATTTAGGCGAGAGATCAAGTTATGGTGCGAAACCCGAACCGGACCCGACACCGTAATTACTGTAACAGAGTAGCCTGACGATCTTTTGCTTCCCCCTCTGCCAAAGTTTTCAGTCGACTAAAATCGAACTACAATTTACTTTTCCTCTTTCCTTAAAAATGGCATCAGGCGATTCAAAACCCTCACAAACTGTGGCCACGAATCTGCCAACGCCAACGCCAACGCCAACATCACCTTCTTCATCCTCTGAAAATTGGAAGGAACGGATATTCATACCAACTCTACTCGCAGGTTTTTACCCTCATTCTTTTGGTACCCATTTCTTCTTTTGATTATAAATTTATTAAATTTGGAGGTGGTGGTTGTCCTTTTAGGAATTGCCGGTGCAGGGGTCGGGTTGGTGTCAAAGCATCGAAAAGTTCATGGACTGAAAAATATTTCTGCGTCTTATGCTGCTAATTTTGCCATTGTTACTGGTTGCTATTGTGGTAATAATATCTCATTTCTCTATCATCTTTCCACATATGTTGATTGAAGTACTAATTCTCTTGTTTTGTAGGATTTCCCCAATGATGAAGATGATATGCTGTTTTTTGCCTTTAAAAATTAATGGAAGAGACACTGGGACTTAAAGTTTCTGATTGGAAGAATGTCTTTGCACTTGAATTCACTCTCCATATTTGGTTATTGTTTTGTTTTTCTATATTCTAGTGCAAAGTTGGTTGTTTTGTTACTACTACTACAGCCACTAAAGACTGTAATTGCCACTATATTTCCTTGAATTCTTGCCAGAATTGAAAGTGAGAGGATCTGAGTTCCAATGCTTTCATTTTTCAAGCATGCCAAGTGATAGTTATGAGATGTTTTCACATTCTTCTTTGGAGAGGATGCTATGTGGTGGATTTAGGCATTATAATCATGTCTCATTTTGGGAAACTTTTTTCTGCGCATTGGTTATATATAATTCTCTGGAAACAGTTCTTTTAAAGCTATAATAAATATTTAGGAGTCTCTTGTTGTTACTATTAACTAGAAGTTGTTATCTATTTGTGATATGGCTTGAGGAATGTGTTATGGTCTTGACATGTGATTGTTAGAAGGCTATAATTGTTGGTGTTGGTGTTGGAACATACATTGAGTTGTTGACTTCTTTAGGACTAGCTTTTTTTCTCATTCCTGCTTCTTTGAATTAGAAGTGTGATTCTGGAATTCTGCATTTGCAGGGACACGTGAATTTGTGAGAGTGGCTCGGAAATCAGAACCTGATGATCTAATAAACTCGGTGGTTGCAGGATTTGGTAGTGGTGCTCTTCTTGGACGTCTTCAAGGTCAACTTCTGTTTATCAATCTGTCTTTCGATCAAACATTTGCACACGTGTTTGTGGAACTGTTTGTTCCTTTTTCCATTTTTCATTAATTTGTGAAGTCTAGCTTGCTTCATTTGCATGAGATGATAAATTGGAAATTTAATTAGGGCCTCTGCTTTAATTTAAGGATTTTAGAACTTGCATACTTATAATTTCATAGAATCATTTTCAACCGTCACTATCGAACCATCTAAAGAAATGAACAATTTCAATGATTTCTACTATCTCCTTTGTTTTCTCACAAATGGATTTTTCTCCAGCTCTGCAGAAAGTTTGACTGCAAAATAGTGATCCACCTGTAAGATTGAATGTTGATATCTTTTTTCTGCATTTTCCATATAAAAGGCAATCTAGATGTTTTTTCATTTTGGATGATTGCTTTGGACTGTGATATGGTATGACCTATAAACAAGCCATGCATTTGATGCTTTAATTTTATGAATCCGTTCTTGCAGATTTGTGCTTCTTGTTGCTGGATCTGTTATATATATTTATTTTAATATACATATAATGACAAAGCATTCATTTAGAACCCACTTAGTTTGGGATTGAGATTTACTTGTTGTATTGTTGCTGGATCTGTCATACGTTGCTAAAATGGGACTAAATAGTACCTCATTGAGATTCGAGAATGTTGGCTAATACTGGGGCATAGATTTGCATTGCAGTTCAACTTGGTGCCTTAAATATGAACGTCTTAGATTTTCATTTCCACTTATCTTCATCTTAGTTGATATGTATATATTTTTTTTACATTAGGTGGTCAATTTGGCGCATATTGGTATTCGATCATTTTTGCTCTTGTGGGAACAACAGTAGATTTTGCAGCTATTAAACTAAGACCCAGCTTAAGAAGTTTCAAAGAATCTATATACGGGGACAAGGAGAAGAAAGATGGTTGGTTTAAGTTGCCGGAATGGTCTCCCATTCAAGTACTTGATGAGGAAGCCCTTGCAGCTAAAGAAGCTAGAGAAAAGCAGCTCTACCATCGAAGAGCGTTTACTAAATTAAGCAAAGAAGAGTCTTGAGAGAACTTTATTTTCTTTTTGAACCTGAAATTTGTAGCTTATACACACACAATAATCTATCTCGTTTGGCCTTCTTTTTCCAGCTGATCAGAAGTTGATAAGGGCGAACTATTTCTTAAGCTTTCTAAGGAGAGGTGTAGGGTTTTACTTTGGTTATCATGTCGTTTCCTTATTCTGGTATTGTTGATATAACTGCCAATACTTGTAATGAATTTTATAAGTTTATAACATCTTTTAGGAATTAGCTTTTCAGTACTTTGATCTCAGTCACTAAACAAGAAAAAACGGGTCAATTATAACCTGCTTCATCAACTTGCCATCGTTCGATCTTTCAAGCCTCAAAAATTCTAACTAGTTTTCTTGAGAATCAATCTAAATAATTGAATATCATTCACCTTCAAGGGCGTTGATTACTCAGCAGGCCCTCGGTTGGCTTAGTAGAAGGTAGTGAATGCATTTCAACTCAAATGGAGAATCAAGGGTTTCAGAGATTGGTGATGAAAAAGATGACTAGAAATTTAGTGTCACTGCATTTTCCATGAGAAAAAATGATGTGCGCAAGAAGCAAAAAATCTGTCCTAAGGTTGAAATTTGCATTACTCAAAGCATCATGTACAAAATGTTCATTACAACAAAGAAGAAAAGCAAAAAGAGGAATATAATCTTGGCCACTGCTTTTCATTTACATACGCTCAATGAGTTAGTCCAGGCCTAATAGAAAACTATCCCACGACCAACAATCTACTCCTTCACTCCACGGTTAAACTGCAAGGACCTAAAATTTTTGTGCTCTCAGGATCTTATGAAAGCAGAGAGACAAGAGATACAAACTCATGTGTTACACGACCCTTGGACCTCGTGTTGATGACAAAGTGCTCCGGGTATTTTCTTAGTAACATAAGCAAGCCATACCAGGGTTTTCCCTTGGATTCAGGACCAGAAAAGTCCTCAGATGTGAGATATCTCCTTACCCGACTATGATGCCAGACGTTGCTAAATTGCTCCAACAACTGAATGATAATTAAAACCACAAAGTAAGCAAGCAAAAACAACCCAACTGTTTCACATGAGTAACTAAAACCAGTTATAAAGGAAAGTGTGTTAGGAGGCCCGGGACACAACACTCTTTGGAAAAATATGAAGTGATAACAAAAGCCTTTGGACATTATTGTACATTGTTATGCTATCTACCATTTTGAAGTTAAGATTTGTGTCACTGAAGATCAAGGCTAAAATGATTCATAAAATTAAAGATCTGACCTCTTGTGACAACTTATGACATTCATTGATTATAAAGGACAGTATTTATTCTTAAGTTGAAACAAATTAGCTCTCAGTCTGGCAGAAAAAGGACCCCTTGCTATGCGGTAATATTTAAGGGAAGATCACAATACTTCCCTTTAAGGGGCAATATAAAAACTGGGCAATTGCCAAAATTTCTTTGCCACTGAATAACTTCTGCAAACATTATGCAAATTAAGCAACCTTATCCAACATATAATTTGTTAAAATGACAATCTTAAATATAAGAGAATGGCATCCTTCACAGTAAAAGCATTTGAAGCAAGTAAACAATAGAATCTAAACTAAAGGGATTGAAGGGGTAGACCCGAGAGTTCAAATTCTTCCAAATATCACATTGCATGCTCTGATTGAAACTCGATCAGCCATGGTGGATTATTTGATAGTGATTAAGGATCTAAGTGTACACACACACACACACACGCACATTGAAACTCGATCGGCCATGGTGGATTATTTGATAAATGCACACACACGCGCGCACACACTGAAACTCGATCAGCCATGGTGGACTATTTGATAGTGATTAAGGATCTAAACGTGTGTGCACGCACACACACAGATGTCTGGACAGCAACTAACCTCAGCATGGAGTTTCTCCATGGGCATCCATTCTCCAGGTCCACAGAGATCAGACAGCACAGTAGCCACGGATGACACTACATCTTTCTCCTCCAACTGCAGAAGTTGCTGATTGTCAGAATCACGATCAATCCTTGATCTTCCATCCATTTTCTTCTCTGCAGGAACTGGGCATGGTACCATGACAAAAATAGAGAAATTATTTAAGTGGAATTTTTACTAAATAGAATTCTTCACATTTGAAGTATAAATTGAACAGGGAAGCAATCTATTGATGTTAGGTTGCAATGAATGATAATTTGGACTTTTGAAGGTGTGAAAACAACAAGAGAGAAAGACTTTACTTCCATGAGCCAGGACCTAAGTTATACGAAGTGTGAATCACTCCAATACATGGAACAAAAATGAGAATGTCAAATGTCCTTTCCAAAAATGTATTAGGGTGGGATAAACTTTTTCAGATTGCTTAGTGGGACGACATACGTTAATCCAGAAAGTAAAGCGATTTCCAGCATTGCATGAACAGTGAAATATGTGCAAAATATTATATACTAGAATGTAGTAAGAATTGCCACAAGGATTTCATCCAATGAGTACAGAAAATTGGTTTCAGTTAAAATCCTACATTAAAAACTTCAATGCTAGTAAAAGTATCCAAATCCACCAGCATAATAATATTGAAGTTAGGTGAGGACCTGGGTCACTAAGATTTTTCAACTCTCCACCCATGGTTTATATTTCGGAAAGCAAACTTTGATGTGTCAATTTCCTAACAATGCACAATCTGGATCATGCAATCCAGAACGCAAATCACAGTGGTTGCAGCAATTTCTGGTAACAGTGTTCAGGAATCCATCAAATATTTGCTTTGCAGAACATTTCAAGGCAGACTTCCACCCTCTAAAGACACACCACAGAAACCAAAGGCGCCATTGCATTCTTGAGAATATTAAGAAATGATAAAAGACACTGATTCATAAAATACTAGAAATGATTTCAAACACCATAGTACCTTTTTTTAAAAAAAAATGAAAAAGAGGACTTATTGCAAATGATAAAAATGTCCTTTCAGATAGATGGTCATATCAAAAGTTTGGGCATGTGAATTTGACATCACGTCGTCTTTTATGATCTTCACTTGAAAAATGAATCCTGTATCAATGGATGCTAAGGAAATTTTTTTTTTTTCAAAATAACCATTAACAAAGACAACTGATAACAAAACCTGATGCGAAGTATGCGATAGACAGATGATATATATAAATTACAAATTTCTTTTCAGACTCAGAGCACACATAATCATTATCTGTTATAGCGGTTAGACCTAAATATGATTGTGGAAATAAAAAAAACAATTTGGCTCATATCATCCAGGCAAATTGAGACGGAAAGTCAATATGTTGCACTTTTGTTTGAGGATTTTACTTTATATATTCAGCCAAAACCAAAAAATACCCAACCTCAAAGTTGTCACTCCTAACAACAGAGGGAAAAAAAGAGAGAGAGAGAGAGAGAGAGAGAGAGAGATGGAAGGAAGAACAAATAGAAGAAAAACCACCACAAGAACAAAGCCACGAACAAAATGCCCCAGCAGGAGGAATGCCAATCAATTATTGACAATAGCAAACCAAAAAAACATTCCAAATAGTAGTGTGCATAGATTTCAAACACAAATCAAGAGTTGGTCAAGTATGAGTTTTCCAGCCCAGTTCTTATTCATATGCTACCAAATCGAAATAGAAGAATGAAACAACTCAAAGAACAGTTTATTTTGATAATCATTAAAGCTTTTAAATGATCAAATTTTAAGCTGAACCAGATTACACAATTATACAATTAGCTCAGCACAAAATTCAAAGGAAATTATCTCAATAACAACAACCGTATATATACATAAAATTTTCATATTGCATATTAAAAAGTAACAATCTTGAAATCAACAGCAGCAGAGAAAGAGAATGATCACATCTACTAACCTAAAGCTCCAGACAATCCAGCTTTGCCACCGGAACCACTACCTGATCCATATCCGTACCCGTCAAGGCCCTCTCTCCTGAACTTCTTTCCACTGCTACCTCCGATCTCCTCCTCCTCGTCATATTCATCCTCGTAAAACTCTCTCCCTCTCCCTTTCTTAACTGCCCCCACCCCTACTGGCCCAACCATCCTCTCTGCCCCAGCAGAATGATAACCGTATTGAGGCACCACCGCCACATGATGCCTGGGCCCAAGATGTCCTCCCAAAATACTCCTCACAGGAAGCAGAAAATAGAACTCCTTGTCCCCAATTTGCAATAGATCTTGAGAATCGAGCTTTACGGGAGGGTTACCGGGGAGATGAAGGACGCCTTCGACTAAGCATCCATTCTTCCCAAGAACCTCGAGCGCGAAACGCCGGCGCGTGAAGTCATAGAAGATGCGAGCATGGTGACGGGAGATGTTCATGCCACCGCCGAGGCTGGAAAGGTCAACGTCGACGGTGGATTTCTTGGAATTCCGGCCCAATATTATGGAGTATGTTTGCATGTAGTACTCAAAATCCTCGCCTTGTAGCTTTGCAAAGCCAGCTTCCACGTCACTGCCGGTCGTTCCCATGGTGTAAGGATTCTGATCGATTCGCGTGTGCACGGAGAGGAGAAGAGAGTGGCTTGTTTTGGGGAAGACGAGTGCGTGGTTTACGGGACAGAAGCAGCAGTTTCTTCACTGGAGGTGTTTGGTTATGGGATTTTCATTTAAAAAGGCCCAGTTACGCCTCAGTCAAGGCCCAACATCCCTTTTATAAAACCCTGCTTGCATCCCTGAATAAACCCTGGTCTGTTACAATCCCGAGTCGCAGACGAACCTGACATCTTCTCAAGAGGAAATAGAGAGAGAACAGAAAACCAAAGATGATTATACCAGTTCGCTGTTTCACTTGCGGCAAGGTAAATTTTTATGGTCGAGCTTTTAGTAATCGAAATCTATTAGCATTAGTGTTTTTGGTCAATGGTTCAATCTTTCTTCTAGGGTTTTGCAATCAATTCATATCTGCATATTTTTTTTCTCAAGATAAGATAAAATCGTAATGAAACTCCCGACTGATTTGGTTAGATTAGTGCAGGTGCATCTTTTCAGAGCTAGAATTAACTTTTTCTTATGTTTTTATGCTTTAGGTGATTGGGAACAAATGGGATACTTATCTTGATCTCCTTCAAGCAGATTACTCTGAAGGGTGAGATAGTTGTTGTGCTTTTTTTTTTTTTTTTTTTTTTTTCCGGTTAGTTTATCGTTTACATTTCTATTGGAGCTTAGAGAAACTGTGTTTGTGTTTTCGGTTCCGTTAATGCTTGAGGGATAGCTAGAATTTGTGTATCCACTATTGTCGAAACTTGAAAGTGCACCTTGTTTAGTCTCTGAGCCCTCCCAGCCTGTGCTCTCAGATCGATAGGCTTATAAAAAAAAGTAAGAGATTGGCGGACGGGTTTCATTGAATAGCTAAAGGCAACTCTATCCAAGCAAAGTTCAAGGCTGCCAGCCTAGTGCTTGGTCACATCCCACCGTTAACCTTTTTCCTTTTACTCTTCCCTTTTCCTTTGTCATCCCCTCCCAAACACAGTGGAAGGCATGCTACCTGAATGCCAATGCCTGCATCTCTTATCGGTGCCCTGGGTTGTGCCTTGTGAGTCAGATTTTTTTTCTTGAAGATTTAATTCATTCTCTAATGGCTGTTGGACTTATTACCTAATGCCTTTATGTTTTTGTTTAAATTTTATATATATAACATTGTTACGTTGAGTTAGTGATTTGTATCTTATGATTTCTTTGCCTTCTAGCTTCTGGATGATCTGTGTTGAAATAGTCTTAGTAGTTATCTTCTTCTTCTTATTGTTATTATTATTATTATTATTATTATTATTATCATGATTGATGTTTCATTGTAAACCAATAGGTTTTTGAATTCAACTGTTTCTACTTAAATTGACAACAGTTGATAATTTTTCTTTGTATATTTTAATAAATATTTCTAGAATATAGACATTAAGTAGCATGGATGTGAAAGGTCAACAACTTCTGAGCTCTATATTTGTATGATAATGTGTTTATCCAGTTAAATATATGTTTTTTTTTTCCATTTGGAGATGGTATTTCAGAACTTGTCTGCGTTGCCCAAGTGCAAAGAGAGTCATGGCGCTCTTCTTGTTTTATTATCTTTATCCCATTTTTGTACATTCGTATGTGTTGATGGAATGGCTTCTAGAGTTGAGAATGCAATGTTTGCAACAGTTAAGAATTGTGTAACTATCTTATGGAAAATCATTGAGCTTCTTGTTGTTTTCCATTTGTTTTCCTCGGGCTTCAGTTTCAAAAGAACCATTCAAGAGCGTTGCGGCATAGCTTCTAGCCGACTGACTGTTACACTTGATATTCATATAAAAATTGATTAAAGTTATGAGAACAACTTGTATAGCACATATTGAAGACTAGAATAACATCTTGTTACTTGATATACAGTGATGCACTCGACGCACTGGGATTGGTCCGTTATTGCTGTAGGCGAATGCTCATGACTCATGTTGACCTCATCGAGAAGCTTTTGAACTACAACAGTAACTCTCTCTCTCTATCTCATATCTGTATATGTGTGTTTATAATGTATTAGTTGATTTAAATTTCATACAAATGTAAGTGTGTTTTGTGTGGCTTAGTGGTAGTCTTGTAGTTGTGATGTTAGCTATTTAATAGTCAACAATGTTTGCTGTATGTGATGCTAGATAGGTAAAATATTATTTTCCCCTGAAATAACTTGTTAGAAGTTTCCCCACCATCTAAATATTTTTAATGAGTAAATCCATCTGAGCAGTTTATTTTGCGTTTGACTTTTTATTGTGAAGTTAATTGCAATTTCTATGGCATTGCTAAATGTAACCAATCGCTTTGAGTTTATATTTTTAAAGCTTACACCAAGGGAATTAGAGAATTTATTACACAAATTCTGGTGTTTATCTATTTATTTCTGAATTTTAATATTGAATATGGATATTGTTCCTGGCGCTGATAGAATTCTTTATTGCAGCACTGGAGAGAAGTGAAGGCAGTTAAAGGTGACTTACTGGGACTGCTTATCATGAATGGACCTTAACATGTGTAGCGACTATGGTGGAAGCATAGACATTGGGAGGATATATTTAGGAATGTCAAGTATTGTGTGAATGTTATTTTTGTTTTTTCTATGTTATGCAGCTTGTGCATCAATTTGATGCCAACATGGCAATCAGTTGCTGAAAACATTAGTGTGTTTCTTGCTTGATGCTGCTGGACGACTCGGTGCTGCGATCCATTAGCACTTGCTTTACTGGCATTACCATGAGCATTTGCATTTTAATGATATAGATTCATTGGTAGATATGGGTGAAGTAAGTTAAGTTTGTGATATGTTTTGTCTTTCCTATCAATATATTCTCTGTTCCATGTAATGTTTTTGTATTTTTCTCAACAAGACAAGGAGCTGTTCAGCCATTTCATTATTATTACAGGAGGGAGTTGGTAAATGATTCCGTAAATTTCAATGAAGAGGTTCCTAATTCCTATCAACTGGAATTGAAAGGAGGTTGGGTTATGGGCCCTTGTACATGTGACTTTGCCTTATCAAAGTCATACTACTGTAAATTTGTCACAGTATGTTTCCATTTAAATTAGTCAGTACACGTGAATTGCCTCATCAGAGTCATACGCACTATTGAGAGTACAGGCTCATGCCGCAAAATTATTATTAGTATTCTTTTATAACAAAATGCCTTTTGGTTGAATAACCTTACATTTCTTTTTTATTTTTTATGTTACTTTTTACAACAAGATGTTACAATATGCACTCAGAATATTTATTTTTGAGGCTGAAAATTTGAACCCTTGACCAATATCATGTGATTATTATTTATTTCACATAGTTTAAGCTTTCATGAAAATGAAATTTTCCAACCGTTCAATTTCCATCCAAATGCTCTAAATAAAAATTCCCACTATTGGTGTAGTTTCTATTTATCTTTATTTTGATAAAGTTTTCGAATATAAAAAGTTAAAAGCTAACTCACAATTAAATTATAGGTTTGTTTTTAATTTTTTTTAAATATAATTTTTCTAACCCACTTTAAAAGAAAAAAAATAAAATAAAATGCAATTTTCAATGGAACAACTATAAATTTGTTATACAGAGACAAACCTACAAAATTGATTTTTTATTTTTCAATTTGCCCCTTAAAGTTATAACTTATGCGCAATTTACTGAAAAAAAGTTCTGAATTTATCCAAATTTTCACTCAGTTGTCTAAATTCTTGCGTAAAAGTAAACATAAGTTTGAGTAATATAAATCAAAAGGTCATTTTGCAACTCTTTTTTCTGAATAAGTCTGCGAAGCAAATTAAAAGAAGCCTTGCTCTATACTTTCTTTTACCCTTACTAATCTACGCCTTAATTAAAATTCTCTAATTACCTTGAAACCAAAATTACTATTTTTTATCGGTTGAGATGTCAAATATTCTAAACCATTTATCCGTGGGTTGTAACTGAGTTGGCAACACAAGTTGAATTTATGGTGAGAGCTTTCGGATTGATATATCTTAAATGCACTTGCAAGCAAGGAGAAGCAAAAAGTCTTAATTATGATTAAATTTCAAATTGGATTAGACAATTTTTAATAATATAATTCAGATACTGTTGGTCTATAAAAAGAAAGTTCTAAACCATTTTATAGGTTTGCTACATTCTCTCTCACCATTTATGAAACTTAATTTTATTTTCTTTAAAGAAAAAAGTAAACTCATTAAATTTATTGCATCCTAAATTTAGTTTGAAATTAGTCTTCGTTATTGATTAAGATATCATATAATTATAATAGACCCGTAAGCTAATTGAAGGATTTCTTAATAGTTTAAAATAAAATTATACTTAATATACTCATTATTTTTTTATTAAATATATCATTTAATAGGATATTATTTTATTTATCAAAATATCTTTTTAAAATGTATTACATTTTATATAATCAATGTAATGTAAGCAAGTGTTTTAATGATTAGTCAAGTAATATAATAAATTAAAGAAATAAATAACACTAATCTTTGATAAATTATAATCATAACAAGGTGAACATTTTAAATAACTCATTTTGATAATTTGCAATAAGGGTCTCACCAAAATTTCGTCGTTTACCGAAACATTTTCCTAAAGGCCAAAACGTTGCGTCGCAGTCGGCTTCACCATCACCAAAATCTCTCTCTAACGGAGCTGTTGTAAGCAGCGTGGGCAAAGCCATTTCCAGATTGGAGATACGCATACCCTTTTACTCTTTTCACGTCCATCTCGTCTCCATTTCCTTTCTCTCACATTCTTTTTCTAATCTGAAACACATTTCTCTTTACTAAAATGTACTGTTAGTAATATTAATATATATTACCCTTTTCTTCTAACAAAAAATAATTCAAAATGTTGCTCTCTCTAGATCCAACCCAACTTCAACTCTTTGATTTTTGAGCAGAACAAGCAAAACCCATTACTGCTTTCTGTTAAAGATAGAGTCTTGTTTTTGAGAATGGGCGTTTTAGGAGAGTCTTGGTGCTTTTGCAAAGGAGTAGGTAAGTCTGAGAGAATGAAGGCAGCCATTTTCTCCGGCAAGGGTCCTGCTATGGCTACAATCTTTTGCGCCGGAAATGGAACATCCGGTACCGGATTTTTGATCCACCGGAATCTCCTTTTGACCGCTCATGTTAATATTCCCTCTGTGACTGCTGCTGAGAGTGCGGAGATCCGTCTCCAAAACGGCGTAGCTGCTTGTCTTGTCCCGCACAGGTTATTTTATTTTTCTTTTTGACATTTATATTTGGGTTCGTTTTACGGAAAAAAAAAAAAAAAAGGTAGAAACGTCATTATAGATGTTTAATAGTTGATTGGGATTGATTGTGAAATAGTGACAAAGTTGTTTAAACTGGGCGAATGGTTTGTTAGTTTTCGTTAAGTGAAGGATTTAATTAACTGCTTGAGAGAGAGGGAGAAGCGCGATAATTAGTGTTAATGATTTCTGACTTTGGACTTACATTGACAATGTTGGTGGGTAATCACGTTTTCAAATGGAATATATTCATAATTGTCTAAGCACTGGATCTTATACTATTATGTCCTTGTATTTGTGAGGATACAAGTGGATGCATATTATGGTTTCACATTGAGCTAACTGAGGAGTTATGAGACACCCAAATTCCATTTTGTTCTATATGTGTCTCCATCATATCAAACGGAATGTGAAATATTTCTGTTTTCTTTTGGGGAACTAGTTGCTGAAATTATTGCAATTCTCTACTTGCTAAAAATGTGGATTTACGCTTCTTTCTTACTAAATTTATGGGTTGATACTAATGATCTACACATGTCACTGTAATTCTATCTGGACATTGTTTTTATGGCAAAGGAAATTGCTTTGTTTGTACCGTTTGATTTTGACTTGTTGCTCTTAAATTCTATGACCTCTTACCAACAAAATAGTGCCTTTATGTATTTTAGGATTACTCACTTTTTATTGCTTGATACAAGAAGTTACTAAAGTGGGACTGATTTTGAAATCTGTGTATTTGTGTTTTATGGTCGAACAAGGGCTTTACATTAAAATTTTGTATATTGTGATTCCACTCTTGCTTGCAAATTTGACTGACTTATGAATAATGAAAAATTATCTCATGCTTACTTATGTCTCAATCTATCAAATAATGTAAAGCCTGAGCTCATTTAAGATTTCACTAGGGACCTACACAAGAAATGCCGTCAGTTGCCAAATTTGAAAAAAGTTGGTGTAAATAGCTTTATTGATAGCCTTTTGTCATGGTTGCAACAAATGCATCATGGTATACCTGTTGAATGCATGCTAGGTAGATGCCATTTCATAACAACACAGATTGTTAGTAATTTAGCAATTCAGGGAAACCTAAGTTTTCTATAACATAAAGTCCGCAGATCATGTTCTCCTAGATGTCTGAAATTAGGATTGAGTCTAAAAAACACAACTTTTGGTTGTTACTAGCCAAAAAACAGTGCCCACTGCCGCACACATTCCATCAACACAATTATTCTATGCTGCTAACATCACCCAACTTAGTTACAATCTTCTTTATCATGATTAGATCACTAAATTGGTTTGACTTACAAGCCATGCTTGTGCTTGACTTTCTAGGCTGATTAGATTGAAGGGAACACAAATATATTTGAATTTTATGGTTTACAGACCTTTACCGCTGGAATTAACTTCATAGAGAGGAATTTCAAAATTTTTCTTGGCTGAATTGGTCGCCTCTAGTCAGGTCTCAATGTGAAGCTTCTGTAGGCGATTACTATTTGGGATAAATCAGCTCCGTAAAATCTTTATCACTTTATATAACTAATATAAGGGATTGAGAATTGTTATATTGCTGGACTATCTTCAATAAGACAATGCAGCTTTTTGCTTAATCTTTCACCTACTGCCTGCTGGTATATGATGCCAAAAGAATTTATCATAATAACCCTTTCTGAAAACAAGTAGAAGTACAAATTTCAATATGTATATTGACTGGTCTATATGGCCAAGAAATGTCTCAGTCAGTCAGTCGGTGGTCCAAATTTAAAAATGATATCTCCTTTCCTTGGGTCAATGCTTTCAGGAGTTGTGCTGGCCATAAACCTTGTACTGTGCAGAACATAAGGAACTTGTTGTCTCTTTACATCTGCTCATGGATGTGGAAGTTTAAATGTGAAATGTACTCTTGAATGTGACTGGATTATTCTACGTTGATCAAAGAGTCTATTGCTAAGCGTTCAGCTGTGCTTTCTCTGTTTGTATCTTAGATGGCTTGCTGCATCTTCTAACCTGACATGTTTGTCTTCTGTGAATTGCAAGTGCTGTTTGCATTATTTTTTTTTTTTTGACTGCCTTACACTTTGGGTAACTGGCACCTTGCTGCTTTACATAGTTCTGCTTGTTTAAATTTCATATTGTAATTAATGCTGCCATAATGGCTGTAGTGACATTGTACGCATGTAAATAAAAGAGACAGTGACTTTCCTTCCAAATAGCTTCATGGTTTAATCTGAGCAATTTCTATGAATTTTCTCAACTCTGTTGTTTAATTGCAGGTTTTTCATCACCAGTTCTGTTCTGGACCTTACAATAGTGGGATTAGATGTTGTGGATGGAGACTTCAATGCCCAAGGACAGCAGCCTCACTACTTGAAGACTTGTTCTAAACCAAACCTAGATCTGGGCAGTGTCGTTTACTTTTTGGGCTATACAGAGAAGGAAGAACTGACAGTTGGTGAGGGAAAGGTGGTAATAGCCACAGACAATCTCATAAAACTGTCAACTGATGGAATAATATGGCACCCTGGATCTGCTGGATTTGATGCACAAGGCAATCTTGCTTTCATGATCTGTGATCCTATGAAATTAGCCACATCTCCAAATACCAAGTCATCCTCGACTTCATCCTCATCCTCAGCATCTTGGAAAAAGGATTCTCCTATGCAGTTCGGTATTCCCATTCCCATCATTTGTGATTGGTTAAATCAGCATTGGGAAGGTAATCTGGATGAACTTACCAAACCCAAATTACCAATCATTAGACTGATGTCCACAGGCCAGAAGAGCGAGCACTCTTGTGCATCCTTCACACTACGACAGGTTTTTAAGTCAACTGATGCGGATAATGATGGAACTCCTTCATCATCAAATACAATCTCTAAACCTGGGGACCAACATGGAGCAGGTTGTTCAGGTGTAGCAAACATTACCAAAGAAGAAACTCTTACCCCTGATACACACACTGTCCATGTGCAGGGAATCTTGACTCCTGAAATTTATGAATCACGAAAGTTGACTGCAGCTCCCATTAGGAAAAAGGAAGGTGCTCAAACACAGCTTTTGGACATTAATTTCCCCCCAAGAGTCATCATAGCTACTGTTCAACCACAGCCAGTCAACCAGCTGCCCCCTAACTCTGGTGAGAATTTTATTAAAGAACTTCCCCTGCAGAGCCCATCTGGTGAAGGTCAAATCACTGAGGGAGGAAATATTAACCCTGAAGCAGATGCTGAGATTGCATCTACTGGTTCTGTAAATGGGGCCCAAAGTGAGGTCCAGTCTAGTTCCTCCCCAGTAGAGGTTTCAGAGATGTATAACGGGTATAGCAGTGAGGGAGAGACTACTATGTATTCTGCTGAAACTGCTGAGAGCCGAAACTTTCCAAGTCCTAAGGAGGGGAAGTGTCAGAACGTGGGAAGGAGCCAAAGTTGTGTAAGTCACAATAGATGGGGAAATACTGTCCATAGAAACCCAATGACTCCTAGGGCAATGTTAGAGCAGCAAAGAAGCTTCATCCATGGAACGAAGATGCATTCGCAGGGGGCAACATCTCAAAGGAGTAATGACTACTTCAGTCCAACTGTGTCGTCAATAATGAAGAAACGAAACAACTTGGAGCAGCCAACCAGACCGAAACCAAGTCCTGTTCACTCTTCTCCAAGATGGATGTTCTGATTATTCTAGATTAATGTGATACCAAAAGAGAACAACAGAAATATATTGTTTTGTTGTTGTTTGGATAATGTCCATTCAATTGCATATAGTGTAACCGTGTAACTAATTTATTGTTACCATGTGGAGACCAATCTAAGATAAATAAGAAAATTCAACAAAGTTGTAGTTTTGCTCAGGAATGATTCAAGTGTACGATTTCGTGCACTGTTGTTTTTTCATTTATATTTCAGGTTGACAGTGCTGGAGGCAGACAATGAGCTACTTTGGACAAAATAAGACTGGTTATAAAACCTTGCCTCCTTTCTACTCTTTTTTTTGCTAATGGCCATATAACCTAGATGCTGCCATTACTGTATCAAATGTATGTTTAGCATTAGATTCTGGAAGTTTAACACTTTGTATTTATGTTCATCATATTTTTTCTTTTCCATCTGGTTGTGCTCAACCAAAGCTGTATCGATTGAAACTGTGTAGTATTTTCGAGCATCTGCTTGAATAACTTAATCAAATATGACATACCATCAAAATATTCAAAACAGCAGAAAAGCAGAGTATATATATAATACCACTAATGTTGACACTGTTTCAGTTTTAAAATGAAGTCAATAGGATACCCATTCAGGTGGACCAGAACTCGCATCAGCAATGGTAATCGCTGGTCGTGAATTGAACCAACCAAAGTTTTCTATTATCTTTCTGATGATTTCACCTGCAATGTATGAAACTCCTGAAGCCAAAAATCCTGCAGCAGCGTAATACATGACAGTCTTGATGTAATTCTTGGGTGGCTTCCTGACATAAGCCTTAGCAATGGCAAGCATAGTAATGCACAAAAGAGAAGCTGCTGCAACTGCTGCTAACTTATAATCCTTATCGTCACTCTTCAAGAATGAGAATCCATAGACTACGGGAGGTACTAATCCAAAAATAATGAATGATAATACGGCAACTGTGGCATGAACAATGAAATTCTTTCTCCGTCCAAGTAATTCAACATAACGATCCACTCCTTCATTTGTCTGATCGGAGGTCTCTCCAGATTGTTCATTTCTGAGTTCCCTAAGCTGTAATTTATAGATGTTAGTTAAAATTCAAGAATCTTGTTTTTATCATCCATTTATTACTATTTATTGAACTTCTATCAACAGGAAAGAAATTACTCACATGGTGTGCAATCATGAGGAGTCCACCAACAAGGTTTGCCAATGCCAAAGCTACAATGTTCACTGCAATTCAAAATGGCCATTAAGTGCTAGTTCCATATTGTTATTTTATATTTGAGTATATCTAGAGCAATGTAGTGTTGAACTTACATGTGGTAGCATCAGCACTTGCAGCAGATGTCACAACACTTAAGCTTGTAATTGATTCTGTTAAACCACCATATACAATGCTTTTTAGGATTTGTACCTTTGTGTCATCTCTTGATTCTGAAGGTAACAAAGTCTCTGTATCTTCATCAACATTCACTATCACGGCTGATGAGCTCAGAGGAAGTCCAGCTTCAATTTCAGCTATTTGGACAAGCAGCGTATCAGATCATTGTAGTTTTCTAACAATGACTAGCAAATAAAGTGACATAACAGAAAAATTGCATAAAATGTGAAAAAAGTTTGCTAGATCGCTTCTTCATACCTGTGTCATTTTTTTCAGTTTTGACATTTTCTTTGCTGTCAGCTTGAATTGTAAGACTTTCATCAGGTTCAATATTTTCCAAAGATTTGTCATCTGGATGAGTCAAAATGCAGATATAAGGACTGATGCTAATTAAGAATAAAAATGTTCAAATGAAAACATTGCATCTCTGATTGCATCGATTGAACATACCTGTATTTTCATTTGTAATTGCATCCATTGAACTTACTTCTCCACCTATTTCAACTTCTTTCTCTGTAGAGTCTGTATTTTCATTTGTAATTGCATCAGTTGAACTTACTTCTCCACCTATTTCAACTTCTTTCTCTGGAGAGTCTCTATTTTCATTTGTAATTGCATCAATTGAACTTACTTCTCCGCCTATCTCAACTTCTTTCTCTGCAGAGTCTGTATTTTCGTTTGTAATTGCATCAGTTGAACTTACTTCTCCACCTATTTCAGCTTCTTTCTCTGTAGAATCTGGTTTTGGGTAAGCCACACTATCTCCAGGTAATGGGGCAACATTTGTCGGTGGAGAATGAGCTCTTTCATCTTGTATTATGTCATTTGGTTTAGGTTTAGTTTTATCACGGTTCGTTCCCAACAACGGAATGTTCTCCATTAATGGCTCGGCTGAGGGATCTTGCACAGTACTAGTTTCTGTTGCATTAGCACATTGGATGAAAAAAGGCGTGAACAATGAAAATATCAGCTGAATATATAAATAGTTGAAATAGAAAGACCAAATGAGGCTCCATTTGGTGAGCCACGGCATGGTACAAACACATAATCAGACGCATTTCTAGTGCTAAATCTATTATTTTCATAACATGCCACCAACTAAGATTTGCTTAGGCCTACCAATTAGGCTAATCCTTTTTAGTTCATATTTATACTTCCTATTCTTTTGAGAGAAATGCTATCATTTCTTTCATACTTATGTCACTTGTTTCAGTTTTGACATTTTCTTAACTTTCAGCTTGAATTGTAAGTCTTTCATCAGGTTCAATCTTTTCCAAGTATTTGTCATCTGGATGAGTCAAAATGCAGATATGAGTAGTGCTAATTAAGAAAATAAAACGTTCAAAAGAAAACATTACTCATCTCTAATTGCATACCTGTATTTGCATCTCCAGTTGCATCAATTGAACTTACTTCTCCACCTTCAACTTCATCTTTCTCTGCGGAGCCTGGTTTTGGGTAAGCCACATTATGTCCAGGTAATGGAGCAGCATTTGAAAGTGGAGCATGACTTCTTTCATCTTGTAGTATTTCATTCGGTTCAGGTTTATTTTTATCATGGTTTCTTCCCAAAAATGGAACACTCTCCATCAATGAGTCAATTGATGGATCTTGCACAGTACTAGTTTCTGTTGCATTTGCACATTGGGTGAGATGAAGGCATGAACAATGAAAATATCAGCTGAATATATAGGCCTTGCTTAACTGAAATAATTGAAATAGAAAAAGCAAATGAGGCTCCATTTGGTGAGCCACAGTGCAATGTAAGGTAATGTAATCAAATACATTTATCAGAACATTACACCCACTAAGATTTTCTTAAGCCTACCAATTAGGCTAAAGCTTTTTAGTTTATATTTACATTTCCACAGAGGAGTTGCCAGACTGAAGATGCATCCTCAACTTGACATGTTTTGAAAATGTTATCGGAAAAACATCCTTTTGACATCTTCTAAAAGGATACTCTTTTGAAAAAAAAATCTGCATTACATAAATTGAAAAGGACTGAGCAATTTTTAATGTTTAGAGCTAACATTATGATCAGTTGCTTCCAACATCATGGGGACCAACGGAGACTAAAGCAGAACAATTATCATCTGCTAGATAAAGGAGACTACAAGCATAGCCAATCATTCAAATTTTTTCATCTACCACTATCCATTGGTATCTAACTCAATAATTGAAATTTCAATCTAAAATTTTCCAGGTCAAGTGCAAAATCAAACAAGTTTATCAAAATTTTTTATTTTTAGGTCAAATACGCAGTAAACAGCTAAATCAAACGGCCTCTTAATTTTAAATATATACATACTCGTCGCATCATTAACATAAGTTTCGTATAAATGTCTTTTTTGGTCATTACATAATTATTCAAATCACTTCCTGAATGATTTGAAAGATTGCACAAGGAAAATTACCTTGCTCGTTGCTCCTTCCTTCCTCATTTGGTGCAAAATTGCGGAAAAGCCAATTGCCTGCGGAATAAACAAGAAGGCTCAAATACCTACAAATATCATAGTAAATAGTAGAATATGTGCTTTTATTATTATTTATGATTGGAAGGTTATGGGTTTGCAACTTTGCTTTTGAGTTCTCTGAAAAAAAAGAAGTGAAATGAACATTTTATTTTACATCAAATACGAAAAAATAAAATTTCAAATAAATTCTATAAAATTTGGTGAAATTCATTTATACCACGTAGGATACGAAAGAAAATGTACCTGCAGAAAAGAGAAAGCTAAAACATGATGAGCATCTAAATGTATGGATTGGCTCTCGATTTGGTATAGAATCAATCTCCAAGTCACGAACAATAACCTTTTCTATGCAAGAATTACAATGAGGACAGAAGAACTGATGTGCAACTGGCTTGTTATACACATGGTCAAGATATAATTCTGTTTCATCTCGTTTAGTTTCTCTTGCAACACCATTACTTTCATTTTCTGTAGTAGCAACTTGCGTTGACTTGTTCGAAGATTGTAACATTAAAGTCTTAGAAAAAGCAACGTCAACATTTGCATCATCTTTAGAGCCATATAGTTCATCAATACCTTCATTCTCTGAAACTATGCACAATTAGTTATATAAGCAAATGAGGTTTATCTGATTGAGTCCATAGAAAAAAAAAAAAGGAAGAAGAAGAAGAAGAAGGAAGACATTGATCTAGTCAAAAGTTGAATCTGCACATGAATCATTTATTTCCATTCCGCACTAACTCATTATTTCCATTCCATCGTTGTTCATAGCTAATTCCGCACTAACCCAACAAGATGTAATAGAATGTATTATTAGAAAAGAATTTGCAATATGCAACATTATAAATATAAGGTAAAAACTTGATTGTATGAGCCTACTTATACACCAAACCAATTACAATTACAATTTACGGAGGAGGATAAAAATATAATATTTTATTAATTAAAAAATAAAAATAATTTAATTTTCATTGATTGTATTCAATTTTCTATTTAGATCTAAATTCTATAGAATAAATTAAGAAAGTATCAAATAGAATTTAGATTTAAAAAGAAAATAAATACAACCAATTAAAATTAATTTAATTAATAAAATTAAAACCCTAAAGATGTTATAATTTTTTATTTTATCAAATAAGATTTAAATTTAAATAGAAAATTAATATTATCAATTAAAATTAGATTATCTTTATTTTTCAATTAATAAAATTAAAATTTTTAATAATATTTTTATCTGATTCATAAATTTATTTTTATTAGTAAAATAAATTATTATTAAATTATAATGTTCAGAAAAAATTTAATTTATATAAATACTAATCCGAACCAAACAAATAAACAATAAAAGTAATTAAAGTGAAGAACTTATTAAAAGATTACTCAAACAAATAAATAAGAAAATACTGTTCAATTAGCTATAAATGAAAAATTAATTACTTTTATTTGTTATATATGCAAAAATACCTCTCCCCTTAGCAAAGAAAATGCGACTTTTTAGCTTTCCATTAAGCTCTTGGTTTGAAACTTCAACTTTATTAACACGCGCTGTAGTTGCTGTGATAGTGGTAGATTTCTGGCTAGTGGGTTGGCGAGGCAACGGCGGCGGCGGCCTCCCGTGAAAACTCATTTCCGCCGGCTGCTTCTCTTTCCGTTTCTCCGCCACTTCCTCCATTAACTTACCGCGAAATTATTGTACTGTCCTTTGTTTTCTCAGTTGCTGTCTTTGAGAGAACTCATTTCACCTTCAAAGCATTCATATGAACAAAGTATAAAACTGTACAAGCATAATTAATGAAGTCAATGGAAATTTTTGATATTGAATACATAGTCAACTACCTCTTGCCACCTTGTAATCTCAAACTCGATAAAAATATTTAAATGAATATATCTCCTGATATTCTTTGTATTTTTTTCTCGGAACATGTTCAATATAATATGTTTTTTTAATTTTTTTTTTTTTTATCATCTGAAAACTATTTATTTACTAGATATAAAAAATTTAAGACAATTTGGTCAGCGGGCAGCCACAACAAATTTTAGAGACACGTTTTCAGCATTTTGATTAAATTAAAATTTTATCACAAAAAAATTAATTATATAAATAACTTTTAGTCTTTTATGAAATATTGAATTTTAATGTTTTATAGAAATTAATTAAACTTTTTTAATAATCATACCAATTGTTTTTCTTCTTTAAATTTACCTAATTAAACGGTTAATATATTTTTTTTCCGTCATTTTAAGTTGAATAATAATTTTAATTTAAATAATTATTATATAAATTATATTTTAGCGTGGATGATTTGATTATTTATAATTTGCAAACACATTGAGGGCACGCCTTCTCACAATAATCGAACTTCCACGTTTTCAGTATTTTAATGTGAAACTAACGTGGTGTGGAGATCGTTTAGAACAAGTTCATGCAGATTTGTTCATTACCAAGTTTAACGTTTTTCGGTATTTTTTTTAACCCATTAAATACTTTACCAGTGTTCATATAATATATTGTTTTTATTTTTTTTTTATTTTGAGCTTTTTTATACAAGTTAAAAAGGTAAATATACAAAAAAATTAATAAAATTTTCAGACAAATTTATTTATTGTATTCATATTTAAAGAATATATAATAGATTTCTACAAGAGTTGGTATTAAAAAATATATATTCAAAAAAATTTATTTATTGCATTTCAATTATTTTGTTAATCCTTATGAAAAGAGGTACACATACATTGATAGTTTACCCATTTTATAAGTAATAATGTCATTATCTACGGAGCTAAAATTTTACCATTTTCTTGCTTTGATTAAAAAATATGGCAAAAAGCCATATAAAGAAACTTATTCTATTTTTAAGAATTTAAAATCTAATGGTAAAAATAAATTCTTTATAATTATATTCGGTAGTTTTGCCTTTTAACCATCTCCAAAGTCATGAAGAGTAAGAGATACCTTATTTCCTATTCTTACAATCTGGTATTCAATTCCTTCTTGCTCGTGTTCTTTCCATCACTAGACTATGTTTTTAATGTGCAATAAAATATCTTCATTAAATACACTTAAGTAATTAATTGTAAAGTTTTTCAATATAAAAATTAAAAAAAAAATTCAAATATTATAAATATAATTAACCATTACAATTTTTTTATTCTATTCAGTTAAAAACGTAGGTTCAATGTTACTGTAAAAACAAATATTTTTACATAATTTACTGCACAAAGAGAGGCAGTGGTAGAGAAAGATGGTAATGGTGAAACCAAACACGTGCTTCGCTTAGAGTTCTTTTCACTCCACTTGTTCTTAAGTCTACAACTCTGTACGAAAAGACCCATCTTCAACCTACACGCATGGTAATGGCAATCTCGTCATTCTACCCAAATCCAGTGTCTTTTTTGTTCTCTTCTCTCTTCCTCGGTCCCATCGACAAACCCATCCTTTAAAACCACCATCAAATACATACACGCAGACAATAAAGTGAACGAGCTTTCTCTGCTTCACGAATAAACTGACATTGGACTTGAGCTCCGGCCTCCAGCTTGAGCTTGAACTAAAGGGAGATGATGTTGAAGGTACCGTGTACCGCGCCCGACCAAATCCAACCCCTAGCTCCTCAATGTAGATTCCTTAGCCGGCAACGTAGCAGGTCCCATTTCACTCGCCGCAGGGCAAACGCTGTCGTTTGCTCTTCTCCTGTCGCTAAGATTTCTACTCAGGCTGTTGTTTCTGAAGGAGTCGCGAAGGTTGAATCTGGATGTGAAAGCTTGGCTGATCGCCTTCGGTTAGGACACTTGACGGAGGATGGTTTATCCTATAAGGAGAAATTTATCGTTAGGTGCTATGAAGTTGGGATTAATAAAACTGCTACCGTTGAGACTATTGCTAATTTTTTGCAGGTATAGTTTGTCAATTTTTGAGTGTTTTTTTTTTTCCCTAAATCAAGTCAAGTCTATTATGCATGTCTATGTTTTCTTTGATTTGGAACTTTGGAGGATTGTTTATTGACCTCTTTTTATTGTTTTTATGTCTTGATTGAATTGTGGAGTTCGTAGGTAAAATTTCAGAAGTATTGGAATGTGGTATGCTTAGTTTTGTCGTTCCTCTCAGTTGCACTTATCAAGATATGGGTGGTGCCTAACTGTCTACGGAAAATTCTCTCTTTCTCTGTTTTTCTGTTACTTTGAGGGATTCCGAACCTCTAATCCACCAATCTCTTTGTTTGCTGAAATTGTGTTTTCTGGTACTGGGGGAATAATCGGAGGAGACACATTGAACAATCCTCACTTTACTGAACCGGGTTTAAATTTTCTATGGTTTAATAAAACGTCAAATCTCAATTATGTTTACTGATGACTGTTGATTAATGAAAATTCTGGTTGATGCCAGTGTTGTTGGTGCACTGAAGAAATGGACCAGTAGGCAAAGAAGAAGTTACCTTTTTACTGATTGATCTGGTTGATTAGTTTTAAAAGATTGAAATTTCATTTTGTTATGTTAAGGCCTTAGTTATGTTAATAACATTATTTCAAGACCAAAATTACTCTCTCTGAAAATTTATGTGTTTTCAATTTTTCATCACTATTTTCTGATATTCTAATATATTAACATGGGGGAAAAAAAAAATGTCTTTTAGGAGGTTGGCTGCAATCATGCTCAGAGTGTTGGATTTTCAACTGATGGATTTGCTACAACCCCCACCATGAGGAAGCTGCATCTCATATGGGTAACTGCTCGCATGCACATTGAAATATATAAATACCCTGCCTGGTGGGTTATTCTCCCTTATCCATTATGTTTCTGGAAGTTTTGGGCTTATAATTTCTCCTAGCTTTTACAGTATGGATATATTGTGCAGGAGCGATGTTGTTGAAATTGAAACATGGTGCCAAAGTGAAGGAAGAATTGGAACTAGACGTGACTGGATTCTGAAGGACTTTGCCACTGGTCAAGTTATTGGGAGAGCCACAAGGTTTTCTTGTTTTTCCGTCCTTCTTTATAACGAAATTGGATAAACAAAAATGATTACCAGTATAGTTCATTTTATACAAATAACCTTTCTGCTAAACTATAGTCTTTTCTGGCGGGCTTGTTTTTCTTATTGGATGTAAGCAAGTACCTTGCAGCTCACTCATCTATTTTTAAGACACTATTTTTAGAAGTCAGACACTTTAATTATTTTGCCTTTTAATTCTTCACTGTCCAAGCTGTTTTGCAAACAATAATTCATTGATAACTGGATGAATACCCAAGATTGTTAAAATTCTACTAAATACTTTGCTTGCTTTTGAAAATACTTTGTGTATTAGCCGCTGCATCCAATAATACCTATGTTTTAAGTTTTTCTTGTTAGACTGTATGATTTGTTTCTGATCTCTTCCAAAAGTTGAACTTTGCATATACATTTTCTGAATCAAGGTGTTTTATGGAAGTTGATCATATGTTTTGCTTGATTTCAGCAAGTGGGTGATGATGAATCAAGACACTAGGCGGCTTCAGAAAGTAACTGATGATGTCCGAGATGAATACTTAGTTTTTTGCCCCCGAGAACTGAGGTAGGCACCATCGCATCCCTAGAGGCCTAAACTATCACTTTGTCATCTCTTATTCTTGCTTGCTTGGTCATTATTGATAACTAGAAGACCATATTATTTACTGCATTAGGCATCTTCTCAGCCCCTACATGATTTTTGAAGTCCTTGTGCCTACCACCACCCTTGATACACTCAAAGCTGGATAGCTTAAAAGTACTATAAGTACTTGGATGATGTTGATTAGTTGTCTACATTCACACCTATTTGATTCATGAAATGTTGGCTTCTGCCCATTCGGTGTTGTAGTGGGGATTGCATTTGCATCTTCCCCAACGTCATTTTTGCAAATAGCATTTGATGCTTTCACTTAGCCATGATAATTGGGGATGTTGCAACTCTGGTTCCAATACAAACATAGCAAACTCAGACAAAGTTTTACTGTAGGAGTGTCATTTTACTCTTCATCTGTGTCATCCGCTATCCTAAAAGCAATCATGATTGCTGAGTTTCAATACTGTGGCTAATGCCACCTGGATCAAGGATGATATTTCTATATCTTACATTTTCCTATAATCAGTCTTTTAGATGACCTTTAAGCATTCTAATTCGCAAGTTTTTCTTTCTATTTCAGAACATAAGGGAAGAGCATGAAACATTATAAATGCATGAGACCATCTATTCCATCATACTTGCTGATTACCATAGTTCAAAGTTTCTATAAAATAGCATGGAGCTTCAACATCCTACAGGTCCACCCTTTAGAATTGACTTTGCTATTTTTATGGTGTTCTAGCATTGTTGCTGTTGTTTTTATCCAAAAGAAAAACATTTTTTTATGGGAATCTTAAAGTGGCATGCACTTGCAACCAGTTTATTAATTGATCAACCATCTTACTGAATTTTCATTCTACTTGACATGCATCAAATTTCATTTATGGTGTAAGATAGTTGGTCTCCATGATATTGTTGCAAACGTCCTTTTTCTCATTTTATTTTTCTGGATTTCTAAGATGATTGTGACCTGCAAATTTATAAGAAACAAAATTGTTTGATTTTATAGAATAAATAGATAACTCATTCTGTCTCATTCAGAATATTGCAACAGATGACATCATATGCCCTTTTGTAAATTGATGGTATTTACAGATTAGCATTTCCAGAGGAAAATAATCGAAGCTTGAAGAAAATTTCAAAATTAGAAGACACTGCTCAATATTCCAAACTTGGACTTGTGGTAAGATATGATTTCGATTTCTTTCAACTTTGTTCCAGTCAGCTTTTCCCAATTTTATTGTCATTCCAAATTATAAGCATATTTTTTAATCCACAGCCAAGAAGAGCAGATCTAGACATGAATCAACATGTTAATAATGTAACTTATATTGGATGGGTTCTAGAGGTTGGCAACTGAAAGCATTCTTGAATGGTTTCTCTTTTTTTGTTTTATTTTATTTTGGGCATTGCCTCTTGATCTTCTGAGCTCTTATGCTCCTCAATTACAGAGCATGCCTCAAGAAATCATCGACACCCACGAATTACAAACGATCACCTTGGATTATAGAAGGGAATGCCAACATGATGATGTAGTTGATTCACTTACCAGTGCAGAATCTCTTGAGGGTGCTGATTCAGTTCTTCATTCAACAAATGGATCTGCCACTGCCTCTGCAACTGCAGGCGAGCAAGACAGTCATAACTTCTTACATTTACTTAAATTCTCAAGTGATGGCCTTGAAATAAACCGTGGCCGCACAGAATGGAGAAAGAAGCCTCCCAGATGAAATAATGTAGATTTCTTTACTTGTGTGGGCATCTGCCAGTTCCTTTTTTCTTTCTCATGATTCAGGTTTCTTTTCTTTTTCTCCTTTCACCATCAATGTTCTGATTGATTTTACTGTGTTAGGTTAGAGATTTTGTTGAGGAATTCAAAAGACATTGTTTGTACTAGGAGGAGAAATTGTTAAACCCACCTTACCGACTCAGTGGATCAATTTGTTGTACTGTGTGATAATTGTTAAACCCACCTTACCAACTGCATGAATCAACTGTATTGTTTTACGTTTACTCCATGTTCTTGGAAGTTCAACTGCTCAGTACTTAACAATGTAAAACTTGCCTGAAAGTCGAGGCTTATGTCATGAAACAAAGAGCGCGTGGATTTTTATAAAAGATGTGTCCGAATGGAAGAACTGTCTGTTCTTTATAGCTTCTAACTAAAACAAAAGGAGAGGCTCTGACATTCCTCAAATCAAGAAACCCTCTCTCAAACTATAAAATAATGTATTGATAAGGGTGATTTTATTTTTTAATAATGGAAAACTTGAATTTTGTTTTTTAATATAAGAGAGGAGAAAATGAGGACTAGCATTTTGGAAATGTTAAGCATAAATTTTTTTGTTATAGCATGCTAATATGGAAAGGAATACCCAAAATGAGAATTTGTGTACATAAACTAATCTGGATACCCTAATCATAAATAAAAAAAAAATTAAATTGCTAATTGATCGAATTAGAACAAATTAATCGAAATGATGATATTATATATTATTCAAACTCAATTTAGTTTAAAATTTTGATAGATATTAGTATTTGCTAACTCAAATTTTGTTACTGTACATTGCTGTCCTTGGACAATAAAAAACCATAAAAAGGAATTAGAGGCCAAATTGAACTTATACTATATTTCGTTATGGACTACAAAATTGATATTTTTCTATATTAAGCCTACAAAATTAATATTTTTCTATAGTAAGAAAAGCTAGAAATGCATACACCAATCGATTATCACTCCCAAACCATGTAAAAATAAGTGACACCCTAACACCTTGGCACTATAAAACGTGAATTGACCTCAACAAATTTTAATCAAGTAAAAGAGCTAGACACTCAATATAAAGTCAAAATGAGAGGAATCCAAAGGCTATGCCAATTTTAGTTTCTTTCTTCTTATAGGAGGAAAAGATTTGCCAACGAATAATGAGTTTTTTAATCCTCAGCTACAATTGGTTTCTTGGACTTTGTCCTCTTTCTCATCTAGGTTTAGTTCTTGGGTTGGCTTTTAAAGGGTTACTTGGGCTTCAGAGGCGGTATTGTATTGGACTGAGGATTCAACATAAAAGGAGCATAGAAGTTCGAAGTTGAATCACAAGGTCCCTTTGTGGGATGGATAATGACCCATCACTGAAGGGGTCTGGATGTTTACCTACCTAATCTTTATTGATTAGGATTTGGTAATTTGAACAAAATGTCCTCAAAGCTATATCACTCTCTTTCTCATCACGTTCATGCTCATCTGCAACCTTCTTTTTTAAGGCATAGCAATACAATTGAAGAAAAGGCCCAACGGTTTCAGTACCTGCCTCATAATGCATCAATTCATAAGTACTAATTGGAAAAACGAAGATGAATGCAAAAACCAGATGATATAAATTTTGACAGTACCTGCATCATAACAATACAATTGAAGATAATGCAATTATGGTGTACGAACTATTGCAACTTTTTCTATTTTAGTGTATGAATAATTTTCGAACGATTGAATAAATTTTGCACATATGTCATTTGATTTTTTATTAGTACGGACTAAATAGGAATTCACGGGTATTGGACCACTAAATAATGAAAAATGACAAATCTATCCCCTATGCCCCAATCAGCCAATCATCCAAACAATGCAACCAAATATTTTCTTTCTTCAGTTTCAAAATAAAGAAGCAGTGGATTTAACAAGAGTAGGTGGAGAGTCTCCCATAAAAGCATCTTGTCGGTGGTGGTGGTGGTATTGGGCGGTAAAGCCACCAACTAAAAAATTGATCGACAACGATTTAACAATGAAATCAGCGAAATTGAAGAACGATTCAACCGGAACTCATTCATGCCAGCGAGCGAGTGGGTTAGCGGAGTGAACATCATCATCATACGTGACACAAAAAACGGCAACGTCTTGACAGCAACATGTGCTTGCTCACAGACCTCACACATTCAAACGCGCTTGTGTCTAGGAAAGAGCTTATTGGCGCTTGTGTCTAGCAAACAAGGTTTCACTCTTGCGTTTAAAGAAGTTAGATTTTAAAGGGGTTTTGTTTGAAATTAGCATCTAATAACAGCTTTGTTTTCTTCGACTTTCGGATTTTCGCCATTGAAGATAACAGAAACAAATTAAAGAAAGAGAAAGGAGAAGGTGCGAGTTTTAAGCGAAGGTATTATAAAGCTAATATTTTTATAAAGATTTGAGAGATTGAATGAGCTTTCCATTTTAAGAGGCATCAAGAAGCCAATACTTTCTGAGAGATTTAGTAAGTTTTCCATTTCGAAATATTTTTGTGAAAATTGATTTTTTTTTTTTTTTTTTTTTTTTCATTTGAGATTGTGTTCGAGAGTTCAATCCTTAGGGAGGCTAAAGAGGCAGGGGTCGATTTGTCATTTCTTATCATTAGCTACCGTCTCCACGTGGAATCCTATTTAGCTCCTACTAATCAAAACCGAATGAATAAGCTGGCCCATTTCCTACAGGGATTTCCTATTAGGCACGTGCAAAATTCACCGAATTTTTTTCAGTTCATACACCAAAATAAAAAAATAAAATAAAAAATTTACAAAATTCATACACTAAAATTGCAATTATCCCATTAGAAAAATGAAGACGAATGCAAAAAACAGATGATATAAATTTTGACATAAATAGAAACACGAATCTTATGTTACTTCTGTTATCATCTGATTGCCATATGCCAGAGCTAACAACAAAAGAAAACAGATAATTAATCCATCCAATCAACCATTTGACGTAAATTTTTTTACCCAAAAACGAAAGTCCACTATTGCCTTCAGGCATATCAAATTTTGACTGCATTACTGCACATGTTAGATGAAATTCAAATTTAAGAAGCAAATAATAAGAATCAACCGACACGATACTGCAATTCTTCCATCTCCATCGCTCTGTCCCAAAGATGTATCTATCAACCCTGGTGCAATGGAGGAGGAAAAATGAATTATGGATGGCTTTAAGATGAACATCAAGGAACTCATAGCAAATACAAAAAGAATATCTCAACAAGAAAAAACAAAATACAAACATTCGGCTCAATTACTTATTCCACTCACAGGATTGAAAATATTTACATTTCAAGATACGAGTTTCACAAGGCACTTCCTGCTCTCATTCTCAATAATAAACACTCGTTCTATGAGGAAAAAGAAACTCTGATATTATACTTGAACATGCCATTATTTCTCCAATCTAAACACTCCACTAATATATCCAGAAGGTCTTGGACAATAAATTCTTAAACTACTAAATATATTGCACATCTGTGTAATAATACTTTTTTCTACAAATAACAATAGGAAATCAAACAATAATAGAACTTACATTGATAATATTTGGTTGCGGGAAACACGATCAACTGGTTGCTGGAAGGAACACTCTAATAAGTTCTTTAACAGTGACTTTTTTCCTACAAGTAGGACATTTTGACTGTACTACAATTGCAGCCCTAATGCAAGCCTTACAGAAAATGTGCCCGCATTTTGTTGATGTTTCTTCAACAAATGGACCCATGCATATTGGACAGTTGAAGGTTGGCTCCTTCGGAGGTGGAAGTGGCTGCAGCTGCTGCGTATTATCTCTCTGCCAACAAACTATAAAAGTAAGCTTCACACCATTAAAAAACATCCCATAAACTGTGTGACTTGAGCATACCGCAACTGTTAGTGATATATTATTACTCCATTCTCCAATGCAATTAATTACAAAATTAAAAAAAATAAATTGTATGCCAAGCACATAAATCAAGGCATCAGAGTGAACCCCATCAACAAATGCAGAGAGCAAGTCCACAAAGATTGTGCAGAAAAAAGAGCAATTGTCAACAGTAAGTTCCAGTCATTGAGCCAGAAAAACTATATTACCTTATTTAAACTTCAGCAATTCCAGGTCTTTCTAACAAATCTTATTTGCAAAAAATTTCAAGATGAAATAGAAGCAAAACATGCAGAGCACACAAAAAAATCAGAAAGTATGAAAAAACAGTTAAGAGTAACTAATTCTGATATTTCACCTTAAAGCAATTAAGACAGGGATAGATGAACAGCATACTGATCTAAAATCCATAACAACATGACAACAGTGACTAGAAGGTAAGAAACGAGCAAAGACACATATACACGTAGAATTAAACATTTCAGATATTACCATAGAGCTGCCACTGCTTTCTAAATTTACATAATGTTCACAATTAATAACTGCTTGATTTGATGGACCTCTTCTGCGTTTATTGGGGTTATTATAAGTCAACCTAGTTGTTCGACCTGCAATGACTAAAATACACAATTCAGTTGACTGAAGAAGTTAAAACAAAGAGACATCATCCCCAATCAATTTTGCTAAACAAGCACTTAACACATGATGAAAACTGCTGTGACAAGAGGCAAAGGAAACGTTATGTTTACCGGAATCAACATCGACAACAACAGTATTTCCACAAGTTCTTTGGGTATGGTTCCTTTGAGCATTATTTCGTTGGGCATTGCTCTTAGCCTAGCATGCAATAAAACAAAATCAAGAATATTCATTTGGGATAAGAATCCTAATATGGAGAGAGAGAGAGAGAGAGAAAGAGAGAGAGAACAAACTTCAGCAAAAGCCCTTGGGGATGATTCAATAACATCATCATCAATAGCCTCAAGATCAATCGTATTAGCTGGTATGGGCCGCACTTGTTGGCTTGCTTGCTCTCCCTGCAGCACATTCTGAGTTGAAGTTCCTTCCTGATCCCTGCTTTCACTTGGAGGCACATTTAAATCCAGCATTGTCTTCCTCCTCCGATACCCCCTTAAGGGAGGCCCCCTCATCCCCTGGGCCTGAGTGCTCATGCTCTTTCTATGATCTTCCTATCAAAAATTTCAGTCTTCAAAACCTAAAATTGCACAAAATAAAAATTAATTAGGATGACATTATAGCTTTATTAGATAAATTAACCCACTTAGTTCCCATTCTTTTTTAAGAAAATAATTCTATATCGCTTAAACTGAGACCCAAACAGATTTATGGGAAGCACTATAAGGCCCCAACTTTACGCAATTATATTATCAATTTTACTATTTCAAATCCTGAACCTTAGCCTTTGAAAAATAAAAGGTAAATAAATTCACATACACAAGAAAAAAAAAAAAAAAAAAAAAAAAAAAATATATATATATATATATATATATATATATATATATATATATATATATATATACTCAGCACTAAAAAACACACTCAAAGTTCTTACCTTTAACTTTGTCTGCTTTCAAAATTCAAACTTTCGATTTAAAATTCATCATCAACAATTATTTTATCGATAGAAATTAAAACACTGAATCAAACGGTTAATCAACGATGATTTCCAATAATCAAAACAAGAAAAATTCAATCAGAACTTGGACACGCATATAGAAATTAGAAAGCAATTGTTTTTCTAATCTTTGGTAGCAAACCAAAAGGCCACTAATGAATTGAAACAGCTATTTAAAATATTAAAACTAAAGATTCAAATTAGAGAATGAAACCTTGAATCTAATACCTCCGAAATCGAACCGATTAGCTTCTACATATAGAAAAATCGATCATCAAAAAGAGATTAAGGAATCTTGACCTTTCAAGTTTTTCTAGGGTTTTGAATAGAGGAGATTTGAAGAGACAGGACTAGAGAGGATGAAGAGAAGACTGTGAAGGTACAAAACGCAAAATACCATGACTTGAGCATTGTTTCTCTGACACGCGGGTCGGTTAGGACTGAACGATATCCACGTGGCACAATCCATAAGGCGTTACGTAGATCCTTGCATATGCAGCGCGTGCATGTTAATGATTTTTTTTGTGACGTTACTGGGCGCGTCGTACACGAAGCTGAATTTGTTTTCTTAATAAAAGGAATTTATAGAATAAAATTAAATTTGAATCCTAACTTATTTAGAGATAAATTAATAAAGATGATTTGATTTTATCAACTCCGTTAATTTGAATTTGGTTAATTCGATTAATTTAATTAATTCGATCAATTCAATTAGATAAATAAATATTTAATAATTGACTCTCAAAATTATATCATTTTAATTAGATAGATAATATAATTAAAAAATAAAAATATTTCAATTTTTATTTTAATTAAGTAATAATTAATAGTTTCAGTTAATTTTTATTTTTGTTAAAATCGATTAATCATAAATTTCTATTTGACTAGTGGATTAATTAAATTTTATTTTTTTTTAACTTTGATTCAATTAATGATAAAAAATAATTCAATTAAAACGATTCAGTTAAATTAATAAAATTTCGATTAATTTATTTTGATTAAAAGCTTTACTTAAGTTGACTGAATGCTTATCTCTAAAAAAATATCAAATTTAATCTTTTAATCCAATTTAATTTTTAAGACTGTAAAAAATAGTCAAATTTACTTTTTTAGAACAATTTAACTAATGAATTTATTTTAATTTTACAAATCAATGAATCGATTAAATTTAAAGGAAATATACAGATCAAACTTTTTAACATATCTAAATAAAAGTTTAAAATTCATAAAATCATTATGTCTTTTAACACGGTAAATTTATAAAATATATAGTATAACTTTAATCTGTTTAATATGAAAAACACATAGAGTTCATATCTAATAGAGTAATAAAGTTCAATTCTAAAATTTTCAAATAATCACACATTTAAGTTCTAAAAATCCTTAGTCAAGGTAAAATATATATATTTCATTTATTATTTTCTTCAATTCCATATATGATTAATTTTTTAATAAATTAAACAATCTGATTGTTATCTATATAAGGATTCTCATATTATTACTATAGTAAAAAATCATCGGTTAAATTAATCCAAATATTAAATCTGGTCTCGTTAATATTTAAATAAATTTAAAAATTAAATTAACATAAAAGGTTAAATCTCGCCTTTTTATCTCTCTAAATAAGTTCAGAATTTATTCTAAGAATTTATGATAATCATTATATTTTTCTTTCAATTAAAATAAAAAAAATCCTTATTTTCAATATTTTTTATTACTTAATGTAAATATTCTATTACAATTCATCTTAAGAGGGGGCGAGTTGTTATTTGGCAAAAACCCCATTCTACAATAGGCTACAGCAGCCACATGTACCAAATTGGAGAAGCAACAACAAACAATACAAATGTCTTCTCTAGACCACTGGAAGCAATAAAACTCTTCAGTAGAGTGATCGAGCTTTGAACTCCAATGCCGGATTCTCTAGCCAAGTTGCTCCAAAACCCTAACTTCACTTTAAAAACTCAGTTTTTCGTCTCCACGATCTCTTTTGTCTCTGAAACTCAAACGCAGAACTCGACTGCATCGTCAATGAGCACCTCGATCTCAAAAAATTTTGTAATTTTTTATTCCAATGTAGAATAATAAAAGCTCTCTAGCATAGTTGCAAAATGGAAATCATCATTGGAGATCGAGGCTGAAAGCATGGAACTTTAGATGTTATCTTTGCTTCAATTTCTATTTAATAGTTGTCAATGCAAATCCAACAACCAAGATTCTTTCCTGAGTAATTGGAACGGTTACAAGTGGTCGATTTCCAGTCATTTCAACAACCAAGATTCTTTCCTCTATAATTAACATTACAACTATGTATAATCTATTGGGTTTCCATTCAACTATAAATATTTTTACCAATTTGACAAAGCTACTCTTATTGTGTACATTCTATTGTTATTTCAGCCCATCAAACTTTCGAAGGAATAAAAAATATATATATATGAAATAGACAATTTGCATACGACCTCATATACTATTAAAATAATATTCGTTGGCATTTGGCAAAAATTACATTTCTTACATTGGCAAAAATCTTTATTTTTAAGCTTATTTTGCTGCGGATTTCAATTTTAATAAAAACCATACTGAAAATTATATGATGAATTTGATTTTGATTAAAATCGAGGAATTTTTTTGTTTTTGTTATTAGTTTAAACTGATTTCAGTGCAGCTCTAATTAAATTTATTAGTTTAAAATGATCAAACTGATTTGTTAGTTTAAAATTTATCAGTTTAAATTGATTTGTTACTAGTTTTTTATCCCTAAATTTATCTAGTAGGGTTTAAAAGTTAGATTTGATCTTTTAAGCCAATTTAGCACTTAAATTTATATAAAATAATTTAAAAATTAGTTTAATTGATATACATTTTAATATTTTAAATTAATCTCTATTACTTGATAATCGCTTATAAAATTTATACATTTTTCATATTAAATAAATTAAAATTATAATGTGTATTTTATAAATTTATTATATTACACGAAATGATATTTTTATTGATTTTAAATTTATATTTATTAGAATTGAAAAATTTTAATGTAAGTACTTTTTAATTATTTATACAAATTCAAAAGATAAATTGATTCAAAAAGTCAAACTTAACCTTTTTAATATTACTAAATAAGTTCAGAGATCAAATTAAAATTTATTCTTATTTTAGAATAGCAATTCTCTTATGAGCATTAAAAACCAACATTTACTAAAAAGGAATAATATTTAACATTTCATTCGTCTAAATAAAATATATTTATTTATATTTTCATATAAAATAAAAAAATATAATTAATATTATTTAAATATAAAATATTAAAAATTAATTTTTTTAATATTTTATAAAAAACTACTCGAAAACTATTAAATACTCAAATAGTTAATTTTACTAAAAACAATTAGCACCTAATTTTGTCAAAAAAAAAAAAGCAAAATCGGGCAACTAATATATCATTAAAGAAATTGTGATTTTAATTAAAAAATTTTATAAAAATTGAAATGAGTTTGAAATTCAATTAATAATTTGATTTTCTAAGCATTTCCTTTATAAGGTAAAATGTCGAGAAGGACTGCAATTTTTTTTCCCTTTAAACTGCTGAAGCCTGAGACAGATAAACAAACAATTTCACAATTGCTTTCACAGCAATTTCACACAGAAATGCTGATAAGTCATAATTAAAACTAAAACTTAAAGCACTTCGAACAGTGAAATCAGGCTATCAACATCAATTAACTAAGCAAACGAAGGAGAGATAAACCACATGAACATGCTTCACAAAAGAAGAAAGATACAAACATTTCAATATTAATATTTGTCTGAATCATGGTTATCAAGGAACGACTCAGCCTAAAAGCTCAAGCTTGTAGGGAGGCCTATAAATGGTTTATATTTGTAATGATAGTGCTAGACATGCACCAAGACTAATCCTTGGCCAATGAGTTTTGATAAAGCACATTGCACACCCATACATAGCTCAAATTACGAGAAAAAGCCGAGTGCATTGTATTTACCATTTGTTCATAGAGAAATAGTTACTCACAATGAGACTATTATGAGAAGATTCCAAGCAGCAGGTATTCCATGCTCTAAATCATGGTGATTACAATCATCTTCTTAGTTCTTACTATTTAACCAGCAAAAGCCACTAAGAATTGGCTCACCTAGCTTGGCTAAGTGAAAACACAAAAAACATTTTCTATGCACTTTTCATGCCCTTGTCAATCAGATTCTGAAATTTCTTGCTATTTGCACAACATAATTTACAGGTAACAGTTCTCCTCAAGCTTTTCACAAAAAATATACAGGAAAAATTCAAGTTAGGATACTTCAAGATTTGGGATTAAATCGTAAGGCACTTGATAATTTCAAAAGGACAAAATCTTTAATCACTTCATGGCAAATACAAAATAGTTTCTGTATTACTATCATCCAATTAATTTTAGTATGAGCAAATACCAATTGAACAAAATAGAGAACAGTCTGAAAATTTAAATTGAGTCAAAATATGAATGTTCATATGATGATATGCAACCTTATCAAAATACTGCCTTTGGTAAGCTTCTCTTTTTCCGAAGAAAAAAAAAATTACTTCCAAGATTCTAGCAGACAGCCAGAAGTTAGAAAAATGTTTCTAAAAAAAAGAAAAAAAGTGGAATATTGGCAAGATAATGGCATTTAAATAAACCACAAATTATGGTTTTCAAAGAAAACATAAGCTTCTCATAAGGAGATGCTGAAAGATGAAAAGGTAATTACCAGAAAAGACAGGAAAAGAAATGTGAGTATGATGCACTCTCATGGGTCAAATAGCTTACATGATAAGTGATAAAGAAACAACATATATCACCTCTAATAAGTAAGAAGAGAACAGTCAACTTTGCAACCATATATCGAAAGTATAACTAAATGAGACTTTCTTTCTTGTCTTCTGTTTTATATCAAACAAGGAATAGTCTTACCTTTCTGCAGAGTGCATTCTGCCATAGAGCTCTCAGTAAAGACTTGCCTTTGAGAAACACAACCTTTCGTGAGAGTGTGTAGACCATTTTGGAGTATACACCTTGCACTTGTAGAGAAAGCATAGCAAAAAGGAATACTCCAGATAACAATGTCATAAAAAACTGTCAACTTCTTATACCAAGCTTATTCTACACCAGACTCCTAATGCTTCGATACAACAAAGGTGAGGAAATCAAGAATTCAAGAAGGTTAAATATCAGGAAATTTTTCACATTTATGATTTAGCAACCATAGTATTGAAAGGACTACGAGCTATATCTGTTGCTTTTGATATCGAACTACGAAAAAAAATTTACAATTTCTTAAAATATTTGTACCTAACAATGTCATCTGTGCCTTGACGACAAGAAGTAGATATTGAAGGGGAAAGATAACAAAGAAGAAGAAATTCTTGATTGGCTAAAATCAAATTTGATTCTGCATTTATGAACCATTTCAAACATGGCAGAAAAATTAATTCAAAGGACACAAGCATACAGCTAATTTGTATTTGGGGGAGAGGGGGCTGGGGTGGGAAGGACGGAGAAATTAAAGAAGGATAGTTAGAATACAAAGTTCTACATCAGAGCTTCTCAGTTAATCTGATCATAAAATTATTGACTGCACCTTTGTCTAAAACAATCCATGAAGATTCAAACAACTCATGGAAGAACTCTGCTCCAATCTCCTCCGCTGCATTTCTAAATGCAACTCCAAATGCATTTCCTCGAACTGCACCAAGTCGTGGCTTTCCACAAACCCCAACAATCAACATCTTGTTTGGTTCTTGTGATAAGCACGCACAAACCAAGGGCTTTGCTCTTGCTCCTTTCTCTCTCAAGGCATCCATAATAAAATAACAGAATTTAGTCAAAGCCTGCGGGTATCCCAACAGCTTTGTGTCCACGGAATCCTCAACCTTTACCCATCGAAACTTCCTTCCACTTCTGACAGAACCGCTTTTTGTAATTGCTGTACTTCCTTGTCTAAGAATTGCCCGTTGCACCATGATTGCTTGTTGCATTCCAATTTTCAACTTATCAAGGTTGTTTAAGGACAATGCATCATATGCCACTCCAAATTGCTTAGAAGCACAAGAGCCATCAGAGTTCACAAATGACTCTAGCAACGCAGTAACTCCATAGACCACATCTGCGGCAGAAACCCTGGAGCTATATCCATGCAACCTCAAGAAACTCCTGTAGTAAAAATCAGTGAGCCCATATTCAGGTAAAAACCGTTCAAATTCATCTTTCATTTTTTGTTTAACTTCAAGATTCATGTACTGAAACTTCTGTTGGCAATCCACAAGTGCAAATCCCATTCTTGCAAGGAGAAGCTTTAGCTTCTTCATTCCATTGTCACTCCAGGTTTTCAATTTTGGGGCAATATATGAAGAACACAGCATTGAATCAAACAAGTTCCACTCCCTTAACAACATAAGCCTTGGTTCATCTTCATATTGAATCCTTGATGTTTCAGGGGCTCGAATTTTTGTTCCATCTTTAAGAGTCACCACAGAAACAGCCTCCAGATTGCCTGAACTGTTGATATGTTGCTCAAGCTCCATAACCCCAGCCTGGTACCTCTCATCGGTTAATCTCTCATGAACAAACTGATCAGTTAGGGAAACACAAGCTAACCAAAGCAATTCATTTGTGTTTTTCCTCAAGGAATGTGATAAATCGTACATCAAACATCCTGACGGCTTTCCATGGAAAGTACCCATATGATAATATTCCCTCTTCAGTTTCCTGAAAAGTTGAACCGGGTCATCATCGTTATCTTTAGAAACCCTCCGTCGCTTCCTTGACCCACCATTTTCTTCCTCTTCTCCATCACTTTCACTGTCCTCTCCTTCACTATCTGAACTATCCCCATGGTCATCATCACTATTCAACTCACTCGCATTTGCCAAAGCCGAAACGTCAAAATCATAAGCTAAATCAGCTTGATGTTCATCATCATGAGTATAAAGCACAATTACACTATCATTGTGCTCGCTGAGGTTATGCAAATGAATGGGGCGGTGACTATCAATTACAAAAACACGTGCTCGAGGGCCTAGATTGAGTAACCGCCGCAAATCACGCTGGCAACCCCAATTTATTAAGAGTATCGAAACGGGTTCACTTGAAGATGAGCTAAGATCAGAGCCTGCATATTTATGAATTTCTTGGAAAGAAGAGACGGGATAGCAAGAGTAACGGACAGAATCAGATTCAAGGATGTGGAAAATGACTTTAAGAGCACATAATGAATCAACATCAGAAGTTGAGGGAAAAATAAGTAGAGGAGACAGCGATGAACCAGAGACTGATTCTCTAAGGCGAGTGTAAAAAGATTCAACTCTTTGCTCTCTCACCATAATAATATCCAGAAGAAAGAAGCAAGAATTGGGTATTATCTCAAAATGCCCAAATTTGAAAAGAAATTGCAGAGATCAACAATGGAAGCTCAAATTTTACTCATTTTGCTTGCATAATTGCTCAATTAAGTAAACAGAATTAGGGGAAAATGAGAAAAGGCGGAATTCCGGAGAATGAATTGAATTGGGCCATTACTTGAAATTGTTCAAAATGTTAATCATACAATTTCTTCAAAAATTACCCAAAAAAGGATTCTATAGCAGCACAATTCAGCCCCAGTAGAAACTCGCAAAAACAAACGATAAACAAAATTTTAGAGAACGAGAGAGAGAGATTGCTAGGAAGAGCTAAAGATGAAGTACCTGAGATTTGTTGGGAAAAAGAAATCTTCTGTTCTTCTATTCAACTCTCGCATCCCAGAAGCCCAGATCTCAAAGAGAGAGAAAGAGAACCCCTTTTTTTTCCTAAGTTTGCATGAATTAAAGATTTAAGTTTTGAATTCACATTTAGTCTGTAAAATTTAAAAATTTCAATTGACCGCCAACTTTTCGCGCTAGCTTGTATTTGTACGGTGACGACTTGGCCTAGGGTTAAGATCACATGTGATCGACCTCAGCGCAATAGCTTCTTTTCCATTAGCACCGCACGCACGTAAATGTCTTAAAGGGGAGGGGGAAATTAATATTTCGTCCATACAATTTGGTAAAATTGACTATTTAACCTCTATCTTTGATAATGTATTATTTAGTCCTTATTGTTGTAATTGTTATATCTAATGTGCAATTCTTTTTCCCCTCTCTCATATGAAAATTATAAAAATTAATCTCAATCAAAACCTATAAATATATTTAAATTATAATTAAATAAAATGCATAAAAATCTGATTTATAAATAAATGTAAGTTTGTGTTTCCAATAGATATTTAACGAAAAAATAAAAATTTTTAAAGCAAAAACTTACCATTCCAACAATAGCAAACCACAATGATTAAAAATAATATATATTTCCAAAAGATAAGAATTCAATAATTAATTTCAACCGAAACTAAATAATAATTTGTCAAATTAAAGTACTTGGATACGACGATACAAATAGGATGTCGTCTCTTGTCTAATTACAACTCACAGCATTCAAATTTTTTTTTTTTTTTTTTTGGGTTTAATTATTTAAGATTTTTTTTAAAAAGAAAAGATTAATTAATTTTTTTTACATCCGATATTGTGCAAGATTATGCATGAAAGATCCTAGAGACGAAAAATACACTTTTGCAGATTTTACAACTTCTATCACTCCAATTATTCTTTCATGATATCCAGATCCCTGCGACTTCAACTAAACAAGAAGCATACAATTTGCACATATCAAGTACCAACAAGCAGCAAATTTGCAATCATAAGCTCCAATCGGGATTATGTTTGATGTTGCTTTTGAAAATTGCATTTTGACTCTCTGTTTTTGTTTTGTAACAAACGACTTTTTTTTCAAAAATTCTTTTGATTGCTTTTGGTAAACCATATTGGGGAAAAAGCTAAATGATGTAGCTTTTCCTGAACCATGGTTCATAAAATGGTTGCTCATTGGAAGCAACAGAAGACCTGTGAAAATGCAATCAGTGAAATCATCGACGCATCTCCCGGAATAAACAGGAGCAATACAAGCAATGCAAAAGGGAAAATATAATGTATGGATTAGAATAAAAGAATTTATATCTGGTTCTTTCCAGCTGAATATAATCGTGGAAATCAAATAGCATCCAGCAGTTAAGCAATCTAGAAACCAAAATAATAACAACAAAGACAAGACTACATTTTCAACAAGACACTGTTTCATAAAGGACACACTTATAAAGAGAGAATGTACTCAATGAAGTTACTCTGCATGAAGAGAACCTTCAAAGTATTTACAGTTCCACACATCTCATAATTCTTTTTCCACAAATGTATTCAGACATCATTTTCTGCCCCATGGAAAGCAGCAGCAACTCTGAAAAAATCGAAAAACAAATTAGAATAAGAAATAGAATTAACAAGTATATGAAACCAGACACTCGGTGATGGACAGACCATGATATCATACCTTCGAGCTATTGCTGGGGGTTGGTTTACGAGCGTAGCCCATGGATGACTCAGTAGGCATGCCAGGTACTTTACCTGCCCCAACTTGCCTTTCCTCCCTCACTTTGTTGAAAATGTGAGTGTAGCCATCAGCTGATGCAGGGTTATTCTCATCCCACTCACCAAATTTTGGAACAGCAGCACCTTTATCAGGCTGCCACACCAGAAATCACAGACAGGAGAAAACTTCAGCAGGATCAAGTTACCAAAAGAAGGGATAGGATGCGATTTTTTCTCAAAAGGGGAGTGTCAGGTTTTGAACAAAGTAAGCATTTTTTTTTTAACAAAAAAAAAAAAAAAAAAGAATTAGCACACAAGCAACTTCTGAAGGAGAAGACCTTTATTCAAATAAAAATGAGAAGAAAAGAAGTCACTTATTTACTACCAGATCAACATGCAGTCAATTGAATACTAAATAAAAATTCTGGAGAAGAGAGAGAATTACACCATCATCAGGCTTTGGTTTCAGTCGGGATCTTCCAGGAGTACCATGGCTACTATCATATCTTCCAGGAGTACCGTGGCAGCTATCATATGATGAACCTTTTCCTTCCCATGCAGGAGATGGATAACCACTACCTCTTCCTGAGATCTTGGCCTTTTGATGAACTGGGGACTGCTCTATGCTGTTCTCAGATCCAATGCTTTGCGCACTCCTTCCAGTTCGTTTGTTGGTTTCACCAGAGCTTGCTCCACGGCCTCCATAACGCTGGGGTACCAGCTCATTGCTACCTCTACGGTTCAGATTGTCATTTCGTGCTGGAGAGTCAGTAAAGCGTCTGAGGTCACCATCTTCCCTGCTCCTTTGATGCTCATGTGCTCGTCTTACAGCTCCCTGCCCTGTAGGATCCTCCGCTACAACTCTGCCTCCAGAAGGAGGTTCATGAGTAGGAGCTCCATAATCAGAGCCTAAATCAGGATTCTCTTGGGGGTCATTTGGATTTATCATCTTCCCACCACCTCGGCCCTTTCGAGCTTTTTCAAAGTAAGCCGTATAAGGAACATTCTCTTCACTTTCCCAGTTGCCAAACTTCGGCACATGTGTGCGTTGCTGCCACAATATTAAGAGATAATTATCTTTCACAATACCATCCATAAGAACAACTGAGTTTTCATCAATGAAAATTTTAAAGTTCATTCATAAAGTGAAAAGATAGCGTCACTCAGTCATGGGGTTTCCTTTATATGCAGGCCTGCAGATATAGACTGAATCAAGATGTTGTATAAACCAGAACGATGGCAAGATCCAAATGTTCAATTTCACTTCAAATATGCGAAAATGAAAGAGGAAAAGGAAAATTGCACCACAAAAACCATATACTTCCATCTCTAGAATGAAACAGACCATATTGCATCGACATGCTATAGATTCATTCCTTATTTAGTGGTTTAAAATTAGATCAACATTCCTCCGCAAGTATTAGACATACAACAACTTAAACCATACCCACAGCAAAACTGAGGCAGGAGTAACTTATTTGCTACTTAACAAGGTTGCAAACCAGGTGGAAAGTAACAAGGAAATGCATAATTTAACATGGAATACACTTTCAAGCATCTTACGCTTGTGCATGTAAAATGCATATATAGATGTGAAACCAACAAGTTTTATACCAATATTCTCTGTTAAAAGAAGTCTTCTTTACTCTTTTTGAATAGTTTACCAGAAACTGTCATAGAGCGAATAAATTAATAATAAATTGGGTCCAATATGGAGAATTTGATGGATATATCTATCCCAGGCACCTGAAAACATTTTTGAACTGCAAGTCAAATCATTACCTGTGATATCAGAAAGAGTTAAGGTAATAACAGTTAAGATGACAAAGTTATAACACTTCAACTGTAAAACCTTATTGTCACTTCACTGGTGCAAACTTAGGGTTTCCACTTTTAAATATTGCTAACAACTAGAATCACAATTGTACAACCAGTGTGAGGAAATCCATGAAACATAGGAAAGCTTGAAAAATGAGTCAGAGAACAAGACTACAGCAGTTTGAGGATGCTCGTGCACTGTAAAATGAGATTAAGTCCAATCACTTTCTAAGAGATAACTGGTCTGTCCATATCATCCATGCTTCACATTAGAGAAATCAGGCATAGTATAAAGATGCATCAATAGGGTTAAATGGATAAACTTTAACTTGTGAATTGAAGCTCAAAACATATTGCTTCACTAGAAAATATAGTTTTGCTTTCAAGCAAACCAGTTCAATATTTCCATTTGACCCCTTCTACAATTGTTCTTTTGGTTTCCTGCCACTTACTCGATGCTGTTTTCAATCATTGCTAAACACTTAGCAACATGACCTACTATCTATGATAGGAATATTGATCAGAATAGTGTTCACTGATTGATTGAGGGAAGCACAATGAAATCACACCCAAAATTAACAGAAAGAAAATATGTTACTAATTCCATACTTACTATGGATGTCAAACCAGCAATCCTGGAACTTACTCTCGTTACTTAATCTTGTCAATTTCACGCATGATTCCTCACCTTGAAGTGGTTCAAAAAGTTTAAATAACTTCTTATGATCACCAGCTGTGTTTCTTACATTTAAAGCACTTAACAAAATATACCTATCTTCAAGGCATGGGCCTGAAAATTCATCTTTATTTAGAAATTACCACCTAAGAAGAGAACCAAATGCTATCTTGTTTAACAATTGGAAGAAAGTTTTTCTGGAGAGGGTTCCAAAGGACAACTAAGGTGAGAAACAAGATTATAACAAGTTGTTCTGTGAATATCTATAGACTATACCAGTTAATCCTCGTAAGGCCTATATAACATCATGCTAGACGGAAAGATATGGAAAAGGCAAAACCAAGTGTATAAGAGAGCATTTGTAGATTCTACCTGGATAAAACACCAGCATCCAGAACATAAAGTTTTATGGGAGAATGGTCAACGTACAACAAATGCCACCTTTATATACCTTTGTGGATTTAGTATTTTAGTCGATCTGGGATTCTTAAAACTTGTTTACCAGGACATAATAGAGAGAGCATGAGTGATTTCAATTGTCTACACTATACACTTCCCTAACTAACTAATATTCACAAATAAGCAAGGGAACAATAAAGAAGCTACTATCACCTCAAATCCCTAAACAACAAATCAAAGCATCATTTCTTTTACCAACAAAGAACGGTAGTAAACCTAGTCTTCATAGCCCTTGGCTCCAACTGTGAATACAGAAACTTAAAGGAGCAAAAGGAGCATGTTTGTCATGTTAAAAGAAAGATGTATCAAAACAACATGCCATTTGATCTTGACAAATGAACATGAGAAAACAATCCTGACCTGCATTACACCATATCATACAAGGAACACAAACATGCTTGCTCCTCAATCCCTTGAGATAATACAATCCATATTCTATAAAGAATTCATGTCTTTAGAGCCAAAAGGAAGACATAAAATAAAAGACATTGATTATCGATTTTCACAGTTCTAGCGAGTAAATACAAAAGGTTTAGTCTGAAATTGAAAAATGAACATAAGTTAAACCATGCCATTTGCAACTAAAAACTTACATTTGACAATCCCAACATCACAACAAAAACAGTTTTAACCCTTCGACAACATAACACGTGGTCGACAACAAACAAAAACAAAAAGCAAATTTAGTTTTCTGACATAAAATTTCAAATGACATTCTCCTGTGAAATCAGCAGTCAAGCTCCTACATAATGGTGAAAATGCTCAACTTCAATTTCAAAATTGGGCAAGTCAGCTATCACATTGATAAATTTGATGAGCAAAATCCTATATCTCATACTGCATAAAGGTCACGGAGAAAAATAAAACAAAATGAAGTATTAGTGCATCTTATCATTTAGGATGATTATAGAGTAAGCATTTGAAGAGATGGCGAGTACCTTGCCAAATTTAAGGTGATTTGGTTATTTTTCATCTACCATTTCTTAATGATGTTGAAATCCACCTAATTTTTATAAATTTCTATTCTAGATTATTTCCACCTCACATGATTCCTTCACATGCTAATACATCAACTGACAAAAACAATTTACCAAATAGCTTTGTCTTTCGTAGCAATAAGACGATTCATCAAAAGTTCACTCTTGTTATTCTAATTGTGCAGTTGAAATTCAATTCTAATTTCAGGCCGTACAATTTATATCGAAAAACAAATTAGTCAAAAACCCAGATAGTAGAAAATAAATTCAACTCCACAACAATTGTAACTAACAAAGAAAACTCAACATTGGTAATGCAAAATTAGCAGTACGTCGCAAGATCAAAGATACTGTATTTAGTCCTTAATAGTCAGAATAACGACATATTTTCTTTTCTTTCTAAGCAAACAAACAGCAAATATGAAATTGAACCAAAAGAATCATCAAAATTAAAGGGGGAAAGGGACAAAACTTACTGCCATTTGTCTCCGCACCAAGCTTGAAACTTGAAAGGAAACCCAGAAAACGAAACAACAATCTTTGAACAAAGTTAAGACTTTTCTAACAAAACAAGCTCCAACCTCCACAAAATAACCCTTCAACGACCCAGCAAAAAGAGAGCGAGAGAATTTTAAGTTTTACCCACACGGAGAGAGAGAGAGAGAAAAAGAGACTGAGTTTTTAGAGAGAGAAAGAGAGAGTCTGTCCAGCAAGACTTTTAGACAGAGAAAGAGCGTGTTTATAGAAAGAGGTTTATCAACCATTGACGGGAGCCACCGGTAATGTTTGACCTTTCTCTCTTCTTCTCATTCTCTCTGTAAAAGAAATAAAAGAAAAAGAAAAGGTCTTCAATTTTTTCCCAGTTCTAAGTGTTGCTCTCACCAAATCACCGCTTTATTTCTGTATATACTCTATACACGATATTCTGTCTTCTTTGTAATGTTTCGTGTTCCTGTTGTCAGAGAAGCTTCTACTGCTTCCACGCCAAATTATAACCAACAGAACGACCCAAATTGGAGTGGAAGAGGGGGAATTATATTATGGAAATAGTAATTGTTGTTGAATTTTTAATTTAATTGCCCGTTTCTGGTAGTTGTCTGTTAGGTGTTAGAGTTAAGTAACGGCGTGACTGTTAATGGCGGCTGACCATCTTAGGCATAAAGCTGCATTTGTCTTTGTCAGTAGTGAATAGTGTCGTCTTCGTGACTTTGTCTGCTTCTGTTGAAACATTTCGGCTGACCTTTCATTTTCTTTTCCAAATTCTCTGTTCAATTTATAAAAAAACTAGACTATTAATTCAATGAATTTGTTTGGTGAATCGTAAATCGATTTTCGGTTCAAAAGACAAATTAACTTTTTTTTTTTGTTGGTTATGGTTTGGTTAAAACATAATCTTACCGTATTAATTAAATTAATTTATCAAAATAAACATTAGGCATAATTAAATAATTCAGTGATTATAAATGATTCAATTAATTTGATTAAATTTTTATAATTATAAGCATAAGACAAAATATAGTATATTATAGTTAATTCTTAAATTATTTGTTATATTTTTATTATATTTTATTTTATTTTTAATAATTTTTTTAATTTTTATTTATTATTTTAATATAATGATTGATTATATATTATTTAATACGAATATAATATGAAAATTAAATTAATAAAATTGTCTTTTAACTACAAGAATTACTACTTTCCTAATATGTGTAAAAATAAAAAGTGTAATAGGAGAATTATATAAATACAATTGTTATTTAATTATAATAATTATTATTTTTTAAAAATGTGTAAAAATGAAAAGTGGATTATCTTCCTGAGATGAAGGGAATAATTGAAATTGTGAGTTAAAAAAAGAGTTGATGATTTTTGAAAAAAAAAATGATGATTTTATAATGTTTTGAAATATAAAATTCAATTTGCAATAGTCATAAACAGGTTTCTAAAACACCATTTGGAGCATTTCAAGAGTTGAACTCAAAGTTCTCTTGCACTTTAAGTGAGAATCATACCACTTCCCTATATTTCTCCTCATTGTTCCAACTCTTGAACTGATTCTTCACTCGCAATAGCCATCTCTTTGCTGTTATTTACCTTTCTTTTCCTTGTTTTTCTGTAGGTTTCTTCGTCCTACAAGGCTCTGTCTAGTGTTTATTCCCTTTTTTGTCAAAGATAGATCTATGGATCTACTCTTGTTTGGTGTAGATTTGTGCATGGAGTATCCATTAGAGGAGGTTTTGCTCTTATATCTTCATAGAGAGATCCTATTTGTCACTCTTAAGAGATTGTGACACCATGGAAGATTGGTGATTTGGAGAGTTTTTTTCTCCTTCTCACTCTTAACAGATTGTTTAGACAATTTATGATTAACTCAAATCTGGAGTTTAAAAATTTCTCCCGAAGTTCAATCTTTAAATCAAACAATGATGGTGATAATAGATGGGATGACGCCTATAAGTTTTTCATTTCATTATTGTTAATGTTTGGATTTAAATTTTTTTTAATGGTTCTTTATTGTATATTAAAATAAAAAAAAAAATGTGAATAATATTTTAAAATCTCAATTTTTAGTGGGTCTGCAAACTCGATTTAGGCAAATCTATTTCTGAATTCACAAGGTTGTAGTTTATTGCAAGTCCAACAATGTAAAAATGATTATTGATAATAATTGTCGGTTCTACCCTTTTTGTCTTAATTAGTTTGGATTACACGATTATACATAAGAAAATCAATTGAATCAGCTTAATTGGTCTTGATGTATTCTCTAATTAAGCACTATCTCACCTTAGTGACAAAATAATCAAAACGCTACGTGTTAGGCTCCAATATTCCCACGTGGCTCGTAACTTGTATGGTTCGAAGCAAACCAGCACTTGCAACCAGTCATCAACTTTACAAACAGCCATGCCTTCTTCCTCCATCAGTTCCGGTGTAAATTAATGGCTCTTACGTTTCCCTGCTACTTTCACATTTCAAAAGGTATAAGCTCAGGATCTCTATATTCATGTAGAGGAGGAAGTTGGAGGACTGTTGGCCAGAAACGACATGTTGTTAGGAATGAGGAATGTAAGGTGCAGTGCTGCAGTGCTTCTTCAACCTCATCAGCTGCTGATCAAGTTTTGGTTAACGACATAAGAAGAAGAAACTTTGAAGAAGATAGGGAAGGGCGATTTGATCATTTGGTTAGTGAGTTTGGATGGAAAGTTAGGAAATTGGCTATGGATGTACATGAGATGAGGGAAGTCGCCCAAATTCAAGCTGAAGCTTTCCATACACCTTTTGCCATTTTTTATGATCTATTTTTCCAATTCTTCAAGGTTTTTTCTTCACGTTTATTTATTTGTTTTCACTTCTTGGTTTAGGATTTTGGCTTGTAGATTTAAAATTAGATTACCGATGTTCTTTTACTAAAATAAAAAATCCACAGGCTGAAGTTCTTTCTGGGCTTCTTTACAAACTCAGGAACTCACCTCCAGACAGGTAGTCCTTAATCTTCATCAATAATTAAAATGCTATTTTAGTACATAAATTTATTATATTGTAAACGTGATTAATTATTCTATGGACACCAGAAAAAAGATTGGAACTTTTTGTTCAAAACAGGGAAAAAAAAAAATCTCATTTTTGACACATTCACATGCATTAAGCTTCCCAACTTGCAAAAGAAAATGGGATTTAAAAGTTTTCTTTTTCTTAATATTTTGATAGGTCAAAATTGGTGATTTGGCTGATTCAACAGAGAACATGATGATTAACTTAAAGTTTAAACAGATATGCATGCTTGGTAGCTGAGCCTGCAACTGGTTCTTCCAATTCTCAAGGGAATAAACTTGTGGGTGTTGTGGATGTCACAGCATCTAGGGATGAAGATGTTCTGCAACATCTCAGTGGAGCGGAGGAGTATCTTTATGTTTCAGGAATAGCCGTTCCCAAAACTTTCAGGTTTTATTACTCTTCTGTTTGGAATAAATGAATTAACTTAGTTATGAATAAATGGATATTGACTTTTCAGAGCATTCCGATTAATTTTAGTAATAGACTAATATTTTGTAATAATGATTAACAGGAGGCAGAAAATAGGGAGCGTGTTGTTAAAAGCATGCGATTCGCTCTCCAATATATGGGGTTTCAAGTATCTCGTTCTCAGAGCATATGAAGATGATATGGGTGCTCGCAGATTGTATGCAAAATCTGGTTACAGAGTTGTTTCCAGCGATCCTCCATGGATGACTTGGATTGGAAGAAAACGACGCGTTCTTATGATCAAACAGTCTAATTTGTCGAATTAACATTAGTAGTTCCCCTATCACATTTTGTAATCTCTGCATTAGCATACTTATTTTGTAGAGAATGCAAAGTGATTCAGTTGTACATCCCTTGTGTTGATATAAGATTACGAAACTGTTCAGCATTAAGATTAACATTGCTTTTCTGAAGAAATAATATTTTTGAAATACTAAAGGAGAAAGCAAATTGGTATTATTATTTCTGAGCTTTTATAACTAAAACATATATATTAATCTAAAAAACAAGCTTTTAAAACTTCTGATTAATATTTTTAAATATGGTATGTTTCTTATCAGCAACTACCAAACAAATGTAAGCATAACAGAGTTTTGTGAGCTTGAGCAAGCTCCACAGGCATCAAAGAAGTATGGAGGAGGGGAAAAAAACATCATTATAAGAAGAAACCACACTGACAAAACACCCATTAAAATTTACTGTCTACAATAAAAAAAGCTTATATCCAGAAACTATCTCAATCAACTGGAAAAAGAAAAAAAAAAAATGAAGGGAAGATCTCCTCAAACAAAAACATTGAAAATCAGTATGAAAGAGCTGAGCACTAAACCCATCAATCTTCCTCTAGGTTAATGGAATCCCCAAATTTTCCATATAAGATCTTCTTTAACTCAGCCATCTGAGCTAGGAGAGAATCCTTCTCTTCCTCGAGTTTTTCCAAGTTTTTACTGGTTACCTCTTTCATCTCTTCTATCCTGGTCTCAACTTCTTCCTTTGGAACATGAGCAAACACTTCTCCTATTTGGAAACGAACTACCTCCTCATCAGTGAGAATTAATTCATTGCTTGCATCCTCCAGATTCTCATTTGTTTCCTGAAGAAAGAAAGCCTTTGATTTATAAGAGAAAAAATGACTTGGGAATGGCAGACTTCACCAAATAAAAGTAACTAAATTTGGGATTAATCTGCCCAACTAATTCAAACTAATAAGAAAAAGAAGAGTAACATATTACTTGGTGAAAATCACCATTTTCCACCAAATATACAACACTTCCACAAACCTAAATCTTGCTAATCCTATTCATGTGTTTGTAAAGCCTAGAGAAGATTGTTCACTTAATTCACAATTACCAAGTATTTCAATATCACCATATTTATGTGGTTCAATCAAGAAAAATTCAATTTTGATTGGCATACTCGAAATAAGAATTCAAGATGAACTCAATCAGCTTACATTCATGAGTTGTTTCTGATGCCCAAGCTAATCCAAGAGTAATCCATCCCTTTAGTAACGATTGATACCAAAACAAAAACGAAGCACTTACTATTCACAATGAAGATGAACCATAGCTAACCTTTTTGAAGTCAATTAACAAAATGAAATTTACAGATTGACCATTCTCACCAATAAAAAAGTGAGCAAATACTCAAAAAAAAAAAAAAAACCCCACAAACCAAACCTAACGCTAGAATTATCCTCAAAACCTTAACTAATAAAAGCCACAGTAGAGGGAAGGAGTGATAAATACCTTTGCAATCTTAATTTCGTCCTCAAGCTCGTGAAATCGGTTGTTCAATCTCCCAAATTTGTTGATATTTTGCTGATCCTCCCAAGTCACCTCCGTCTCAGATCCCCCACCCTTCACATTCAATACAACTCGTAAAGAAAGATACTTGTTTTCCTTTTTTAAGAGAAACGATTAAGCATAGTAGAAGATAAGAGCACAAGTAGATAGTATTATTAGGGTTTTTGATTACCTGTTGCATGTTTGCCTCTGAAATTTTCCAAAGACAGAAACTGAACTTTCAGTTCAATCTCAAATCTCCAGACACTCGCACCTCCACCCCTGAGTTAAACGGTGGCGCTTTGCTGGCACGTGAAGTTACTACTATGAGCCTCGTCTTTCTCTTATACCTTCCACGTACAAAATCTCAGACAAAGGGCAAAATTGTAAAAGGGGAACCCAAGGTTTCAGTACAGGTCTTCAGCATAGATTTTCTTTTTTGAAAAAAATGAGCAAGAGTAAACTGGTTTAGGCAAATAGGTTAATGAAGCTCTACTAAAGTTTTTTTCCTTTAGTATTGAAGATTATATATTTTGACATCAGTGAGATTCCTTTTTTTGTTCTTAAATATTTTTTAATGATTCGAACCAATAACTTGGCGGATGTATTCTGTAAATTTAAATGTATGATATCAATCGGCCACTTCTCATTATTGATTTACATTTAGTAAATCAAACTAAGTTAGGTTAATCTTCAGAACAAGAGATCATTATGCATCATTTTGCAGTTGGAGATCAAATGAAACAAAAGATAATGTTAAATGCATCCTGCCAAGGATCTACCTACCGTCTGATTTTCATCTGCAAGTGCCCAGCAGATCGACCCATTTCATCACATAAACCAGCTTAAGCATCCATAGTTTTGAAGAACTTTAGCAACCACTCCATGCAATTTGGATAGCGAGCAATAAGTAATTTGATACAAAGAAACAAACAAGAGGGGCAAAATAAAGTTTATTTGTAAATTTATTTTTTAAAATTTAGTTACTTTTAATATTTCATATTAAAATTCACTGTGTATCATTAAATAATTTTTAAAAAATCTTAGTACGTTATAGTATAAAGAAACTAAAATAGTAAGAATTGCATAATTCATCATAAATATGTGTCTAGTCACAAAAATTGTATTAATATGAGTAATATATTATTATTAATTATCGTTATTATTTAAATATTATTTAAATTACTCAAAGTTTTTTTTCTAAGTACATAATTTAATCTCTGAACTTTAATAAAAAAAATTTATAACATTCTGAATTTTAAACTGGATCTTGTAGTATTTACACTTCATTTTTTGTGATAATTTCATATTAGCAACAATAATTTATAAGATTTTTAACTTTTTATATATAAAATGTTAGTTTGATATATAGTTACTAACTATTTTGAAACAAATTTTCATATTTTTCAATTATATAATACATGTTTAATCTGTTGAAGTTTATAAGTGCAAGTAATTATGGATCAATTTAAGGTGTTTAAGTGCAATTTCATAAATTGAAATATTTAATGGATTAAAATAAAAAATTAATGGTATTATAAAATTTTTCTCAAAAGTACAAAATTAATGTTCTGTGGTAAGCCAAGTTTTTTTAATTAGTGTAAATAAGACATTTTTAAATTCTAAAAATATTATGATGCTACCTAAATTAAAGAAAAATTAGTATTAATTAATATATGTTTGACCAATCCTTACTCGCACTCTAAGGGAAAAGGGCTGATTGCAGGGAGGTGCTCTTTACAACTAAGCTGTCCTATCTAGTTAAGGGAGGAGTGTCAACCACCCTACATCAAATAATATTGATTCTCCATGTTTAATATATTTCATGATCAATAAAATTATTTAAATTAATATAAAAAATAACCTTATAATAAATATGATTAATATTTTTTTTTTTCCAAAATAATATATAACTTCAATCCATCCATTAATATTGATTTTATAGTATAAAAAATATAAAATTAATTTTGGAAAAAAAATGAATATATATAATGTGGTTAATATATCTATTTGAAAATTTATTTCCGTAAAACGGTAAATTTTGATAAAGGGATTCAATTACTTTATCCCTTTTGGACGTCACAATATGTATGTTTTCTTTTATGTAACAATATCTTGTAATAATAATTACCTTATTGGTTTTAATACCTATAACTAAATGTTTTAATGAATAATTTTTTTATTTTTTCGTTTGCAAAATTTCCACCATTGATGTTTAAACATAATTTTCGGACAGCTTCATAATTATATATTTTAATGGTCATTAAAAATTAATTGCAAAATAACTTTTTTTCAACTTCAATTATAACTTATAGTTTTTCTTTCAAAATTTAATTTTCTCAAATATCTCATATTAAATTTTATTCTTTTTACAAAATATTCTTCCCATCAATGTAAAAGAAGTAGAATAATAAGGATTTGGTGATTCATGTTAAATTGTGTTCTTAGTCACATAAATAGTATTGCTACATATATGTGATTTATTATTGTTAATCAATAATATTATTTAAATATCACAAAAAATTAGTCAAAATATTACTTTATCAGTGTAAACTATGACAATTTATACATTAAATATATTATGGATGGCATAAAAAATAAAAAATAAATTTATATTAATATATTAACATATTAGTGTTAAAAGATAATCTTTTTTTATAAAGAGATTATCTAAAATAACTTAGTTTTTTACAATTATATCTCATATTCTTGCAACTGTTCTAAATAATTATTGTCTTACTAATACTTCATGTTTTCTGAGATTTACACTTTGATATATTTATAATGCAAACTGCTTTGCTTTTAAATATATATATACACACACATTATCAAAGAATAACCTAATAAAAAATAATAGAGTATTTTATATTAATGGAATAATTTGATTTGTACCTATAGAGTGAGGATAAGTTGGTAACATAGTTGGAAGTGTAGAGAGAGTTCTTAAGTTCGGTTTTCACTAAATGCACCCGCATAAGACAAAGAAATTTAACTTTAATTAAGCTCACTTAAATTGAATTAAGTGGTCTCTAATAACAAGGTTTGCATATCAATAATTAAAAAAAAGAAAAGATATGAACTTTTAATATTTCTCTGAAGCTGACGATTCCTTTTTTTTTCTTTTTATTTTAGGTGACATTTTTAGAAAATTAAAATAACATTCCCTCCGTTTCTTTTATATAGAAAAAATTAATTTTTATCAAGATTAAAAAAAATAGTTTAAACAACTTCTTTTGCTCTTTTTTTTCTAATTTACTCCTAATATTTCATATATTAATTTTTAAATATCAATGCATGTCTTAAATTATGTTTCAATCTTTAATAGTGTTTTAAATGCTTAGTTAGAATGAAAGGGATACGAACAGTTGTAAAAATAAAATTTATGCTTTGATCTTTGGGGATAAACTCATTTTTTATCTTTATTTAAAAAAATTGTGTGAAAATATGAAAATTTATATTCATTTAACCTTTCAACTGCCTTTAATTATTGAAAACGTTATTTAAATATTACACAACTTTTTTTAAATATTCGACAAAGTCTATAAAAACTCCTTTCAATGTGGTCGATTTGAAAATTTTGTGGATTTTTCTATTGAAACTCCATTTCAATTGGTGCTCATATGACCTATAGGAGCATATTTTTTTCTCCAACGAATATCGATGTAAAAGAAGGGGGCCTCTCTTTGTAGGAATAGCTTTCTATTCGATTCATTCTTCAAATTTTATTCACATTAAATGCTTATTTATAATTTTTGTTGTTGCTATCTTGAAAATCTTTTACACTAAAACTTCACAAAATGACTAAAATAAGAATAAAATAAACTTTTTACGTTAGCATAATTTTCAAAATTAACAAATTAGGTGAATTTTTTTATATAAAAAGAACATCCAAAATGAAAACTTTTTCAATATAAAAAGGACGAAAGAACAATAATTATTTCATTACTTTATCTTTGTTTAGAAATATACAATAAATTTTGCTTCAATGTCATTGATTAAAGGGTAATATAGTAAATTACTTTTATTTTTTTTATTCTCTGAAAAGGTAAATAACTGTCAGAATGGGGAGGAAATAAATAATTTCATAAATTTTACTTCCATTTTTTCCAACATTATAAGGATTGAATTTGGTGGAAAAAGAAAAAAGTTGAATTATTTTTCACTTTTATTTCCTTTCCCCCTTATTTTTCTCTCATCTACTAACAATGAAAAGTTTTTCTTTTTGACTTTCCACATATTTATTTTTTCTCTCTTTAGTTTTGGTTATTCCAAAACATTAGGGGAAGTAAAAGTAATAAAACAATTAACACTTGACATTGAGCGAAGCTACCATTACTTAGTTGAGCGTGAAGTCAGGGAAGTGTGCCGCTTAGCTAGCTAGAAGTCACAAAGCTCCACTTCTGAACTTCACAAAGCGAGCTTTCACCTATCATCTACTTTCAGAAATTTCAGCAACCTGTCTTTAGCGGCAACTTGTTCTCTCTCAAAATTACCTTTACTCTAACCAAACACTGCCTTAATATGCAGCGAGGCACACATGATACATAATCTCTGCTTCTGGGTGCTAATGCTGGTGTTACTGTCTTTTTCCGCATCCTAATGCCTTTTTCTTTTTCCTCCATTCCCATTGGATATTTTTCGCTTTTGACACATACCCATTTAGCCATTTCCTTCCTTTTAATATTAAGTCTCTAATCTCTTTTAGCGTGCTAAAAAGCAGACTTATTTGCAAAATTCACCTACCACTAATACTTAAACCTCTCCATTAAGTTTTAGTTTTAACTGGGTGAAGGAAACTCGTGAAAAGTTTGTGTCTTTTTGCTTAGAGGAGTTAATTTCACAGATCTGTGACCTTCAAAACCTAATTTTTATTTTTAAGGTAAAAACTACTTTTGTTAAGTGGGTTTTAAAGTTTTTCTTATAAGTTCGCATCCATTCCAATTCTTAGAAACATTTGAAGATGATCCAGCTGTTCTTAGTTTCATGTAAATCACTGTTGGTTTCAATGGAAAAATATTCTCTTTGATTTATGTCTGAATATAAGAATCTTTAGGGTTTAAAACCCTAGACCTTTTTCAACCAATAAAGCTAGCTCCTTGGTTGGGCATTTTGTTGAAGCAAAGATGATTCAGTTGCTATTCTTAGTTCTCTTTGCTGAGGGGGTTGTGGCATTCTTATTACTGGTGAAAATTGGTCCCTTGAGAGAGTTGGTGTTAAAAAGTTTGGATCAGGTAAAGACGGGAAAGGGTCCAGCTACTGTGAAAACTATTGCTGGTACCATGTCAGTGATTCTTCTATCAAGCCTTATGAGCATTGTTAAGATCCAAAACAAGGGTGCAAAGCTTGGCACCATGTCGCCCATGGATCAGGTCCTATGGAGAACCCACTTGCTTGAGGCATCACTGATGGGTATGATCCTGTTCTGTTTTCTGGGTTTTCTTTTGTTTGTTAGATTATTTAGGACTGTTTTTGTTACGATGCTTATGTTAAAGATTTAGATAGAGGAATCTGCTTTCTAGTTTTAGCTTATTGGGTAATTGAATATAAATAAGATTTCTGCTTTTGAGTAGACAGGAACTTTGATAATGTTCTATTACTTATGAGGCTAGAAGGTGGAAATCGGGGTCTTTTGGGAAGCAAGTTACTAAAAAATAGGTTTGCATGAATGGGAATCTAAGCTGCTTCTGTGGAACATTGTGCCTTTAGATGCAGGACATCGGTCACACTTGCATAGTTAAAAGAGCAAAGGAAGAGAGATGGGAGTTTATATAAGAATCATAGACAACTTTCTGTATCATTGGGAACCTATGGGATTTCGTAGATATTTGATTTGCATGGAAATTGGTTAGTGTAATGAGCATTTTATTTAACTATCCATTGAGTCTCTGTCATGTTTAACGAATTGAATTTTCCTTTCTTTTTAGCATTCAGATGTTATACCATTGTTTTAGATGAGTTTCCATGCCTTCCATTTGCCTTAACTCATTTGGCAGATTTATATTTCACCTCCCAGTATCTTGCAGAATATTAAAAATTTTAGATGAAGTTATTTGTGGCTGTTGCTGCTTTCTTTTAGTTGGTGTAAGTGCATTTTTATGAAAGTTTTGTCAATGGAGTATATGAGTGAACTTTCTCAAGTGATGGTGTAAACTTTAATCTAATATCATTCATTGGGAATGCTAAAAGATTTTGGAGTTTGGTAAGGTAAAAAGACAGACGAGAGAGAAGGAATAGTGATATGATCAACATTTTATTGCTTCCAGAGGTAGACTTTTCTTTTGGGATGAGAGATTGATATCCTCTTACACTTGTGTATACATGTTTATCTTAGTAATATAAAGGCATTCAATCCAAATTTGGTAACCAAGTTATGGCCAATGATGGTCACATAAATGTAATTATAAGCCTCCAAAACATAGGTAAAACTTGGCAGCTATTTTCATCCTTTTGTTTGTGGATTCAATTATCTTATTAAGCAAGAGCATCCATTCCTACATTTGTTAAGGCATGACAAGCATCGTTTCTAACCTTTAGAAGTTAAACTTTACTTAGATTCAAATGTCATAACATATGAATTGAAGCAAAGGATATGTGTTTGAATGTTAAAGAAGAGAAAAAGAAGGTTTTTCTGTTCTCAGACTTTCCAGATGGTGGATTGTCATAACTCTTACGTTTATGTGGTCTAGTCTTTTAAAATTACGAACATGTCTCTTTTACCTTGAGTTTACATTTGCTCTGCAAGAGAAGGTAATAAGCATCCTGTTTCGCGCTTTTATTTTTATTTCATTTATGCTGCAAGAAGTTTTGCTTATTAAAAGCCTTTGTGAGACATCCTTTGCATGCTTTGGGCTGATGTTCTTCCTCAATGTGAAGCTCTCTGTTCCTTGTAACACACACAAATGGCACTTTGCATACCCTTCAAGGGCCCTGCTCTTATCACGTAAAACTGGAACTTTGATTAATCAGATGCTTTCCCTTATCAACTGAAAGCATTTGGTTCTCTACCATCCAATGACCTGATATAAATCAAATCTGAGTGTCACTCAACTTCTATCTAATAATACGAGTGGTGTTGATCTCTGAGTACTTTCAAGCTGATTCCAATGGCTACTTATTTTTTCTTAAACCATTCCTCATTCTTTAAGTTGAGTCTTTATCCCTGATGGCTTGAACCTGATCTTGTAGGTTTCACTCTCTTTCTTGGGTTCATAATTGATCGAATGCACCATTATCTTACAAAGCTTATTAGTCTACGAAGTAACATTGGATCTTCTAAAGAGGAGGTTGAAAGGCTTCAAAAAGAGAAAATGCAGCTTAAAGAGAAGGAAGAGAAAGCTTCCACCGAAATAAAGCGACTACAGGAACAAATTTCTACCCTATCAGAGAGTTTGCAGAAGCTGAAGTTGGAAAATGAAGAGAAGGACAAGCAGATTGAAACTGCCGAAGCCCATGTTGTTGCTCTTCAGAAACAATCTGCTGACTTATTACTTGAATATGACCGTTTGTTAGAAGACAATCAAAATCTTCAGGCTCAGGGATACAAGAGCTGAGGATCTGCGGTAATTCTGGTTTTAAGTACTTTTGTTCATCAATGGTGTTGCAGAAAACATCTTACATTTGATGGAAATGAAATGGCCACTAACCAGCACACATTAATTAGGCAGATGGAGGCACTAGCATCATTTCCCAGAAAGCAGAATACAGAGTGGGTTCAATTTACCAGGATCAGAAATTTTGTTATTTACATGAATCTTGAATCTTTGGCTCAACCATCTTTTTGTTGTTGATAGTGACTCCCCTTTCCATTCAGTTTTTTTTTTTTTTTTTCAACCGATATAGTTTTGTGATTTAGATTGTTGATGGGATTCGTAGTTTTGAAATCGGTGATGGATAGTTGGAATTTTGCCAAATTTTATTGCGGTTCCATTTTCTTTTTATATTAGTGCCTGGAGGTCTTCAAAAGAATGGTGGACTGGTAAAATCATAACCAGATCAGGGAATGGACGGAGTAGATGACTAAGATTTTTCCTTTCATCGTCTGGAATTGTTAATCAATGCTCAAAACTTGAGCAGAATATCAATATTATGACTTTAAAATTGCATGATGGGGGTTAACCAAACGAAAAAAGTATTGTTGGTTTCTGCAAGATGATATACACTAATGAAAATCTCTCATTCGACATGGTACTTGGTTCATGTTCATTGCTGGTGTTGCAGATACTTAAAAAATGCTTCACTACACTAATGTGCTAGCTTTTTCTGCCTTTTTTTTTCCGCAGTTCGAAACAAATCTGAGTACAGAAGTGAACTCCACACATCTGAAAATTCTACAGAAACTCAAAGACTGTAAGCACCTGCAAACACATGCAAATACATTATTGCTGTGTTATAAAGTCCTAGTCATCAAAACGATGGGGAGAAAATCATGGAACCAATGAAAAAATAGGCACTTTGACATCAACTCACAGGAACCTATAATGCCAAATCCTGCTGGTTCTGAAAGAGGATCCAGAATGATTAGGCACGTGCATATTTGTAGTCATGGCCTATATCCTGCTTGATAATTGCTGGCAGAGTCATACAAGTCCCAGGGAACAAAATTCTTACCTCAGAAACAGACTAGAAAGATGGTACATTTTTTACAGCAGTTTAAAGTAAGTGCTTTTTATTTGCATGGCCTTTTATCTTCCAGGCCTTTTGCCGCAAAGCTGCAGTCTCAAAGTCAACAAATATTCCGTCACTTTTTATCTTGCAGTCTCAAAGTCAACAAATATTCCGTCACTTTTTATCTTGCAGTCTAGAAGCTCTGCCTCTGCTGTTCCAGTTCCAAAACTATCCTCCGTCCTCAGCAAAACGCCCACCAATCGGAGGTGGGATCTTGGAATAACAGCTATCAAACATATTATTGACACCTTCTGCACGTGGAATTCATTTATATACAACTAGCCTTCTAGGGAAATCTCTTCACTCGATGGGAATTGCAAGGATGAGGGCATAAGGTCTTGAAAGTTTTCTGTACCTTGTTTAGTGCTAATTCTGATAAGAAACATAAGCTCCATAAGCAGCAACTGTTAACGTGATTGGAAATTACGCTTTCTTCAACAGGGGACATAAAGTGGTACCTCAAAAGCATTGATCTAATTTGAGTTGATTGCACCTTGTGCTCCAAATTTTTGACGATTTAATCAATCTTTCTTGGGCAAAACAGAGGATATCTCAAAAGGGAAAGAGAATGGGGGAATCCTGTATGACTTCATGAAACATGAACTGTGTCTCCGGGTTGCATCTGATAGGTCCCATCTCATTATATAAAATATCCAATATTTGCAAGGTGTCTTCACATTGATGGTGGTTCTTGTCTTCCATTAGAAAAGCTTGGTGCTTGCCGTTCACTTCCACTGCACTATAACCAGGTATTTTCCTCATTCCTGTGTTTTTTATGATCTTCTTCAATGCAGCTACCTTATCCCACTTCTGGGCCACGGAAAAAAAGTTTGAAACCAAAACATATATTCCCAAGTCATCTGGATTAGACTCGAGAATTTTCTTTGCCGCCATTTCTCCAATCAACAATTTTCTGTAATTATGACAACCTGACAAAAGAGCAACCCACATGGCAAGGCCTGGTTCAGTGTGCGTTGATTCTATTAACTGATAAGCTTCTTGCACTCGCCCTGCCCGGCTCAAAAGATCAACCATACAAGCATAATGCTTCTCATCTGGTTGGAGCTTATATTCATTAACCATGATATGAAACCAGTATTGACCTTCTTCTACTAGTCCCGAGTGGCTAAAGGCTGAGAGAAGAGAAGCAAAAGTTGCATGATCTGGATTTAAGTTTGTTTCCCTCATGTTGAGGAATAGTGAGAGAGCTTCCTTTCCATGTCCATGGATTCCATAGCTTGAAATCATTGCATTCCACAGTATTAAGTCCTTAGATTCTATCTGATAAAATAAAGATCGTGCACAAGAAAGTGCTCCACATTTTGCATACATATCAATCAAAGCAGTACCTGAAACTTGCTCAAAATGGAACCTTCTAACGATATATCCATGTAAAGATTTTCCCCATTTCAAATAACCAACTTGTGAACACGCAGAAAGTGCACTGATAAGAGAAACAGAATCTGGTCTGAATCCAAAAGTCTGCATCTCAACCAACAATGCAACTGCCTTCCCTGCAAAACCATTTTGAACAAAGCCAGAAATCAATGCTCCCCAAGAAACCACAGTCTTATATTTCATCTCCTTGAAGACAAGTGAAGCAAGCTCCAATTGTCCGTTCTTGGCATGCATATCCACAAGGCTAGTTTGAAGGAGGACATTATCCATGCCTATTTCTCTCCTAATTATATACCCGTGAACAGAAAGACTCAATCTTGAATCCCCAATAGATCCACAAGCCTGAATCAACCCCACAATTGCAATCCCATCTCCTTTGATCCCTTCCTTTTGCATTCTCCTATAAATATCAATTGCTTCCGATGCCTGCCCACTTTGCATAAATCCTATTATCATAGTAGTCCAACTTACAACATCCGTTTTAATCATTTTGTCAAACACCACCTTGGCTTTATCCATTTCCCCACACTTGGCGTACAAATTCAAAACAGATGACGCAACAAACACATCATTTCCATATCCAAAATCCATCGCCTGACGCCAAATTACCTCTCCTGCTCCTAATTCCATCAAGCTTGAACAAGCCTTTAGTGCGATGGTGAAAGTAGAGCTATCAGGTCTAACTCTCTCAGTTATCATTTCGTTGTAAAGATGTAAAATTTCAGTTGGGTTAATTCTGTTAGAATATGCAATGATCATGGAATTCCATGCATCCACGCCTTTTTGAGGCAATTTGTCGAATATATAACGGGCAGAAATGATGTCACCAATGCGTGCGTATGATGCGATTAGACGGCTAGTGGAGTTTGCATTGACGGAGAAACCAGTTGTGAGCATGAGAGCGTGGATTTGTGCAACGGATATTTTGTCTTTGCAAGCTAATAGGAGAGGTTTGAGGCGTCTTGGCCATGGAAGAGACCTCATTGATGTACTAGAAACCGAACAAAAAGAAAAAAGTACTGTTAGCAACTGTTACCGGTGGAAATGGAGGGAAACGCATTTCATGTCCGGGGATTTGATTCGAGTAAGTTTCTGGTGCTGTTTTATTAGAATTAAATTTTGGGTCGTTTTTAAGCATTATGTGCAATTCCTTTCGTCGTTCTTATTGAAAACGGCAAAAATAGCGAACGACCGAACAGTATTGGTTCCGTCGTTTTTATTAACAAAGTCAAAAGGCTAACTTACAACAACGGCCTTTTTTCGAGCGAGTATGTAATTGAATTTGGGAAAGGACAGTTGCGACCCCAACTACGGTGAAAAATCAGGCATAGTTCTATAGCTTCGATAGGACAAACGACAGAGTTTCACTTTTTTTTTTTTTTTTTTTAAGAAAGCATTCCACTTTATTCAAAATTATATAAAATTTAAATTTTAATATTTATCTGAGTTACGAGGCATCGACTCAAACAGTAATTCAACTTAATAAAGCAGTTCAAGTTAGATTCAATTAAAACTGAATTTATCAAACTCAAATATTTATAACAAAATATAAAATTAGTTTGCGATTAGCTTAATTAAAATTATTATTTTGACCTGTAAACTATTTCTAACTCTTCTATTCAAAAACCAAAAAGAATTGTTAATTATAAGAAATTAATACATTATTTAGTCAATTATTATATTTGGAAAGTATATAATTTATAGGAAAAACAAATAATTTTGAAACATTAAAGTTCAATCATATTAAATTGAAGATTATAAGTAATGCAATTAAATTAGATTGAATTCACAGCAAATTACATAAAATTAAAATATCACTGTAATTTATATCAAAATTAATCTATTAAGTACAGATATTACTCGCTTTGTCCTAAAAAGAGAGTCCGTCTTTTTTTTTGGATTTATCCCAAAATATAATCCACCTCCATTCTTTGCATTATAGTTAATTTTTAAATTGTCTATCATATCCTTATTAAATTTTATTTTTTTTTCAATAATTTTTATTTATTATTTTAATATAATAATTGCTCATATATTATTTAAAATGGATATAATATGAAAGCAAGTTATATGAATAGAATTATACTTTAATCGTAATAATTGTTATTATGAAAATGGACAGTGAAATATTTTTTTTTTGGGTGGAGGGAATATTTTTTTCTGATAATTAATTAATTTACTTTAATTAGAAAGTGAGAATTATATAAGAATAAATGCTCCCACTTACAACTTGGACTAATGGAGAAGCCAACAAGAATTAATTCCATTAAACAGGAAGCAACCATCTAGGACCTTTAAAACTGTAGGCCGCCAATTCAAGAAACTGAAGCTAAACCATGGAAGATCAAGAAAGCCCAGAAAATAAAAGTATGAAGAAGCTGCCTATTGCAGGGAAGAGAAACACACTCATCACAAGCGCTTTGCCTTATGTTAATAACGTACCTCATCTTGGAAATATTATTGGCAGTAAGTAACTAATAATTTTCTGCGGCTTTTTCTTTCTGTGCTAATTCTTTTTTAAGGGAAATTCTTGTGTTTATTGAATATTGTTGTGTATTTTGAATTCAGGTGTTTTAAGTGCTGATGTTTTTGCTCGATATTGCCGACTTCGTGGCTATAATGTCATATTCATATGTGGAACTGATGAGTATGGAACAGCTACTGAAACTATAGCTATGGAGGAGAATTGTACTCCTAAAGAGATCTGTGACAAGTAAGTTGTATATAAATATTACCCTGTTATCTTAATTTATCTCTACAACTTAAAGGATTGGATGAAATTGATAGTTATTGAAGAAAGATTGACTAGAATTGATAATTTGTAAAAAATAACTAAAACTGATATTTGTTTAAAAAGAAGTGGCATCATAACTTAAATTTTTCCTACTTATACCGTAAAGGTTGTTCATAATGATATTTGGGTGCATAACTTCATCTTTTGCTTCTTAGATATCATGCAATCCATAAAGAAGTCTATGATTGGTTCGACATAAGTTTTGACGAATTTGGACGCACATCAACAACTCAGCAAACTGAAATTTGCCAAGCAATTTTCAAGAAGCTAGTGGAGAACAATTGGATTTCGGAGAACACAATGCAGCAGGTATAATGTAATTTCTCACTATCAAAATTATTATCATATTGTTCAAATTTATCTCCAGTTCTTCATTATTACTCTTCTATGAACACAAAGTCTAAAAATCATGCAGCTTTACTGCGACAAATGTGAACGTTTCTTGGCGGACCGGTTTGTGGAAGGCACTTGCCCTACGTTGGGCTGTGATTATGACTCTGCACGTGGAGATCAATGTGAGAAGTGTGGAAAGCTATTGAATCCAACAGAACTTAAAGATCCTAGATGCAAAGTATAATAATGTTCACTCTCTCTATTGACATTTATTTTCGTTAACTTTTCTAATCTCTCCTAAAACATGTATTGTTCAATATTTAAGCTTGTCTTTGTTGATAGGTTTGTCAGACAACTCCAAGGGTTCGTGATACTGACCACTTGTTTCTAGAGCTTCCATTGTTGGAGGATAAATTGAAAGATTATATTGATGAGACGTCAGTCACAGGATCTTGGAGCCAAAATGCAATTCAAGCTACGTATGCATGGCTAAGAGATGGGCTTAAACCTCGCTGCATTACCAGAGATCTTAAGTGGGGCGTTCCGGTCCCACTCGAAAAATTCAAGGATAAGGTTGTCAAGTTTATTCTAGGATTGACTCCATTTTGTATTTTATCAGTTCCTTTTTCTATACTTGCATACCAAAAATTATTCGTTTCTCTTTTCCTTTTAACTGATTTATCTTTTTCCTTCTATCACAACGTGTTTTAGGTTTTCTATGTTTGGTTTGATGCACCTGTTGGATATGTATCTATTACCTCATGCTACACACCCGAGTGGGAACAGTGGTGGAAGAACCCTGAACATGTGGAGTTGTATCAGTTTATGGGCAAAGATAATGTGCCATTCCATACTGTAAGCATATTCTGCTCCCGTTTCTGAATGATTTTGACAATTGATTCTGAATATAGTTGATGATTTGGAATGTTGATTGAAAACTGGTATAGAATAAAGTTTCATGAATTATAAAATTAGTATGCATACGGGTTTTATTTATTTATTTATTTTTTATTGTATAGCTGAGGTCAATTTTTTGTCTTTCTGGTTGATATTTTGTCCAGGTCATGTTTCCATCTACTCTTATTGGGACAGGAGAAAACTGGACTTTGATGAAAAGCATTAGTGTTACAGAATATCTAAATTATGAATCAGGTATCTGCCTATGATGCTTTGATTCTTCAAAACTTTTGTTATTTATATTTAGTGATATTGCAGGAAAGTTCTCAAAAAGCAAGGGATTAGGAGTTTTTGGCAATGATGCAAAAGATACAGAACAACCTGCTGAAGTCTGGCGATATTATCTGCTAGCGAACAGGCCAGAGGTGAGTTCCTAAATCCTTTTACTGCACTATTTGGTTATTAAAAAAGGATTATGTTTCTTGGAAATATTGATGGATTTGTTTTCCTCAGATCTCTGACACAATATTTACATGGGAAGACTTCCAAACAAAGTTAAATTCTGAGTTGATAAATAATTTAGGCAACTTTATACATCGAGTTTTGAGCTTCATTGCCAACACTTCAGGTTAATGGCTTCTTGAAATGATCATATTCTTGACTGCCTCTTTAAGGTGTTGCTGCCTAAATAATAGTCCACAAAAACCTTTATATAACACTGTCAAACTGTTAATAAACATGTTTGGACATTCCTAATATGTTGAAAATCTCTTGATTTTGTTAGATTCTGCATAGAAATGGATGAGAAACATTTAATTTTATCTAGCTTTATTTTATTAGCAAGCTCATAGGATTTTTTAAATTTTAGTATCTCATGCCTCTTCAATCCATTAGTTTCTTTCCCTTAATAAGAGGTTGTCTTCTCCTAAATTTTCAATGATAATTCTTCTGCAGGAAAAGGATATGAAACTGTCATTCCTGATGCTCCAGGGGCAGATTCACACCCCTTGACAACGGCAATGGCAGAAAAAGTTTGTGCCCATGTGAATCAATATGTAAAAGCCATGGAGCAGGTAAATAAATGTAGTTTATGGCTAGTGATTAATTCATTTCATTCATTTCTAAATGACCTTATTCTCTCCTGTGCTGCAACCTTTTGCTAATAGGCTATTTTTGCTGTGACTTGATGCAGGTTAAACTAAAGCAAGGATTGAAATGTGCAATGAGCATTTCTGGTGAAGGAAATGCATATCTTCAAGTAAGCTTGTAAAAGCTTTATTTTGATATAATTGGTATAATTACTAAGTGTTCTTGACATCTTTAAATCACTAATTCCTTCTTCTTCTTCTTTCTTCCTTTTTTTTTTTTTTTGGTTACGGAATACAGGAAAGCCAGTACTTTAGGCTTTTTGAGGAAGATCAGGCTTCCTGCTCCATTGTTGTGAAAACTTCAGTTGGACTTGTTTATCTTCTTTCTTGCTTGTTAGAACCTTTCATACCATCATTTTCGCAGAAGGTATGGATTAAGCGCTGCAAAAATGGACGTTTCAGATATTAGCATAAACCTATTCAAGATAATGAAGATATTTATGTAATTAGCAATGTCAATAAGCTCTGTCTTTGTGTTTACACTCAAGGTATTCCGGCTGCTTAAATTGCCTCCAGAAACAAGATTTTCGCTTTCTGAAGAAGATAATTATCTTGAGAAGGCACACAAACCTTGGGAAATTATTCCTGCTGGTCATAAAATTGAGAAGCCATATCCATTATTTAAGAAACTTGTAAGTATGCAATTTTATCTTGGATTTTTCAATTCCTCTAGCAGCATTTTTTATGCAGAAGCATTCTGAGCCCTTGAACTTTTCATATTTTGTCTATTTGGGCCTTGAACTTTTATTTATGGCAGAAGTAACTTCATTTTGTTGCTTATCAGTGCATGTGTAGTAATCTGCAATGCATTCTTTTGTACAGACAGATGATGAGGTGAAATCATTCAAGAATAAGTACGGTGGAAGTGGAGGAGCTCATAAAGCAAAGAAGATGGCTGAAAAATTGAAGAAAACTCATATTTCTGGATAGAAGAACTGATTCGATTTAGTGAAATTTACCTTAAATCATATTGTTGTAGCAGCATTTTGAAATACTAATTATGAAAACTGTAAATAGGTACAACTGTCATAAGAACATGGAAATGGAAATGTATGTGAGTATTTGCTTATTTTAACAATTTTCTGGGGCTGTTACTAGTTCTAATTGTATGTTCTGAATTTGATAAAAAATCTTGTTACTTCTGTTCTTGCTAGAAATCATTATTATCTTGTTAACATTTTTATATTTCTTTTTTTTTTCGGTTCTTATTTGACTCTATGAAAAGTAACGGAAAAAATTAGTGAAAAATAATTTTTTATTTTTTAAATGAGCAAAAGCAAAATAAAACAAAAGAAAAAAAACGCCGTCTGTGGGAATCGAACCCACGACCACATGGTTAAAAGCCATGCGCTCTACCAGCTGAGCTAAGACGGCTTGCTGTTAATCGAATCGTAAATATTTATATTAAATTAAACCTTAATTCTACAATACTGAACTTCTCAAATTCAAACAAAGTGCTCCGATTGAAAATCGAATGAGTTTTGCTTGCTTCAACAATGGCTGAAATCTCAGAACCTCCGAATGCCGCCGAACGAAAATCTGAAGTACCTGAGACTCCCGAAATATCACCAGGAGATACCCTATCGGATTTCGACCCCAAAACCATGCGAACTACAAAACCCGGATTGAAGCGCATCTTCCTCACTCTCTCAGTCCTCCTCTCCTTCCTTCTAGGTCTCTTTCCTCCTCCTCCTCACCCTATCTATCAAAATAATCATTTACACTTCACAAAGTTTTCACTTACAGTAATGTTTTTCGCTTTTCTATTGTTATTTATTTTTTAATAATTACTTTGCAGGTTTACCATTCTTGTGGAAATCAGTTGAAATTTACCGATCACCGCTTCCATTTGATGATATGGAGAAACTTTCGAAGGAAATTGAATCCAATCCCTTGCAATTTCCATGCCATTTCCACGCCATATTCATCAATTCTAATTCTAATGTCAATCCACAGTACTTGCATTCTTCAATCCTTGCTCAAATGACCAAACTGAGGCCTCAGACTTTTCAATGTGGTACTTGTTCTAGTAATTTCAGTCTCTCTGTCACTGTAGAATCCTCCACTGATAGAGATTGCAAGCAATCTCTCCATGTTAATCCATCTTGCTTATACAAATGTGGCGTAATGCCTGCGGTTAATTTTGATTTGGGAGATGATGATGGTGTTGATGAGGCTTTGAAGTCTGTTTTGGAAGACAGTTGTTCAGGTTTTGGCGGGAAAGTGTATAGCGTTGTGGTGGTAAATCAGGATGACGTCAAAGGGGTAAGGGCGACAGTAGGGAAGTACAGGCATGCGTGGATTGTGGGGAGGGACTTAGAACCGGAGGCAACGGTGGAGAGAGTGGCGGAAATATTTGTGAAGGTTTTTGCTAATGGGGGCAGAGATGAGGGATCCATTCATGCGGAGTTTATGCCCGTTGGCGCTGATGGAAGGATTGTTCTATCCTTTAATTTGCTTAATGCAAATCCGGGAGATTGGATTTATGATTGGTAAATAAGTTTTTATCTCTCTTTTTTCTTTTTAGTCTTAATGGACTTTGTCATAGCTTTCTGTTTCTAGTTAATGGAATTTAGATGATCAATGAAGTGAAAGTGGCTTAATTCTCTCTCTTGTATTGTTATTTTTCGTTTGATAAAATCATATAGAAGCTTAATGATCTAAGTTTATTTGTTTCTTTAAAATAAGGTATTTCTACACCTAGTGAAGGTTATGTTTGTTTCTTGGGAGTTGTTTCTTTTGGAAATACTAACCACTGAAATGAACAGGAGTATATATCTTCCTAACAAAGCATCTGACGGGAAAGTTTTATTGAATATTAGTTTAAGTAGCCTGCTTAAATCAAGTTTCTTAATCGTTTTATGCTTTCACTTTCTAACTTTGAGATGATAAGATATTCTGTCAAATATATTTCGTTTATCTTTTCATAATGTTTGTGCATTCGATTTATCTTTATCCTGTTGTATTTGTAGGGATTTTCAGAGAATAGATGAGATTTTGTTAGCAACAGTGATTGAAGCATTGGAACCCCTAGCAAATATAAGTGTGGAAAGTCAGGTAATGAATCATCCACCTCATGCAAAATCTCGTCTCTATTCAATTCATTTGTAAGATTGTCGTTTTGATCATTGTATCTAAAATATTTCTTTTGTGTTTTAATAATCTTTCTTATGGATAGGTTTTGTACCACGCACCAAAGTCCTCATTTTCTTCCTGGGATGAAAAATTGGGCAGCTATATCTTCAGTGTGAAGGATCTTCCTTTCTTTGTATGTTTCTTTAAACCCCCGACTACACTTTGATATATAATGAGAAAAGTAGATAGATAACTTTGACCATTTCATTTATCTTTAATCTTGGAATTCAGTGGTGTAAACCCTTGGATACAGTTTCGTTTTGTGCTCCAGCTTACTTGACATCTAATTTTTAGAGTTTCTCAGTTTTTTCTTACTAATATTATCAACTATTTCAAATAGGTGAACTCAAACGAGTGGCATTTAGATACTTCTATTGCAGCCGGTGGGCGATCGAAGATATTGCAATTTGTGGTGTATATTCTTTTACTTTATCTCCTGAGTTCTTTCAAATTGAAGTATTTACCTTTTTTTTTACTGTGATATGTTTTCTCACTTTACCTGGCACTTCATGCGACCTAAACATCTGACTTTCTATCAATTTCCTGTACTTTGCCAAATCTGATTAATATTCTGAGACCAAACTTTGATTTAAACAAGTTTTTCATGATACTCGTTATTGCCATTAATTTCTTAAATATGTCTTTAGTAAAAGGAGAAATCCATCTTGTTGAAGGTTCTTTTAAGTTTGTGTTCTATCACTTTCTTTTTCAGATACGTACCATCTGCAAAGGAATGTCCTCTTCTTCTACAGCTTCCCACTGGAAAAATTTCTGCAACAAATAGCTTTATCTCTCCAGTGAGTTGTCATACCTTTTTTTGCTTGGTACTTATTGATTGCTGGTCTCTTATGAAATCATTGCCTAATGTTATTGAATCATTTCAAAATGGCTTACCACAGATGTGGGGAGGTGTTATGGTGTGGGATCCACCAACCTGTTTAAAAGATTCAGAAAATAAACTTCCTGGGAGGCATATAATATCCACTCAGGTTAGATGTTTATCCTAGACTGTCCAGAATGTTTCATTGCTTATAAATATGCCTTTTCTTGACAACTTTAGAATAAGTGTACCATATGCTGGTTCTCTTAAGCCTTTTTGCTATGTGTTATCTTCAAGTTCCATGTCAGTCTCGTTTTAATAAAGCATGTTAAACAACCATGTCTTTCATTCTATTTGTTCTATACTTTGTTTTTAAGTGTCCTATCTGTAAGTTTAAAAGAGTACTCTGAAGCTTGCTTAAAGATAATTGAAATCCTAGCTGAAGAAAGAAGAAATGCCATATTAGCATGTTATTTTCTTGACAACTGGAATGTGGCCATAGTTTTATAGAGGTACGTGATGGGCCATAACAATAACTCATTTGTTTACATAACTAGCTGACAATGCATTATTCTGCTAACTTTTATGGGAATACACGACATGCGCACACACAATCATCAAACTATCCCCTCCAACGTGTAACTCTCTGACACAATTGGACCCAACCTTCAAGGAACTCATACATTCCTCGTAGTTGCAATCACAAAGTCATGATGGCAGATTGCTATCTGTATTTGGGCAATTAAAGAGGTCTGTTTTGGGTCAAATAAAGTCATCTGTTAGAGATTGGGTGTAGGAATCACCTTGCACAATCTTAAACTTTAAGGTAAAACTTGGTCAAGTGTTGGGAACCACTGGGATGTGATGGTTGGAAGCTATCTGGAACTTCTGTTTTCGGGGGTTGGGAGACTGGAAGCCTTTATTCTAGAAGCTTTATGGTGGCTGCAAGTGTTTATATCATATCTAACTTGAACAGTCACAGAAGTGAGTCTTGGAATACCTTCCTGCAAGGGTAGATAAGGAGAAGACCCATGGCTTTCTAGGCTGCTATATATGTACTATAGGTTGATGTATTCTACATGCATGTATTCTTTGTATTAGGTATTTTGCTATTTTGTAATAAACTGAAAGAGTCATCGAGCAACACATAACAGTTATTGTATGTTTTGCTGCGATGTGAGCTTGATAAAGATTTGAAACTTGAGTTCAACTTGAAACCCTGTTTGATATGCTGTAAGTGCAACAATAATGTGTGACATATAGGGATTGTTTGTCACTCAACAAACCAATTATCTAGTCCAACAATTTGACATGGAAATGTATTTCTGTTAGAATTGAAGCAAAACCTGTATTTCTTATCAATCAATCACACTGGCTTTTATGACCGAGAATTGAGTTCTGTAAATAGTGGGCTATAATATGCTCTTCAATATGAGCATAGTTTTGGATTTGTTGTCCTATATAATATTTTCAACATTCAATTTTTTGTCAGTATCGGCATACATCCTGTCAGAGTTTTTAGTAAATATACTTTCTTAATTTGTTAGGAAGTACATGAACTTTGCAAATTCCATTTTATGAATAGTCCTCACTATTTGATTCATTTTCAATCTGGTGAATAATAATGAGAACATAAATATGTTGGCCATTTTGATGGTATTCTCCTTTGCTTTTAAAGAGCTGAGGGATGTGGTTCCAATGTGTGAGTTTGCGGATTTGATTGCAGTTTGTGGGTGGAAGGATTGTGCTACATCACTTTTTATTTCCCTCCTTGAAATGACTAAATATCCATGTTCTAATAGTGCGGATGGCTTCTTTTTTTGTTTCTGAAGTTTGATATATGCCCATTCCAATCAGGATCTTGAGAAGATTTTTGAAGTTTTCATGGGGCAGTTCCGGCAACTTTTTGGTCTTAAATCTGATGGTATTTATGTTGGTACACATGGCGGTTGCAATCTCTTAGCTAGTGAAAGAGGCTTCACAGAATGGTAATAAAATGGTGTTTTTACATGCTTGTCTAATTTGGATTCAGAGTTTTGTTGTGATTGCATTATGCCTTATTTACCAAATAAATTCTCTAGCAAGAATGATGTTACTCTGCTGCGAGCTAAACTCCGCTTTTAGTCCATCTTAATTGGTGTACCCAAGAATGCTTCACATTCAAATTTAATTATATATTCCCTGAGTTTTTAAATTCTTTAGACTTTAGGCCTTCTGTTAGAATATCATACACTTCACTGCTCAAGTTTTCAAGTATTATACCAGTGCGAATTTCCAGGGACTAAAAGGTTGCTTTATTTAAAGAGTGAAGGACTAAAGAATAAGGAACTTAAAATTTTGAGGGCCATGTAATTCAATTTTAAGAGAGATAAAAAAGAGAAATAAATAATATATTTTGCCAAAAAGGCGTGGTTTTTTTTCTTCCTTGTAACCTGTACCCCTTATTTATTGAATTTTATGGCTTTTGCAACTCATTGAATTCTTATAACTACCTTTTTTTTTAATGTTTGAAGGTCTCAAAGTCAAAATTAATGTAGCTTAAACGGAGCGTATTTCTTACTGATCATCATTCTAATGCAGGGAATTGGATGTCCTTTTGCGGCTGCATACTTGTTTTAATCTTCATTCAAGCGCTGCGACTCTTGGATCTTTGTCTAGATTGGTATGTTGGGGGCATTGATAACCACCATTCAGTTAGATGCTTTGTTATAATCTAATAAAATTCTTCCTTCAGGTTCAATCATTACCAAGGATGATTATCATGGAAGAGATAGGAAAGCAGGTCAGATATTTGCTTTTCTTTTGGGGGTTTTACAAGAACCAAATATGCGCGCACTTATATTTGATCTTGGAGTTCCGAGTACTGTCTACTTGTTTTGCATTTTTTTAGGCTTCTTATTCTAAGATGCATTTTTGTTTCTCACCTTTTCCAATTTGTCTGCATGTTAATATTATTGTCAATTTCCGAAGATGGACATGATCCTCCCAATACAAACAAGTGTGTTCTGTATTAGCGGGACTAATTCTGCATTCATCATCACAGTAGACAATCTTTTTGTGTTCTATTTTATGCTTAGTTAATATTCTATTTTAGGCTTTGTGGAAGATTTGGTTTGGCCACTGTCATCCTTGTATGTAGTCTTTATTACCTCAAGGTTGTCCCTTTTTGCACCTGGGTTAACAGGATATCAATTGCATATTGTTTTTCACTGCGTTGCCGCTAGTTTTTGAGATTTTGGCCATGTCTATAACGCGACTTTTCATTCAGTTAAAAGTCCAGTCTTTCTAGTTTATTCACTTGAATGTTTTTTCTTTTCATCTTTTGTTAATAGGATGCAGAAGAATTGACTGTGAATTCTATGACCTCTTTGAGCAGGTGAAGTTTTCTCTTGAATCAGCAAAATTAGCTCAACTCAATGCCACTCTTGGAGTTTATGATGCTTCAGCTGGTATGTGCCTAACTACTTTGCATGCCTAAGTTGTGGTTTTAAATGGATATTTGCTGTCTGAATTTCAAATAATTGAGGAAATCGTAACTACCAGAAAACTCTTATCTTGTCAGTGTCCTCAAGGCAGGCACGATCTTTGGCAGAGGATGCCTTTTTCCATCCATCCATTATGTCTGTCAGCTACTACTCCTTTGAGCATTGTTTTGCTGTCTACTCGGTATGTTTGAAGGAACCTATGTTGTTACCAATTGTATGGTAGAATTTCTAGACTCATATTTGGTTATCAACATGATTGGTTACCTTCATAGCTGTTAACCATTTTGCATGCATAGAAGCATAGAATTAGTTCAAAGAATTCATATCAAATTTTTTTTCCTTTGCCCATCAAGTTTTCGGCCCTCGGTATTTTTATACAATAGCATGTTTACAAATGCAAAAACTGATTGTTAAGGACGGCCTAAGTTGCTGCTAGATCTAATGCAGAATAACAACTATTCTCACATTAAATGTTCATTTCTTCTGTTTGAGCAGCCTTTCTTCCTTCCAGTTTCAATTCATGTCCTCCTTGCTGCTTTAAGAGAATTGAAGAGATACAAGCAAGAAAATGCCAAGTACTTGCTATGGAAGGCTAATGCAAAGGTCGCATCTTAAGTCGTTACGTAATTTGACAGGAAGAATGCTCCAGTAATCAGAGAAGTAGCTAAATGACACGGGAAGGAATTTAGTCATCAAGGAGACTTACCTTTGCTAGCTTGTGCTCGTATGTTGTTTCACATTACATTAGTTGGACTAAAAGTGGTGCCTGTTCATTATATCTATAGGATTCGTGGTCAAGTTTTGGTTGATAAACCCCACCTTCGACATCAAAATTGAGATAGTTGCTTATTAAATTTGCACGCCTGGTCAGATAATTAGAGTAGCACCATACAACGAACGATTTGTATTGTATAGCAAGGCCTTAATACAAACCGAACTATCCAGCTCAAATTATGGAAACATCAATCTCCAGGTTTAAAAATTAAAATTTGCCCTTCAAAATCTTCCGAAGTGCTGATTCATAAATAGATTAAGCATTTCTTCAGAGACACTATTAAAGTATCCAAACACAAGCTCATAAAACATAATTTCATTGATCTAAATTTCCTACCACAAGTTAAAAAAATTTAGAGACTACAGGGAAAAAACTACCTTCGGCGCAAGCTAAACAATTCATACTACTTTCAGCAATACGACCGAAAAGGGGGAAAAAAGGACAACAGATAAAATTGATACATCCGGGCATATAAACCAAAACAAAGCCTTGTAAAGTGGACAGTGAAACCAAATAGATGGCGGCGCGCCATTTTCCTCCTTTGCGCTACCCTCTAGATTCCAATGCTAGAAGTATTTTCTTTCTTGGGCCCTGAAATCACCAGTAAGCCAAAAACAAATTAAACAGAAATGATAGAAAGGAAAACGATGAAACCCATGCTTTAGAACAAAACAAGTTATCATCCAACACAAGTAACTTCCAATTTCTAGCATCCTACATATAAAATTCCCAGCCAAGTGGCGAGGTATCAAACACCCCAAGTCACGAGAGTAGGTTGATGTTATCTTGGGTAAACAGTTAGTTTTCACTTTAGTATTAGGAGCGCAAACAACGTGAAACAAAAAATGGAAACCTCATCATTTCCGTATCTCATGTGGCATAGTTCAAATCAAACATATCTATAAAGTCAGAAGCTTTTAATCAGATCCTTTCTAACCATCTGGTGGGAACAAAAATAGTCCAAAGGTAAGGACTTTGAACCCATCATCCTCCTCGCTACAGAACATAAGAAGAGAGAGAGAAGAAAGAATAAAATTTGTGGAACTAAACCAATTAAGAGGATCCAAAATTCCATTTGGATTTTGTTACTGTTTCATGTATTGTCAAAATTAAGAACTGATCAGATGAGTGCTTAATGGCTCATGGACCATAACTGAAATCAGAAAAGCAGACTTTTTTTCGAATCTGAAAAGAGCTTTTGCTTCCATGGTCGAAAAATTATCATCTTCAAAAAAATTGACACACAACTATGTTCAGGTGTTTTGACCCAAAAAAACTCAACTCTTAGTCTACTGATAATCAGGCAGGAGTGATCCAAATACCTGACAAAAGTTTTGGCATAACATCGAAAAGAGATTCTGCAACTTTCAGATGATAAAACAAAATTTTACACACCTTAGAGCATATCAAGAAAGGAAGGTGTCCTAACCCTTGATCAATATCAAGGGCCAAAACAAATCGCTACATGAAAGAGCACCAAAAAAATGTATGCATGTCGAGTTCAAGAGGCCAGTATAAGTTTACCATTGGCACTCCCAAAGCCTTGAGGTCCTCATCAGTCATGTGTACAAGAGCTGTCATATCAACCTGCATAGAAAAAATAAAAGAAATGTTCCTGAAAGTAATGAACAGAGTCAAGGAAGAACATATATTCACGGCAAAAAATAAGGCATAAAACTTCCTTACTTCCTCAGCTTGAAAAGAAATGATATATTTTTCTAGTCCCAATGACCGTAGGAAGCCTTCCACTGAAGAATCAGTCTGCAGCAGACATGTAGAACTCAGAAATAACAGAAGGAAACTGCCACAGTGAGAGCATATATGTACATGTGTGTGCATATTTTGGCACAAATGTGATGATAGTACCCTTACAATTTATTGCCTTTAATGGGAAAAGGCATTCTCTATCTCTTTTTCACATTCATAAATGCATACAGAGTAAGGCACAATGAGGAACATGCAGACACAAACTCTTTCACAATAAAATCATGACACGAGAAAATTTCAAAAACATATGCACAAACACAAATGAACCAAGTGATCAAAGAATTGCATATCTGCCACAATATAGAAATCTTATATATATAGAGGTTCAAGTTTCTAATATAGAGATAAAGATAAAGAATTAAAAAAAAAAAAAAAGAAGAGAAAACAAAAGATGAAGTGATTGATTTTTTTTTTTTTATATGCAAATAAATTATGTAACAAAGTAACAGGGTGCCGTGAAAATTAAAAAGACAAATTATAACCAAAAAATGCCAAAAAACAGTGGAAGAGAAGGATCTAGAATGGAATGATTCAGCAAAAAGAGAGGATTCACATAGTGTTTCAAACTTATCCAGCTTCTTGAAGAGAAAATTAAAAATTCAGTTTGTTAACTTGTGTGATAAAAAAAATTGAACTTTGATTCTATGAGAACAGAGAATGCAAACTTTAATTATATGAAATCAAACACTGATTATATGAAAGGAAACTTCAATTCCATTGAGAAATCGAACCCTAAGCACTAAATTTTGGGATTCAGATATTCGAATGAATAGGTTTGAGAGAGAGAGAGAGAGAGAGAGAGAGAGAGAGACAGGTAGGTTTGGAGATGCAAAAGCGACATCTTTGCTGACACATCAGATAAAAAACATGTATTCACCCTCCTCTGCGGTCAATATCACGTTCCACCTTTCCAAAATGGCAAGGTGTATATTAGTTGCAGAAAAATTAAAGTTGAGGTACATGATGAGTCGTTCATAAAAAGTTCCGGGTGCCATACGGTTAAAGCAACAAACTTATAGGGTGAAATTATGTGTTTGGCATTTTCTTTTCCCGATAGTTCTATGGTTAAGGTAGCACATAAAATGACAATATAGAAGATGCATGCCCAAGGTTGCTTCTCACATATAGAAAGTTGATACATACCTTTTGCTGAGATTTTTGTCTAGTAGCCACGCTAGCAACTTTTTTAATCTCTGGTTCAGGAGCTTCAACTGCAACACTTCTCCTAGCTGGTTTAGCAGTTTCCAATTTTCGTTTCGGTGGATCAGCATTCACTGGTTGTGAGTTCATAGTCCCAGAAAGCTTTTCGCGTAAATCCCGTGTGCCTGAAACTGACCCCTTTACACTTTGAGATGCCTGTGGCAGACTTTTCCTTTGAAGCTTCAGCCGAAGATCTTGAGCACTGACTTTACGATCTTCACAAGCCATTAACAAAAAATCAGTTACTAAATATAGTTGATTTAGTTGCATCCAACAATAGCAGCAAATTTTTAGTTTCCTGTGCCATACATGAAGCATGTGGTTCGTCATCCTCATACAGATCATGTTCCCACTTATCATCTTGTCTCTGCCTGCAAAACATATGGAATCAACTAGGTACCAGAGTTTGGACCTCATAAGATGACCGCTAAATGATAACAAACAAATGACCAATTTAGAAGAGAGTTATAGAGGAATTCTACAAGACAGATTTAACAGCCAAAAGAAAAGTTTGCATTCTTGTAAGTTATAACCCAAAAACAAATGCCTAAAATTGAAAGGAAGATAGTAAAATATATGCAAAGTGTAAAAAGCAGACTATCCTGGTCCTCTACATGTATTCAGCAGAACCTCTGAAAGAATTCACTTCCCTATTTTCTGATGATCTCCATCTCCAATCCATGCCATTAAATGAATGTTATGCAAGTAGGGATACAAGGGGCAGGTAGCCACTAATTTTGAACTACCCATGCCAAAACTTGTTTCAAATTTTAATATCATAATTTCCCAAACCCATTTAAAATTACTTTATAAATACTCATACCTGCACTCGTTAATAATTTTACTACCCTTTACCATCCCAATCCTGTTTAGGATACCACTTAATTAGGTAAGATACGGGTTAACTTTGAACTACCCAAATCCCCTATAAAATACCCTATAACTTTGAACTACATGTTCACTAACTGACTAAAATCCATTTAATGTTAAATGAAGCTAAAAAAAAAATCTTAAAAAATCCATAGCTGAACTACTAAAATCTTAACAAAATCCATCATTACAAAATCCATAGCTGAACTACTAAAATCTTAAAAAGAAAAAATCATCATAACAACATCCATCTATGAATTAAAAATCCATCATAATAAAATCAAACCTGTTTGAATAAACCTGATCCAAACTCTTGACAAATAATAAATTCAACACTCATATCTATTCCAAACCTATTTACCAATACTCAAACCCGCCTTAAACAAGTTGGGCCGGATTGGGTACGCCAGAAAACCTGCCTTCCGTTCCATCAATAGATGCAACATGACAGGTAGTAATTCTATTTTTAAGCAATGGACCTTATAAGTGAAAAAATTAATGGTCAAAAAGGCAAATGACAAGCAATATAAGAATGTCAAGTACTTATTAACTAATGTTCAGGCAGATGCTTATACCCAGTAGCATTCTTTAAATATAGATTCTCTATGGACATATCAAGAAGAGAAACTTAATTTGCCTCAATAAAATACAGCCAAATTGAAAAGAGGAGAATTCTGTTAGTTAACAAAATTGAGAAAGACAACAAACCACTAAAATCAAATTTTAATCAACCATGCCAACAATGACAATCGAAACAAAGCATAACTACTCCAAAACTACTATAAAGAGAATCAGCACAAAGAAAATAAAAGGGAATGAAACCGATTTCCGAAAATACAGAATGTAAAAAGAAAAAAAATTAAAATTAAAAGAAAAAAGAAAAGAAAACCTTTTGCCAGTTATTTGTCGCCGGCGAGTAGAATCGTCGATAGAATTTCCGTTGAGACGCTCCTTTACAGACCTCTTGGCAGCAGCCTCCACGCGATCAGCATACATGTTTATAAAATTTGTTAAACCCTAACCCTAATCCTAACCCTAATTCAAATGCGGTAAAATCGCAATTGAATTTGCGGGACTTTTGGAGTAGAAGGGGGTGAAAGTTCAAAGGCCTAAACCCTTCATTTTTAAGGGAGTTGAGGCGAAGTAATGGGGTGTACTTGATTCCTGGCAATGACAGAGCCTGGGCTCGTCCTCCGAGACCGATAGTTAACAAATAGCAAAGGAAGGGACTGACTTGTAATTTTGCATATATCCAAATAAATAATTAACAAAAAAATGTATTAAAAAATATTTTTCTCGTTTAATTTGAAAATAATTGGTCACTGTCTGAATATTGATCTTCTTTTGTCAATATTTTTTTTCAGTGCAAAATTTCAATTGATGTTGTTTTTCTTATTTCTCTGTTTTTTTAAATGTTTTTTCTTATTTCTCTTATGGGAATATTATGATGCACTTATATTAATACTCATAAATTAGAATTTTCTTCAAAAATTCCAAAACATAATAAATGAGAAAATACAAAAAAATTTATTAATTATTTGACACTTACTATTTAAGATTTCTGAGCTTTAAGTCAATTTTTAATATGGTGGGATTTAAGTTAATTGTAATCTATATATTTATCTACATAATCGTGAAGTAAAAATTAAATTTAACGCACTTTTTTCAAACAGTATTTATGCTTCTTTTTTTACAATTATTTTGATTTTTTTTACCATGTAAATTTTTATTTGGAATAAAATTTTAAATTAAAATTTTATTTATTTTTATTTTTTATAATGCTTTTGAGATAATGATTTAACAATAATAAATAATAAATATATTTATTATAATATTTTTTATTAAAATATAAATAATAAATTTCATTTCAATAAATATAGTGAAACACAAAATTTTTAATTTTTAATTTATTTATTTCAAACAGACTATAAAAGTAGAAATATAATAATTATTTAGGAATGTACTTTTTTATCTTTTTCTTATAATTAAAATTTCAAAATATATTATATTTCATAGTTCATAAAAAGTTTATTATTATATATCATGCAAATGTTGCCACTGATTCTCACTCATTATATATTTGTAAATTGCATTTCCCCTCGATTTTGTATTATAGAAAAAGTAATTAAATATGAAAAGTCAAGTTCCATACTAATCAAGCATGCGACACGACGTTTTAAGTTTCCATTTGTCCCTGATGTCCTGTCGTTTACGTGCCAGAGGGAACAGTTTATTTTAATTTGAGAATGATAGAAAAACTTTAAAGCCTGTCGTGACTGACTGCAGGCAAGAGGGAAAAATTTCCTTCATGACATTGAAGAAAAAGAAATCTCTCATCTTGAATTAATTAAATTAAACATGGAAATCAAATTCCAGTAATTAATTCCTTGCTTAAATTTAAATGCTTCAGTTAAGTATTAATTAATAAAACTTATATCAGCAAAGTTTACGTTTTCTTATATTTATATGCATGCGAAATCAATCAATTCTCTCATCTTGAATGAATTAAGTTTTGCTTAAATGTAAATGCTTGTCACCAAAGTCTACATTTTTCTATATTTATATGCATAAAAAACAATTTTTTCACTCAGAGAAGCAAATAAAGATCAAGCAAAACCCTCCAAAATAGAAGAGAGAAGAAAAGAAATGGAGAAGTTGAAGCTGTTAGAGAAAGTTATGGTAGTACCAGAAAGACCTACAAACAGAAAAAGAATTTTCCTGTCGAACATAGATCTGTCTCTTGTGGTATACCAAGAATCTGTTTCATTTTTCGATCCTCCAAGAGATAAAAAGAGCTTTTCTGAATCTTGCAATAGCCTGTATAATGCACTAAGGCAATTGCTAGTGCCTTATGATTTTTTCGCCGGACGGCTCGTGACAGCACTCGAAAATGATAATCGGTTTGAGATTGGGTGTAATGGTGCTGGTGTTGTAGTTGCTGCTGCAAAAACTGACTCTGCTTTAATTCAACTTGGTGAGCTTTTAGAACCAAAGCCTGAATATATGCAATTGGCTGCTTTCTTGCATGAAGAGGGTGAAGAAGAAATGAAAATCCAAGATAAGCCTCTTCTGTATTTGCAGGTTCTATTTAAAATGATCATATACATAGGCTTACAAACATTAAAACATAAATAGGTTCTCCTAAATCTAACAATTCCATGGTGATTTCAGTTGACAGAGTTTGCATGTGGATGCCTAGCACTAGCCTCAAGGTACAACCATTGTGTCCTTGACGGTATTGCAGTGGGTGAGTTTCAGAAAAACTTAGCTGCCTTAACTCGAGGTGATCAAATAGTAATGCTACCAAATCCTGATCGAGCACTTTTTAAAGCCAGAAATCCGCCAGAAATTAATCATCCACATTATGAGTACTCCACCATAGTTGCTGAAGACATGGAAATGGAGACTGCTGGCTTATTCACAGTTTGTGGAACAACAGGAGTCAATTCCATCAACAATTGCTTAACTTATAGTACCAAAACTACAACTATTACTCGTTCAATCTATATCTCTGCAAAACAAATTTCCATCTTGAAGAAGGCCGTTCTTCAAGATGGCAACTTGGAAAATTGCACTACTTTCCAAGTTGTGGCGGCAAAGATATGGAAAGCAAGAACTATTGCAGTTAAAATGAAAGCAGAGACAAATACCACAATGTTATTTCCCGTAAATGTCCGAAAAATTATTTCACCGCCAGCACCAAGTGGGTTTGCTGGAAATGCATTGATTCCTGGATTTGCAAGGGTAAAAGTGAAGGAAGTGAAAGAAAGAGAGGTGTCTTACTTGGTTAAAAAAGTGCAAGAAGGTGTGAAAAGGTTGGATGATGAGTATGTGAGATCTAGTATAGATTGGTTAGAGGTTTATAAAGGTGTGCCTTGTAGAGAAAATAGCTTTTCTTTAGTGGCATGGTTTAGATTGGGATTAGAAGGAGAGATGTTCTATTGGGGAAAGATTAAATGTACTGCACCACTTGTGGTTAAACCTGGTTTGGTTTTCCTTTTGCCTGGGACACTAGAGGAAGGTGGCATTCATGTTTGCCTAGAATTGCCTGATGAGGAAATGAATGAGTTTTATAGATTATTGATGGAATAATCATCTGCTATATGAAATTAGTTTTTTTATAATGCTTTCCTTTGGAGATATATTGGGTCTCTGAATTCGAGTTTTCCATCATTGACTATTTGATAAAATTAATGGATTAGGAAAGAAAATAATTTATACCTACTCAAGTTGGATGACCTAAACCGGTTTGATCTTCCAAGAAAATAGAGAAGAAAAATTTTCTAATTTTTATTTTATTTTTATTAGATTAGAGGGTTATGGAGATCCAAAATGAGTAGAGATTCTAAATCTGAGTTGTATGCTTTTGTTTTTTTTATAAAAAAAAAATAAAGTTATGGTCATTGTACTACCTAATCATTTAAATTTACATATTTTTTTCGATGTTCTTCAGATTGAGTAGTACTTCTAAGTTCCACTGACTAATTTATTTCCACCCGCTTATGCAGCCACTACGTCTTAAAATCTCCAACTTGTTCTTTTAATTGGTATAAACGAATTCTATGTACGAGAATTTTTAAACTAACAAAAATGCAGCTGCTAAGGATAAAAATCCAAAATAAATTCCACATGCTTAACATTCAAAAAAAAATAAATTATTTTGTACTATTTTGTAAAAAGAAATGTACAAGTCTATTATAAAGAGACTGGTTAGCTGAAAAAAAGATGGACATTTAAAATAATACTATAAATTCATTTCCAAATGGTCTGTACAACATAATAGTCTTATGCAACAACAGGAACCAAGTATAGGAATATCTATGTTTTCTGTTATTATTTTGCCTTTTAATTGATCATCATCATGTTTTTCACCAAATTTACAGAATCTAGTTCTAATATAGAACAAATCATCACCTACTCGCATGAGAGAAGACCAAAGAAGGGATTTGTTATTGCAGACCTTATTTCAGATCCTGCTGAGTTTAATACTGCTAGATCAACCTTGTCGCGAGGAAGAAACAAAAATTTGCCCCCTTCGATTCTTTCAAATCCACAAAGTTCAAGAAACTCAATGCCTCCTTGTAATCTTCCCACTCTATCCTGTTGCCACATTAATGTGTAAATTTTAAGGATATAATTGCAAAAGATAGAACTTATATTAAAATTAACAGCCTGCAAGTCCAGAAATCCAGTATGCTATTTGGATGTATAAATATTTTGTCAATTTATAGGTACATAGGTAAGTTAACCTCTTTAACTTATATTCTAGATTGTACAAACTTAAAAACGTTGAACCCTGTAAGAATTAAAATGGAGAAAACAAACTTTGATGGAGTATAATATCTCAAAGACAGGGAAATGGCTTTGTGAACATGAAAAATCAGAGAACTGGACTTACCTGGAATTTTGGATTACTGATTCGAATTTTCCTGAATTTTTCTACATCAGGATTCTTCACAACATTTCCCACATAAATCAGAAGAGTTTGGAAGGCCCTTTGAACTGTAGCATTATCATTCTACAGAGCAAAAATGTTAAAGAACAGAAAAATGATAAACGCGAATCTAAAGCTTGATACAAAAGCAAAATGTAAAATAACTCATAGAACATGTTGGAACAATTAGAATAGCACTTCAAACTCATAAAACAGCATCAAAAGTTGACAATATTGCTTTAACTTGATATTACTACCAGAAGAATATACATGATGACTGTCAAATGGAAAAAGCCATTAACCTTGTGATTGCGCCTGATAAACCTTAAACATTCCCTTAATTGCTCAGCCTTAGAAGCAGAATGAAAAAAGTTCTGCAATTTACATCAAGATGAGAGTGAAAAAACCATGATTATCATCTGCCATCAGCAATAGGATAGGTGATTTTCATAAATCAGATAAAAATCATTGAATGATACTAAACCCCTTTTTGCTGCAGAACATGTCTGGAAAGATTTATGGCTGTATGGCCAACTGATGGTGGCAAACCAAGAATCCGCCTTCTTTCTGCCTGAAGAAAATAAACATTTCCAAAATATGATATTGAGACAAAACCTTTCCGAAATTGATAAGGATCATGATATATTATAAGCAACAGTTTCCTGAATCCTTCAATGCAATTTACATAACTAGTCCAAAGGATGGCTTCCTACCAGCTTCACCATGCTTGCGAGTTTTTTTTTAAGTGCATAAAAATGATTTAAACACTAGTGACAGAGATCTTCTCTTTACCCTTGGACGTTTTGCCTATAATCAACTGGTATGTTGAGCAAATCTGCTGCAGATCCTTTCATAAGCTAAATACCTCTAGGCAGTTGCTTATTCTTGAATGCTTTCTCATTTGACTAAATAAGAAAATTCTTAGTCGAGTGCTTCTCTCTCTGCTTTTATTTATTGTATGCCTACAACTTTTACTTCAATTGATCTCTCTCTCTCTCTCTCTCTCTTTTTCCAATGTTTTGTTCTTGGCACGGAAACTTGAATTAATCAATCACAAATTGCACTGTTTTTTGATGTTGAGACGCAGAAAACGGAAAGTAAATATTGGAAATGCTAAACACCTTGTCAGCTTCTAATCTATGAAGAACTTTCTCTCTTGCCCTTTTCTCTTCCTCTTTTTCTGCTTTCCTCAAGGCTAAATAACTGGGAAATTTTTCAGAGGTTCAGATGGAGAATAAATTCATATAGTACGAAAAAATGGGCAAATTCATGTATTAAGAAAATATGGGCAAATTTATATAAGTTTTCCATAAATAAACAAAAGATTATAAGCATACCGTTTTCTTTCATTATCCTCAGCAATTCTCTTTGCCTCAAGGATTTCCTTACCTGCTTGAATCCTTTCCTAGAACAATGTTAGCAGCCAGATTATAAAACTATAAACCGCTAGTAAACTAGCTGCAAATTAAGCATTCGATCATGTTACTTTTGGCAAATGTATAAAAAGATGTACAATCAGCAACTTTATATGCTTTGTGTGTTAGCTATCTTAAACATGATTGGAAGTGTTGACAGTTTGACACTACTGTGGCAGTAGAAATAATTAGTGGTGAGATTAGGATGGCAAATGTATTTTAAGTATTTTCTTTTTTCTCTTTTACTTTTTTGAGCTACAAAAGAAACAGACCGTTTAGCGGAAGAAGCAAAAAGCAATTTTAACAACAAAAGTGGACCAAGTTCTGCAGGAAGAAGAAACCAGCAACATAAATAACGCACCTTCTCCCTTTCCCTTTCTAGTTTCTTTTCTTCTTCTTCCTTCCTCTTGCGAGCTTGATCTCTAAAAGTGAGTAACAATGAAGAAAATATATTAAAGTGAGCAACACAAGAGATTAGAAAAGGCAATATACCAAGATGGATGAAACCAAAAATTCAAGGACCAAGATGCAGAAATAACAAGGAAAAGTTTGTGTTTGATAATTGATAGCAATCACATCAAGGCTTTGTTTTCTTTGAAGAACAAACCGCAATTCTTGCACTTTATTCTGCGTTTCCTCAGTAGTTTGAGATGGTTGAGGAGACTCAATATCAATGTTCACCACTATCTGGAGTTTAATTGAACAGATGAGACAAGTTAGTCCTGACAATATACACGACTAAGGTTGAATTTTTCAATTCTCAAATTCATCGTATACTTCCATTTGCCTAATAAATTTTTTTTCCCATAGGTTAACCAAAATGTGATATAAAGTGTAAAAAAATCAAGGCAAATTGTAATGTTCTTATTTCTAGAAAAACCTCGAAATGTGCACAATTTTTTTCACTGTTAAATGCCCCAGAAATTTTGATCAAATTTAGCAAGTATAGAGCTTTACTCAAAGCAACTGACAATATAATAATTCCCAACTAAAGTCAGAATCATGGTTCTATCAACCTGCTAATCAGGTCCATCAAGTAGACAATTCTACATCAACCTTTTAAAATAATTTTCGAAACCAAGACAAAACCGAAAAGAGAAATAAAAATATCGTAGTTTTTTTTTTTTCATACAAGCACACCACACGCCAATGCTGCTATGGTATCTACCGAAAGAAATTATATTGAGTTTCAAGATGAAAAATATACTTCTCATACCAAGGGTGGCAGTTGGTCGATATCTGGGTCGTTGTCATGATCAATGATCCAATTTATGGCAGCCTCAAGGCTAGTATTGCCTGAAGAACAAAAAATTGCATATTCAAGCATGGACAATGCACTGGATTAGCAAATAATCTCTGTATTGCATATAACAAGAGTTACCTTTCAAATCCTGAACTGAACTACACTCAATCACATTATTCATTCACATTGTTTTAGAGAACAACATAGCCATCAGCTCATAACTCCTAGCTTTAACATGTAACCACTGTATTAAACAAATATAACCCACGTATATATATTGGCTTGCCTGAATAATGAAGTGCCTTAGCTGCCCGCGCAAGTGGGAATCCCATGTCTTCAAGTTCCCCAAGCAATTGCTTGTTCACTTCCAATGCATCCATCTCTATAAACTCTGAAACTTCAATAGAAGCAAAATCAATACATACTTGAGATAGTCGATTTCAGACAAAAAATATCACAAACTTCAACAAAAGGCATTAAAGTTTGTTTCTTAGATATCAAAACAAACAATATCATTACGAAAATGAAGTCATACCCTGTTGTTCTTGTTGGGATTGGAATGAAGACTGAATAATGAGATTGAGAGAATTGATGAAGTGGATTGGAAACTGAGATAAGAAGAGAGGTATAAATGGCGCAGTGAAAAAACAGAGAGAAGCCCTGAAATGTACGCCATTTCAAGTCCAGAGAGTGGGCTTTCCTTTCCATTTTCAGATTCTTTCCAGATTCCAATAATGGAAACTGCTACCATTTTCTCTTTCCTGTTTCATTTTATACGTTTTGCTTTCTCCCTTCCCACGGAAAGAACCCACGTTACCTTTACAACTGAACCATTTGTGTGCCGTTCACAATTGGGCCTTCATCAACAAATTCGAATCCTACTAACAACAAGGGCCCAGTCAAGTATTAACATAATGGCCTTTTGTTTGGATAGATGGAATTTCACATCTCCTGATTTATTTGGTTAGAAAATTAAATTGCATTTTTAATAAAATAATTATAAAATTAAGAATTACCATTTCTAAAGTAAAATTTTTCCCTCTTCTCAGCTTATTTTTATTAACCAAATAAAACAATTTAATAAATTTATGAAATATTGAAATTGAGCGCACAAATTCTATTAATACATATAATTGTTCTTTTGGATTGTAAAATACTTATTCACGAGATTCACATTCGTTGTGTTGTATAAATTAGATGGTCAGCAGCTATGTTCATTTATTAGTAATATATTTTTTCTTTATTTATTTTTCTATTGTACTTAATTTAACGAAATTCTATTTTTCCATAAGTATAATAAAATATAGACAAAATTGTAATTTTTAATATTTTTACCGACTTTCCTTTTAAATTGGAGAGAAAATGTCATGTGTGGCCCAACATTTATTTTCCCTTTATATTTTCTTTCATTTCATATTTTTCTTCATTTCCAATTAGGTGAAGAAAAAAATTAATATTTTTTAAATTAATTTATAATTTCTAGATATATATATAATTATAATTTTGAAATGATTGAAATTTTTTAATTTTAAACAATTTTATAATTAATAATTATAACTTTAAAATTATTGATTTTTATTGGGCTTTGAGTGTTTTTAATTTTTCCCTTCAAAGAATTGTTAATGATCAAAGCCCAAGCCCATTTATTATAATGGTTCAATGGTTAAATTTATAAGCAATACGACAGTTGTAAGGAGCTTTGAGACACTTCCAGAAACCGTTGGAGACAATGAGAACTTACTTACAGTCTTGCACCTAAACAGAAACATTGATCGCTTGATAGACTGTAATAGAGCTCTAGATAGAGATGTCAGGGAGCGACAAGCCGAGAACTGTGAAGTTACTTTGCCCTTCATTATCGAAAACAGTGGCTTTCGCGGCATGGGATGAGCAGAAACTGGACTTGGGTTCAATAGCGAGAGCATTTGGGTTAGAACCATCAACGTTGAAGCTCAATGGCCATTTTATTAGTAGAGGGATTGATCTTGTTTCTTCCTCTGTTACATGGAGATCTCTTCTTAACTTCTTTTCTGCTAAAGGCTTGTCTACCGGTAGAGATGATAAAGACGCACTTCTTGTTGATGGCAAACTCAGTAAATCCGGAACTAAGCGTACGTTCTGTTCTCGGTTTCTTTGATTGTTAGAATGTATTTTGTTCTGCGTGGTTCCTGAGAAATTCTATGGAAAAAAAAAAGAAACAAAAATCTTAATGATTGTGGATAATTTTTTAATTTCTTTGATTTTACATTTCTGTTTTGTTCTGTTTGGTTCCTAAGAAATTGTGAGGGAAAACAGAACTTTTGTTTTCTTTTTTCTTCTTATTTTCTTTGGAAATTTATTTAATTGAGGACTTGCTTAAAGAAATCGCAGAATTCTTATTTTTGAAGTATATGTGCTTTCTTTTCTTTTCTTTTTTTTCCTCCTTTTTTGTACCAGGAAAAAAAAAAAGCATTATTATGTTTTAAGCCCATGCAAAATGAAGCATTGTATTTCATGAACATTGATTCATTCTTGAATTCAGGAGGACATGACCCTCAAGATGATGCTACTGTTATTAGGGTTTGTGACAGAACTGAACAGGAGAAAGCTAATGAACTGAATAAGAAGTTAAAGAACAATAATTATTCAGGTAAAAATCTGAATTTCTTTGGATAAGTTATTTTTACAATGATTTGAATGACCTTGGTCGTCAAAGAAACTGTTTATATTTTCCCAGATTCCTAATTAATATTTAGGAATCAAGAAATTTAAAGGAGTGGTTGTCCATTAGGAGAGATTTTTCTAGGTACTTGACAATTTGACGTATATATGTGGTTATCAAGGATTTGGGGATGGAGCCCATGGTTTCAAGAGGAAGCAATTATTGGAACTTGTCAGTTTATTCAAGAAGTCAAAGATAAATGAAACAGATTCAGGTAAATACGCCTATTACGCATGCTTCCTTTTGTTCTGCAACTAGACAGACTTATGAACATATAGTAATGAGATTAAGGTTGTCATTATTCTGTTCAATCATTTCAATCTTACTATTGTTGTGATTGCATTAAAGTTGTAGAAGCTGTCACTTAACTTAGCATTAAGGATAGCACATTTTTGTCTGCCTTTTTTTTGTTAAAGAACTTGGAGACAAAGGAAAGAACTACCTCGGTACAATTGCAAGCAGCAAATTGAAATGTGGCTACATGAGCAACAATATGAAACGGAGGAGAGAAGATGAAGTGATCCTGACTGCTCCTTGCAAAAGAATAAGAATTATAAGATGAAATTAACGGTAGTTACATTTTTTTCTTTTACGAAAAACATTTTCTTCAAAATGGGAAATTTTGCTTCTTTAAAGATATAATGCGAAAGGACCGATATGAAAGTTTGTAAATCTTGTAATATAGAACTCACATGCATATGTTAAATGGAATAGCCTCATGATGGGTTCTGTTCTTCACAGTTGAGATAAGCAGTTAAAATAATTCAAGCAGAGAATCTTGCATATGCTGTGGGGAAATTGCTACCTCATTCCTCTGTTTTCTTTTCATGATAAACATAAATCTTTTTCCGTTTCTCAAATCAGGTTCCTGTAAGGTAAACTACTGAAAAATACCTCTAAGTTGCCAATTGATCAAGATTCAAGGCATCACTATAGTTCCAGAACCAAATTGAAACCGAATTGGTTAAAACTGGCACTAATAATGGTACATCGGCTGATGTTCATTGGTTGTTCTTGCGCAAAAAACGATCGAGAAAAGATTATCATATCATTGTTAGGCAGGTAGCTAGTGAACTTGAGACACGGATAATTTACCCAAATACATGTCACTCAAAGGATTTCAAACAGGTTGACTACTATCAAAATGATACAAAATTGGGTAACAAATGAAAGTCGCCTGGTATAGTGGTAGAAACAATGTTTCCAACGATCCCTATAGCGAGTATGCTCTCCTCTCCTATATTTTACACTGAAGTTGTTAATTCAGCATTAATAACATCATCCATAATAGTATTGCCATGCTATAGCAAACACAACCACTAGCAAGACTTTCAACAATAATTTATGATTCACCAAAGTCGACGAATTCGTTGACGACTTGGGGGTTTCAGGAGTTTCCTGTGGTCTTCCTCTTAGCTTAGCAAGCAGTTTCGAAAGCAGCTCAGGAAACCGACCAGTTTTCTTGTCAACTGTAAGCAGAAGAACAACAAAAAAGCAAATGTCAGTAGCACCGAAAATGAGAAATTCACTCTAACGAAACATAATGTTGGAGTTCTCAAATTAGTAGGTATTTTGAGAAAACAATGATGATAGCTGTCATTAGTTACAAGATCCCCCACCTGATGATGACATTCAACCAAATAATTCAAAATTTGCACTCTCTCTAACATCAAGAATGTCAAGCTAGAAATCCAAGAGAAGGTACCCATAGACTGTTCAAAAGACAACTTGTCCGAGATAAAATTATTACCTTTGCTTTTGAGAAGTCTTTCCTCCTCACGAACACGCCTTCGGAGAACATTTAGCAATGATCCAAAATACAGTGCAAAAATGGTGCATGTGATTGTGATGACATTATACGGCATGCTAAAATCAGGAGTTGTCAAAGGTACAAGTAACACTTCTGTATAAGCGAGAACAGGATTCTTTTCCTGCATAACAAATCCAGAATCAATCAAAATCCAAGATGAACCACATTGAAAACCAACAAATTCAGGAGGCAACTACCTGAAATTTAGACAACATGGGTGACTTGTCCAGAGAACCATTACAAGGAAAGAGTAAGCTGGTATAGAAGTTGGGAAAGCTTATTGTAGCTGATGGAATATCAAATCCTTGATTAGCATCTGGAGGATATTCATCAATGTGTAGAAAACCCTATGGAGATATCATAAAGACATAAATGAGAAACTGTGTGCCAATGAAGTTCCGTTGTGTGAAAAGCATTATGGTTATAGACAACAGCATTAAAGTATACACTTTTAGCAATATAGTTTTTTCAACTACACATTATTATTAGTAATAACATATACTTTTCCATTATAATACTATATTTTCACTTTAAGTTCCAACTGGACACCACTGCATTAGCAAGGTTCAGTATCATGAAGAATCTGTATCACTTTGATTGGGCCCTATGTTCATAGACAACGCATTAGCAGAATGCGCATCAAAGACAGCAAGACATCCTCTGCAAAAGCGAAGCAGGATTCTTTAGTTGAAAGCTAAAGCTGACTGCCACCACAATGCATTTCTAAGAGCATAGAAAGATGGGAGACCCAGTGCACAAAGAAACTCACATTATGTGGGCTCTAGGAAGGGTTGATGTACGCAGCCTTCCTCCTACTTTTCTGTAGAGAGGCCGTTTCCATACTAAAATAAGAACTACTAAAATCTAGCATTGTGAGCATATAAAAAGTCAGTTCCAATTTTCAGATTGAAGACAAGTGACCACATTGAAATCAGTGATAAGCTCAATGACTATGGTTCAAATTAGACACTTGTCAATTAAATTAATTATGAATGTGTGCCATAGATCTTAAATAAATCCAAAAAATATATCTTGATTTACAAATTACAAATAAATACCTCTAACTTAAAAATTTTATGAATATGTGCAGCATACTACATGCAACAAGTTGCATTCACATATCAAAAAATTTAACTGAAACCTAACTTTCTTTCCAATCACAAAAGGAAGGAGAAGGGAAGCTATGCTCCTGATTTCATGGATTTGGCATCTCAGGTTTTCAATCTGTTGTGTATTTTCTTAGCCTTAATTCTGAATCAACAAATTCAAAGTCAAAGCTGAAAATAGAGTGCTTTGCATACCTTATCAAACTCTAATGTTAAAGCAGCTGATTTCACATTGCAAGGAAATTGCAAAACCATCTCCATCACCCCGGGTGATACCTTGTCTTTGGAAGGTGACACATGAATCTTCTCTATAAAATCTCCAACTGCCTTCTGCTGGCCATTAACAAATAACTGAAGAGTATGGTAATATACCTTAACATACCAAGGCACAACTTGGAACACATCAACCTGCAGCTTATAACCATCACTAGTGCTACAAGTGCCCAAAGAAGCATCATTTAACTCTGTAGATTGCAACAAGATAGCAATTGCACCCCTTTCATTTCCACTTCCCATCAAGAACCTACTAGCACGTAATGGCGCAGATTCACATGACCAAGTTACAGGAGATTTCCATATAAGGCTGAGATCAAAAGGCTGTGAAGAACTGTATTTATGAACTGAAAACTCATAAAGAATCGATGAGCCCTTTTTGTGCCTATTATTCTCTTCTTCATACACCCTATCTGGGCTAACTGACAATTCAAAACCAGGTCCAGTCCAAAACCCTCCAGAAGGTACATTGTCATCCCCATTATTCTCATTTTTCTCTATTTCAGCAATGAGACCTCTCTCGAGCTGGAGGTATACGTTACTAGACTTAGCAAGAACACATCTGCCGCTGACTTTCCTTCCAAATATTGAACTCAAAGACCAATTAGGCTGAAAATTCTTTTCACTAGAGTAAATCACACTAGTTCTCTGATTATGAGGCTGGAGAACAACAGTGAGCGTTTGGTCTAGAACAATGCCTGAATTTATACCATCTAGACCAGATTCATTAGAGGTCAAATGCAATCGCTGAGAATGATAAAACCCCTTATAAATTGATGGTCTGTCCATTAATGCAGAAAGCCCAGCTTTGTCTCGACAAGGAAGGAGCTTCAACCATGGAGTTAGGTTCTCAGTGCAAACGGCTTCACGGGGCAACATACCATACCTTATTTTGCCTGAAGCTGGGCGGAAGCTCCATTGAGGAGCTGAATACATTGTAGAGGACTCAAGAAAATTAATTGAAGCACAGAAAAGACCTGAAAGAGTGTGAGTTAAATTCTTCCAAGAAGCATCAACTTGGTCTTCAGGGACATCAAAAACAGCCCACAATTCAACTCCAACAGGCTTAGCATTGCTGCTCAAAATGGGGTCAAATCCACCCCAGCGTTCATAATTCCAACGACCTTGTGTGAAAGATAATTCCATTTCCTTAATCTGAAACTTCTGTACCTGTCCACGTAATGCTAATCCACAAGTTATATACTATGCCCATCCCAAGAAACCATAAACATGCTTTCAAATTCAATAATTGACTTATAGCAAAATCTATATAGGATCAAGTCATTGAAACATAATTGAAAAAGGTTCAATAGAAGAGAGGTAGAGGGTTAAAGAAGAGGCCAAAATCCAAGCCTAAGCTAAGGAAGCAAACATACTAACTGATTTACACTTTAAACTAAAAAATACTTGCAAGAAATAGAAGATCGGCAATGTGAAAGAGCCATTTCTCCACATAACACTGAACTCTTTTCAAATCAAATGCACTAAAATCGCTCATAAATTATCGAGATCTCAAAATATCGCTAACGCTACAGTTCAAAACTAATTACTTAAAACATAAGTAAAGAAATCCAAATATTAATGACTAATCAGTTCTCTAAACTTCCTTCAACAGAAATCAGTAAAAGTTTCTTTTTTTTAGCTCGAATTTTCTTGGCAACCAAACAAAAAAAAAAGGTACCTAAAAAAAAGAAGTAAAAATAAATAGAGAGTACCAGCTGAGAAATGGCTTTGGGGAAGAGGTGATGGTGACGGCCATTGGGATTAGAGGGAGGAGCTGTGCTTTCGAAGTGGAAATGAGCCAATAGTTTCCGATCAGGCAATGGCCTCAGCAATAGTTCCTCATAGAATTCTTCTTCTTTTTCTTCTATGGCGGATCCAAAAGCGATTGAATTGGAGAAGAATTTGGATACAACTATTAGAAAGAATATGAGAGTAGATTTTAGAGGAAGCGCCATTGAAATTGATTGGCGGTTAGTGCTCTGTGTTACATGAGAGACGTGGACAGGACACTATCCGCCATTAAAGACATGACTACCTTTGATTTGGTTTGGAGCTCTCAAAACTCAAACAACCGAACTGACCAGTAAAGACTTTCGTCAAGAACGTGGAGTTCCTCGGCCGGCGAGTGGTGGATTTGGACTGCTGAGTGACCTGGCCGTTGGGATTTGGGCTTTTGGACCCCTTTTTCTATTGAGAAAAGCCCATTTGCTTGAGACCCAAATGTACATTTTTTTTATATGTTATTTATTTACTTTTGGGTCAATATTAATTCGAAAAAAAAAATTATCAAATTAAGCATAACTTAGTTTCACTCATACTGGTTCTTAAACTTATCACCGATGTATATTTGGAGATAAATATCTTCAGAAAACACATTTAGGTCCCTTCACTATTTAGTATTCTAAAAATTAGATTTTACAAATTTGATGATGGAAAAATATAAAAATGACATGTGAGATTAAAATTCTTTCTCAATACATCTTATATCTTCGCCCATATATGGAGTCGCTGGTCTTGTCACTAGTGCAAAAAGTGTGAGATTTCGAGTTTCGAGTAGTTTTAATCAATTCAGTGGGTCAAGAAAATTACTATTTGTATTGCATAGCTTATCGTATTATTTCAATTCATTGGGCTTTATAAAGAGTAAAAAAAAGAAAATGATAAATTGAGGTTACGTATCTTATCATCTGGCATGTTGGGGATAAATATCCTGCCAACAATTAGAAATTTATAAGAGAGTATTAAAAGAGAAAATCAGGTCAATTAATTAAAATATCACAATATTATTACAATTGAGTAAGCTTTCATTTTTGGAGTCTCCAAATTATTTGAACTTATTTATCAAATCTAGAATTCCATATGCATTATACTATTGGGAGCAAGCACTCTGGAGGAGTTACAGGAAATCTAGGCCTGTCAAAACAGTAATCATAAGTAAGAAACTTGTTCCTCACATTCTCATATGCCCTTTGTTGTTCTAAGTCCAATTTCCAATATTTCTGCCCATTCCACTTATATTTTGGAGAAAGACAATTTTGGATTTTTGAGCTTTGAAATACTGAGCAGCCATTAATGTCAAACCCTAGGAAATGAGCTTTAAATGGTGCATTACTCCAATTGGTCTTTGTTTGGCCTCCATCTGTTGCCCAACTATCTCCATCCCACAAGCTTGCCTCTAATTTCATTGGATGTGATGGATAGCTTACTCCAAATTTTGTATTGTTCTTGAACACTCTTATGGGAATTTCATCCACGAAAAATCTGATGATGGATCAATATATTAGGAATCAGTCAAAATGCTAAGAGCTATTTAAAAAATTATTGTCGAATACAGTCTAAGTATCTAACTTAAGCGTATTAAGGGAGAGAGATAGTTCTTACACAATTTGATGTTGGTTCCAAAGGATCTTGTAGCTGTGAAAATCTTTTGTAGGGTCAAACCAAAGATAAATCCTTTGCTCTCTATTACCTAAACCGTTTGCAAACACATTTGTTTGTAATGTGATTGGCTTCCCTTCTTTATTGCCCAAGAACTCAAAGTCTAGCTCATCATGATTATCACCTTGGGAAGTTAGCTGCCATTAAAAACTCACCCACTATTAGTATATATTCAGTCAATTGCCAATTTGTTCACATATAAAACTAAATCTTTTATAAAACGCTATTTTAACTTATAAAAGTTAGTTCAAACACAATGTTAACGAGCACTACAAAAAGTAATGTAGAGTCAAATCATTGAATGATGTCTTACACCAACCCACTCACATAAAAAGCAGTAACAACTCCTGCAGAATCATTTCCAGGTAGCTTCATCCTCAAATGAAAGAATCCAGAACCAAAACTTAGCTTGGATCCAAACCCAGCCCCTGCATGCATTAAAATTTCCCATAACCATTGAAAATTTAGAAAATTATTAGGCCAATTTTAGATTGGAATGCATCTAAAGGATATGAAGGATTAGAATTAGAGAATAAAAACCAGAATATTTGTCCATGGAAAGCTGAATTTGTCTGCCCTGATGAAGTGACAAGAAATGATCATAGCCCCAAGTAACCTCATAATTTTGATCAAAGCTAATATCACTTGCTCTCTTTGCAATCACCCCACCGATTAGGAGAAATGTAAGAACATATGGTAGACAAGAATAATCCATTTTAGGAAATTGCACTTATTATATATGATATTAGATTTTTTTTTTTTTTTTTTGTATGTTGTAATTTAATTTTCTCTTATTTGAATCAATTTGTGAACTTATATATATAATGGGTTTGTTAGATTTTCCTATAGGAATAATGATAAAGCCAAATTATTATTTAAAAAAAAAAAAAAAAAAAAAAAGGAAAGGATGTTGGTTTAATATAGGTTATCAACTTCTCCGCACGCTATTGACTCCTCCATGCTTCCTCATAACGAACCTTCATCATTTATATTCTTTGTTTGGAAGAAACTTCAGGAAAAAATTATCAAAGAGCTCTATTTTAATTTCAAAAATATTGTTATTTCTCAAATGCATTACGTCGGTTTGGAAGAATACAATTTTTAATAGTATATATATATTCTAAAAAGAGATACATATTTCTTTTTCTAATTCATACTATATAAATATATTTATTTTCACTTTCCTTTCTTCCAAACAAAGCCTTAACTACTTTAAATTCACGGTACAATATGCAGCTCTACCTAATTAGAACTGACCTGAAAACAATGCATGCATATGGTGAAGGGAAAGCATTAAATATAGAATTTTTTAGGAAAAGAAAAATTAATCTGACTATAAGCATTTAATTTCTTAATTTTCTTATTTTGGATTAGATCAATTGAATCCCAGTAATGGTGGAAAAGCTTGATTTTGGAAATATATTTTATTTGAATGTAGTCAGATATTCAAAAGAGAACTAACGAAGTCACTTGTCCTTATTTTAATTTGTCAAAAAGGCTAAGAAAGGAGTTTTAGACTCTCATGTATTCTTCATCTTCTATGTATAAATTTATATATATTTATTTAATTGTTCAAGCAAAACAAATGTTATGCACAATTTAGATTAAAGAAAGCAACTTTGATCGTTCCACCTCATCTTTATTCTTCTTTTCGAGTATATATGCACATACGTACGTTAAAGAAAGAAACAATTTGCAATAGTCCGTTACATCAGTAAAAGTGGACAGTACCTTCATGCAATTTGTAGTTTTTAAATCATGAACAAAGTGATATTATTACCTCATGTATTTTACACATATTACAAATTTTAGTTTCGAAATGAAATCAGAGGTTCAATACCATTCAGGCTAACATGCCTGCCATATATTTACAAATTACAACAAACCTAGTTTCACACTGTACAGCTTGTTAATGTACAAGAATTTGTCAACCCAACAGGAGCTACGGAGGAAAAATAAATAAATAAAACGCTGTCCCTTGAATCTTGATTGGATATACTTTCTGAACTAACTTTGCCAGCCCTTCCACCAATTAATGAATCAGAGATGTTCTCTATTCAAACAAATATTTAATATCATCAACTGCATATATACAGAAGACCTCCTGTAGTGACCAAAAACAGGTACCCAAGACTAAATGCGGAGAAGCGGGCATATTTCCATCTGCAATGATTGCTTCTTAACACCAACCTGCATTTTGAAGAGAACCATTATACATCTGAGAGGTCAAAAGAAGAAAATTGAACATCTGATATCCGATTGACTATTACAGCTATAAAGCTGCATGCAGATATATGTGTGGGGCTCCCACGAGAGACACTGATATTCAGAGTGCCCCTAAACACATTGTGTATGCATAATATGCACATAGAATAGTCTAATTCAGCATTTTGCCCACCGCAATGTTCTATTTCCCAAAGAGGAAAAATGCCATTGTATTTCAATGGTTAGCTATATGTGGAGAATACCACTCAAAAAGAGAAAATAGTTCCCTGTTCTCATGTTATACCCATGCCCACTACTTAAACTTTAAGAACTTGTTAAGGCTCCAGATTGTAATTCCATTCTCTGTGCATTTCTAATGAAAACAGCCCAAGCATTCAGGATAACATCCGGAAAGTGCAAGTACCTTATGCGGGCTCTCTAGTTGAGGCACTGGGTGATGAGTATAACGAACACGAGCTAATTGAAGAAGGCGAGGAGATTGCTGAAGGGCTGCTTTACAATAGTTGTAAATGCTGCATATCAAAAACATTTGCTATAAGTATGACAACACAAACCTAAAATTTCAATTCCATCATGCTCTATAGCGAAGTATAAATTAGTTAGCTATGCAATTTGTTTGAAGTCAAGCACAAAAAAAAGTTCTTGGATAAAGCCAAATATTAACTTCAAAAGGCTATCACTTCAAATACTTCCAATGTGGAGAACATTCGACACCATATTAGTGTCCACATGAATTGAAAGTAAAAGCTGTGATTGGGACCAGCACCTTAAAAGGACAATCCCTCCCAAACTGAACATTTGGCAAGGTAATTACAGAACAATTCAATAAAAAGGAGTTTAGCAGAGAATGTTGAGTGGCTTTCCAAGAATAAAAGAACAACAATGTTAAGACGAAACACAGTTACAGCAAGGCTGCACATATGCTGTCCAAGGAATAATTAATGTCAACTGCCCCTTATCAACTTTGGCCTATCAATTCAACATAATTGAATCTTACCTTCAAATTGACTGAATCGAACATTAAGTAATGAAGCTCTAACAGTGATGGAAGGATTGGAGAATTCAGGCACCCCATAAAACAAATAAATTTATAGTTATGAATCAAGTCACACAAATTCTACCTTCTTTTATTAAAAGGATAATAGATGTTGAAAACCTCCCATTTTAGAATATAAGAATTAGTTGTCCACATCCATGTTGAAGGTCACCTTTTCCTTCCATACAAATTTGTTTTTAAAGCAGTTATGACCTTATGTTGCTACAGCTACAGAAAACACAATCAAGAACAAGCCAACTCTCCTGGCAACTTGCATTCGAGCTCATTTTGTTCCATTATCAATTGTATGTTTTTATGTTCCTTGGGCAATACATGACAGCATTAACAAAAACAAAAAAGAAATATCACTTCTGTACCTTAGCCTATGCCTGTTGCAGGAAGCAAGGAATGTGATAATACCACATATAATGTTTTTAAGGGATTGGAAGACCTATAAGACAATTCCAGTTCCAAATCAATGTCTGAACAGAAGATAAAGAAACTCAACATGAAAGGGTTTCATAACATTTGCAAACCTTTTTTAAGAGATCTTTCCGAAGAGAACGCCAAATTGAGATGTCAGATGAGCTAGGCTTCGATTTAGCAAAATGTATAAGCAGGCCCTTGCTATTACTTAACACCTTGAAGGCTCTTTCGAGCATATTATAGATGTTCAATAGTACCAAAGCCAGGAACTTTGCCAACAGAACACAGCATCGAGAAGGAATGAGGAGCAAGTCCCACACAAAATCAAAGAGTGAAAAAACGAATGTGACTGGATGCAAGGAAAATGTCAAAATTTAGATTCAATTGAAAAAATAATATAATAAAAAAGAAAGAGCATTTTAACGAATTAAGTTAGAGCAAAATATGAACATAATCACGGATATAGAAACACCCAAAGAAAAAACAAAACATCCATCCCTTAGAAACAAGGGGAGAACAGGAGAGTATTTGTTACAAGATATTAAGCCACATCTTTGCAAATGTTTAGAACGACAGAAACCTAAAGTGCCAAGTGAAAAGGATCTATCATCATCAATAATATAATGACAAGAAATCTGGTGATAAACCCATTCAATTCACTGCCACACCTAACTGTAGGTACAATTTATATCAAAATTATTTTCATCTGATTTATCTAACAGCAGGGTACACCATGTAAATAGTTTCCTGCCATTTCCTTAACCTTCTCTTTGGGAACATGAAGGACAGGGAGGAAAGAAAATGAAAATTATCCTCTGGGTCTACACGGTCTGAATCTCTCCACTTTGCAGAGAAAATAGAAACACAATAGTGGGAAAATAAATGGACGAACCTCTCCTTTTGTTTTCCTCTCATCCAAACAAGAAAACACAAAGTGAGTTATTTCCCTCCCCACTTTTTACTCCCTCACTTGCTTTTCAAACAGCTGTGAAAGAAGATACTCCAGAGACAGATAATTCAAGGGATTCCTTAGAAATATATATAAGAGCTAAATATATAACGCTTACTTACAAGCTCACCAAGAACTTTCTTTTTATAATTTGCCGAGAACGAATGATCAATTGATCACAAAATGATGTTTTTGAATAAGGGATCATATCCCACTTTTGAAAATGAGTTCATAACTGAGAAAAGAAATAAAAGACACATAAAATTACCTAAGTTTAAAATAATCGAATACAGAAGCTCCAGTGGTGAAAATAAAACGTCAACCAAGTCCAATAACATGCTGCACAAAGGCTGCAACACAGCTGTTGCAATCAAGTATACCTGCTCTCCTATTTCAGAAAAAATGCTCCATATTGGTCTCATAAACTCTACCAGACGTGATAGTGGCAGAATCAAGGACCTTCTAAGTAGCAATGTTAGTAGCCCTATCACTTGTGTCTTCATTAGAAACCACTCCACTGCTTTCTCCAAATTCTGTAAGAACAGCATTGTTCCAAGATACCTGATTCTTGAAATCATATCCCATGCTTCGATCCACTTGAAAAATGGCCAATAAAGGTGTGCTGCAGCTGCCCGCAAGAGCGGAACATTCTTATAAAGGTCATAAAACCCAATAATCACAGTTATGGATGAGATTACAGCATAAAGGACCCTCAATAGAGGGCGCATCCAGGGACAGTATACTCTATTGAACAATGGATACGATTGAAGAAAGATAACCCAAGAGGGAAGGCCTGCCTCAAGCAAAGTAAGAAGCTTCAAATCAGATGTAATTACTTGTCTTAATTTAGACGGAAGATCTCTATCATTGAACCTTAAAAGGAGAAGAGTATCCTTGTATTCTATAGGCTCAATTTTACCATCTTCCCATGGATTTTCTTTTATTTTCCCATGCATTGGCTGTTCCATTTTGTGAACCGTACGAAAGTTAATGTTTGGGTCACTATTGTGCCCCATAGGCTCCACGTTTCCATCCCGTGGATCTTCTTTTACTTTGCCATCCATTGGCTCTTCCATTTTGCAATATATACCAATCTTATCATTTGTGTCAGCAGGGCATTCCCTGGCATCAAAGAACACATCTTCGGAACACAGGTTGGCTTGTGTTTTGGAACCAACTGTGATTCCTCTAGGAGAATAGAGAGAAACTTCGTTGAGTAAAAGGTTTAGACTTCTCCATAGTGTGTGTGCTTCAGTTGTAGTGCCTGAGAACCACAATGGAATACAGCTCAACGCTTGATTAACGCTGTTGAATTCCCATTTTCTCAGAGATTTCACTTCTAAAGCAAGGGATGTATCTGTCTGTGGAAAAAATATACTATTGAATAGAAGGTAATATATGGTAGATAAATAGAATTCAAAGAATTGATACTGCTAAAGGGTAATATTTCATTTCCACTGCCAAGCTATAAAAGTATGAGGTAAGTGTTGAAAATATATTATCCAATCAATATAGAGAACCAAACTTCTATAAATGAATGTATAAAGTCCTTACACGCTTGCTCACATATTATGAAATGTTAGTAAAATTTTCATGCATGATTACCTGAAGCTCATTTAAATAGTTGATACCTCTCACATCTTTCCATGCAACTTCAAATACTATAAACCCGTGCAAAGCTTTGTACAAGCTCAACATAGCAAACAGAGCCCTTTCTCTAACACTGGGCACGTTAACAATGGGCAACCACTTGCAATATTTATCACTTTCATGGCTGGAGGATTTATATCCTAAACTTGGACACCTCAGCAAAGCTCTTTTATTTATAAAAGGTGACACCCTGCACTGTAGTTATCATCAAGAAGCACAATAGATCAGGATCCAATACTGTATTGAATCAACAAATTGCCAAGACACTATGGAAAACGATAAACCTGTGTGATCATAAATTCCCTAATGCAATTTGCTCGTGAATCCTTGCTCATCCACCATGACTGATTGTCAACCAGAATAAAAAACTTATGGCTACTTGGAGCAAAATATAGGAAAGTCCGTGAAAGATAGGATTTTATGTCCCTAAACAAAGAAAAATTGTATATAATCTAGATATGTATATGTGGATACATCTTGTTTGATGTCTCTAAATTTTATCTTTATAAATTACACTTGAAAAAAGTCAACATACAGAACTATATATGCCTTAGTTTTTTGTAAACTTTCCCCCTCTTGCAAAATCACATATAAGGATAGCATTTATAAAGGGAGTTCAATATTTGAAAATTATACAACAATCATACATGCATCAACGAAACACTAATTCTTACCCAATCTGCAAACTCGTCAAAGGATAAAAGTCGGGAAAATAATCCATTTTCTTTCACAGTCAGGTCGTTAATAAAAGCCTTCAATCTTCCCTGACCCTCCAAACTCCAAACTTTCGAGAGAAAACTCCGAACATCTTTCCTAAGAAAGCCAACAATGAATTTCGATAATCAACAATGAACATCATTAAAAGGAAAATCAGAAACAAAAATCATACCTAATTGAAAGAATCAAAGAAGTTCGATGAGGCTAACCTCTCTTTGTTTCAAGATGGTGATGGAGAAGGATTCAAGATGGTGATGGAGAAGGATTCAAGATGGTGAGAACAGAAGAGAAGAACGGCCGACTATATGCCATTGTTGGCCTTTGCTTCGTTCCTGAGCTGAAAAATCGGACCGAAATTTCGTCTTTGCAAGGGAAAGTTTTAGGCGCCAAATCAGTGATGGAGAAGGTGAATTCCTATAATCTAGCTTCTATGATAGTTTATTAACTAAATAAACTAACTATTGGAAACCGCGCCATGCGCGAACCAATATTAAAAAATAAAATATTTTTTTATAATTTCTATATATAAGCTGTACGAATAGACAGTTGATATAAATACAAATAATTATAAATTTCATTAATTTATATATTATTCACTTAATATATTTATTATATATTTATCTTTTACCCTATTTAATGTCAATTATAGTTAAAAATTTTCACACATAAAAATATATAAATTCTTCAAGATTTATAATTAAAAAAAAGATAATATAATAATAAAATTTAAATAGATTTTAATTGTATTAAAATGTGAAAGTGCATCTGCAAAGTTTTAAAAGCTACTAAAAAAATTGATGCAATTGATATCAAATTTACATAGCCCAAATACTAATTAAAACATTTACGAGGTAATCCATATCAGTAGAATCATATCAGTAGAATCATAGTACAGTTTGGCTAAATTCTACGGGAAAAATTATCTAAAAGGTGAAAACTCAACGATTTAAATGCGTTAAACCATTGATTAGTAATTAAAAATATAAAAATATAATTCTTAGCCATTTAAATTTAGAAGTATTTGGTTAAAGTGAAATGACATTTTTTTTAAAGTTTACCTTCAAATCTTAAAATTAATAATTTTTTAATCCAAAACATATAATAAATAAAATAGAAGTTCAAAAATTATAAATAAATAGTCTAGATTCTTCTTTTTTTCTTGAGAATTAAATTCTTCTTTAAAATTCTAATTTAATATAGTTCTAATTTATGGAGAATAATCTTATATATATATTATATTTAAAAATAAAGCAGTTTGTATTATAGATGTGCCAAGTATAGGCCTATGAAAAAATGAAATGTTAATAAAACAATAATTATTTAGGACAGTTGTAAGAAAATAAAATATAATTATAAAAAAAAGTTATTTTAAATAATGTTTTTATAAAAGTAATATCTATAAAAAATATTTATCTTTAACACTAATATATTAATATAAATTTATTTTTTATTTTTTGTGCTGTCCATAATATATTTAATATTTTAATGTATAAATTGTCATATTTAACACTTATTAAAGTAATATTTTGATTAATTTTTTGTGATATTTAAATAATATTATTGATTAACAATAATAAATCGCACATATGTAGCAATACTATTTATGTGACTAAGAACACAATTTAGCATGAATCACGAAATCCTTATTATTTTATTTCTTTTATATTGATGGGAAGAACATCTTGTAAAAATAATAAAATTTAATATGAGATAGTTGAGAAAACTAAATTTTAAAAGAAAAATTATAAATTATGATTGAAGTTGAAAGAAAATTATTTTGCAATTAATTTTTAATGACCATTAAAATATATAATTCTTAAGGTGTCCGAAAATTATGGTTAGGCATCAATGATGAAAATTTTGCAACGAACGAGCAAACAAATTATTCATTAGAACATGTAGTTATAGGTATTAAAACTAATAAGATAGTTATTATAACAGGATATTGTTATAGAAAAGAAGATATACATATTTGTCTAGAAGGAGATAGAGTAATTACATCTCTTTCTCAAAATTTATAATTTTACGGGAATGAATTCCCAAATAAATATATTAATCATATTATATATATTTGTTTTTTTTTTTTCAAGATTAATTGTATGTTTTTTCTTTTAGACTAAAAAATCAATATTAATGGATGGATTGAAGTTATATGTTATTTTGAAAAAAAGATGTTAATCATATTTATTATAAGATTATTTTTTATACTAATTTAAATAATTTTATTGATCATGTGATATGTTAAATATGGAGAACCAACATTGGTTGATGTAGGGTGGTTGATGCTCTTTCTCCCTTAATCAAATGAGATAGTTTAGTTATAAAGAGCACTTTCCTGCGGTCAACCTTTTGCCTCAAAGGATAAGCAGAAATTGATCAAATATATATTAATTAATATTAATTTTTCTTTAATTTAGTTAACATCATAATATTTTTAGAATATAAAAAAGTCATATTTACACTAATTAAAAAAACTTGGCTCACTACAGAAAATTAATTTTGTATTTTTGAGAAAAATCTTATGATACCATTAATTTTTTATTTTAATCTATTGAATATTTATAAAATTGAACTTAAACCCCTTAAATTGATTCATGACTATCTGCACTTATAAACTCAGACAGATTAAACATGCATTATATAATTAAAAAATATGAAAATTTATTTGAAAATAGTTAGTAACTATATATCAAACTAACATTTTTTATATAAAAAGCTAAAAATCTTATAAATTATTGTTGCTAATATGAGATTATCACAAAAAAATGAAGTTTAAATACTACAAGATTGAATTTAAAATTCAGAATATTATAAATATTTTTATTAAAATTTAGAGATTAAATTATGTACGTAAACAAAATTTTTTGAGTAATTTAAGTAATATTTAAATAACAATGATATACTACTCATTCATATTAATACAATTTTTGTGACTGAACACATAATATTTATGATGCATCATGCAATTTTTACTATTTTAGTTTTTTTATACTACAACGTGCTAAGATTTTCTAAAAGCTATTTAATATGAGATATTAGAGATAATTAAATTTTAAAATTTAAATTTATGAATAAATTTTATTTTACACCTCTTGTTAAAGTTAAAGAGATTAAGGCTGTTTTAAAAACTTGTTAATATAATTCAATTATATTCTTTTTATTATTGTTTTTATATTATCTATAAATGATGGTAATGTATACAATTAAAAATATAAATGTCCATTAAATAATTATATTAAAAAAAAAAACAGAAAATAAAAATACATTAAGGAGATGTGTTGGCAATGTGGCACCACTAACTTGGGATAAGGACGAATTTAATGCAATTATCAAAAGACAAATCTAAAAGTACACATTGTACTCGCTTTAAATATACCCCACATTTCCTGATTTTCACTCATCCTCTACCGTAGATTCCTTTCTGTTCAATTTCAACCGTCAATTCCCGGCCTACTATTTATTTCCTTTTTTATTAACCACGATCAAATATTCTTAATTTCTCAACGTCGCTCTCTCTCGCTCTCCACGGAATTCAAACGTTTATCAAATTCAATTATTGACTCTCCCTCTCGGATAACCCCATCCCCTAATCTGACTCGTAAACTAGCATCGATACTCGCCGCATACGACACGCCACGTAAGAATTTTAAAGCTAAAAATTACTATTGTGCCACCCAACCAGAGCAGCCTCGAGTGGAATCTTTGGTAAACGAGTATTCTATTAATTAATGGCGTATATATAACGCTTTGTAGTATTTCTATGGTATGACGTCTTTAAGAGTGTCTGTGTGCTTATTTCAATTGGCGGAAAACAAATAGAGAACCCCCAAAATCTCAAAACCGCATTGTTAAGCACTTAAATATGTCTGCGACCGGTGGTAGTGCTGTCGGTAGCGGTGGCGGTGGCGGTGGTCAGGAGGAGGACAAGAAGCCCGTGGATCAGTCTGCCCACATTAACCTCAAAGTCAAGGGCCAGGTATTCATACCAAGTTATGTACTTTTTCTCTTTTTTTTTTATTTTTTTTTAAATTTTTAGAGTTTGCCTGGGAAATTGGCGTTAGAATGCGATTTTTTTTGTATTTTTAGTTCTCTTTTTGACAGAAAAGAGCTGTGAGTGAGGGTTGCTGCATGCGATCAAAATTGAACTCTGTATGCTTTCTCACTCATGATTTGTGGACATCGCTTTCTAATTAGGGGAATTTAATTCTCTTTGTTGACAATGTAATAGTGGGTGAGATTAGTTGAATCGGTTATTAGTTTAGTAGTGTGTTTATTTACATGAGGAAGAGGCAAGGAAGTGTTATAATTTCTTACTGTTACTGTCATGTTCTTTTAGATTGTCGCCAAATTTCATTTTAGTTCTACACCCTAATCCAAATCGAAAATAACGAAATAAAAAAAAGAGAGAGTGAATTTAGGATCGGTAATAGTGGTTAAGGTGAGTTTGCTTGGACTTGTCAGGGTTTTGATTTGTATGCTTAGAATACTAGAATTTCTGGAGCTGCAAAATAAGTATTGGGATTTTAATATCAAGAACATTATAGGCATTTTTTGAGTTGCCTGTTTCAGATTTTACTTGTCAATTGAATTCTGTTTGATGCAAGCACGGTTTGACAGTTTTGATCTTTTAGCTGTTGAATCTGGTGTCTTTATCGTATAATTTAGTCTCTTTTGATTTGTTTGGTTGTAGGATGGCAATGAAATTTTTTTTAGGATCAAGCGAAGCACCCAACTGCGGAAGCTGATGACTGCCTATTGTGACAGGCAATCAGTGGAATTCAACTCCATTGCATTTTTATTTGATGGACGGAGACTGCGCGGAGAGCAGACTCCTGATGAGGTAAGGCTAAAAGTTTTTTTTTTTTCTTTTAAATGTTTTGTTAGTTTTAGCTCTGTACCTTTTCCTTATTATCTGCTCTCTATGTAGCTTTACATTATATTTTAGCTTCCTTGATCGGAAATCTGTGCATTAATTCCTTGTTGTGCATCAGACATTGTGAGAAGCATTTTATCTTTAGGTATTAATTGCCATTAATATTATCTTATGGAAAAACTGTTCATTGCTTTCTATATTGTAATAGTGCTGGTTGGACTGATTGGTGGATTGCTGAATGAATTGATCTTTGTCTGCAAGCAAATTGCTGATTTTAGAAAATCAAACACAATAAATTAAGATGCTAGTTTTGATAAAAAAATTTACTACTTAATTTACTTATTGAAGATAGCATGGATCTGTGGTACTATTTTATATATTGTTTCTGTATATCTGATTTTGGCCAGCTTGAGATGGAAGATGGTGATGAAATTGATGCAATGTTGCACCAAACTGGAGGCGGGAATGTCTACCCTTGAGGTGTTTGTCTTACTAATTAGATATTTTGTGAACGCCAGCAGAAGAAAGGCTTATCTTTAGCTATAGAAAAACTACTGTATATGAAATTGGAACAGATGCGAACTTGAAAGAGTTTTGAGACTTAAAAAAAACGGGTAATATTCTATGCAAGTTGTATTGTCTGGCTTTATTAGATTTATTTGTCGTCTAAATGTATGGAAATGCATTCTGGTTCAACTGTTTCGAAACTGTGTAAGTTTTTTTGCCTCAGTTATCTTCAAGATCATTAATTTGTGCACATGCTTTCCCCTGTGTTTAAGTTTTATGATGTGATGTGGTTGGATGTTTAATTGGTTGGTCTGCAAAACCAAAAATTGGAGCTGTTCGTTTAGAAATGCAAATTCATACAAATTTTAGGCAGAGTATATTTGTAAATAAATTTTAAAATTCATATAAAAATTGAATTCTTGTGTTTGGAATAAAATAGCTCAATACACTCTATTGAATTTCATATATTTTTTTGTTCAGAAAAAAATATAGAATTGAATTTTTTTTTTTTTGGTTCGTATTCAGGGTGAGAGAGAGAGAGATTGTTTAATTCTATATGATAATACGTAACTGAATGAATATTTTTAAAATTCTGAACCTGTGAAATTCCAAATTGATTCTGCAAAATTTTGTTCTAACCGTTGGAATGTGCAAAAAAAATTACGTTTTCAGCATTTTAAGTTCATGAACATGTTCAGGTATTACATTCCCATCTCACAACGCTAGAAATCCACCTCCATTCAAGATTAGCCAATGCAGGCAAGCATGGGTGCAACTGGTCTTTCCACAGATGGATTGAACGATGTCACTTTGCTTCGCTACAAACAATATGGGACAAGTATGCAATTTTTGATGTCTCAAAATAACTAATCCTCCAAGAAGCCTGCAGCAATGACCTAACCCACAAAAATAAGATGAAACATATATATATGTAGTGTCTGTGAATCAAGATCATCCCAAAAGCACAGTTAAGAATCCTTTAGCCCGTCTTTGAGGCATTACACCAAATGAATCAAGCTGGTAACTGAAGCTTCTTGTTGTTTTTCCAGCTGCACCACAATTTTAACAGTAAAACGTAAGCTAAAACTTGGTCAAACTGCAATAGCTAGGGCACAGAGATTTGCTCAATAGGGACTTGTACCTCTCAAAGTAATAATAGAAGAAGTCAGCATAAAGCAACGTTTGTACAAGCCCTGATACCCAAGCTGCGCAGCCAAAAAGAAAAAAAAAAAAAAAAACAAGTGAATGCTTGCTAACAGGCTCATGGCTAAGCTTAGTATTTAGAGTTCAACTTGTTCAAACTTATGAATTGAGAACAAACTCGTAAGAACATGCCATTGTGCAATCTACTAGTTTTATGTGTTTATTTAACTTGGCTTCACTCAATGTTCCATACTGAAAAGCAAAAGTAAATACATTTGATCCAGTGCACTGAAAATTCAGAGTTACACATGAACACACTTTGGCAAAAGCTCATAAAGTTGAAGCTAACTTGACATTATAACGAACCTAGATGGTGCTAGTTCATGACAATATTAAAAACCTCGATGAAACTACCTTGACAAAGAACAAACGTACTTGCATTTTAAGTTTACAAAAACCCTAAACCCTATATATATGGGATACTTTTACACTAAAAGTCACTTCCTTCTTTTAACCTATTGAATAAATAAAAAAAGGGCTACATGATGTACAAAAAAGCAGAATAGCCCTCACTCATAATTGGGAAAAAGCAATATACCAAGATTGCTTGATGACAACCCTCTTCAAATTCAAGGAATTAAACTAGTTAACCATCACGAGCATGACCCCTTGGACTTCGGCCAAATCACAAAAGAAATCTTAAACTTTCGATATTTTTTACAATTCCAAAATTGGCCAATTCTTTTTATTTCATCAATTAATTCCTTGTACTTTATTTTTCATAGAAATTGTGGCCTTCATATGATTATTGTCCAAATTTAGCTAATTTGACCGTTACGCCTAACAGTTTAGGCCCGCCACACAAGCTTTAATTGAAATCCACTAACAACTTGGAAAAAAAGCTCAGCCTTCCTGTACTCAAAATTTTAAAACTCAGTGCCATGTGACTAGCCCAGCTAATTCGAAGGACAGAGTTTTTTGCTAAATTGTTAGTAGATTTCCCAATCAATGCTAGAGTGCCATGTGAATGACTACACAATCAATCTTAATAGACATGTGAGCTGAATTTGCACAAGTCATACAGCGGCTACAATTGTTATAAAAAATAAAGTACAAGGTATCAATAGATACAATTGAAAGAATTAGCCAAAATTTCAAAGATGTTTTATTGAGATTTTTTTTTTTCTTTGGTTATTTGGCCATAAACTTTAGCAATGATTGGTGGAGCAAGAAATAGAAAAGATTATATACACACTAACAAAAGGTTCTTCTGATTGTTTATGCACATGCATGCAAGAGCATGTATATTGATACATGCATGTGCATAGATGAATACATGTGTGTGTGTACATGTAAGTTATGAGAAAGACACAGAAAGAAAAGACATGCAAATATGGAAAAACAAAAATAAAGTTCATACTTATCCAATGGACATAGTGTGTTTCAGTGAAATAGCGATAAATCCAGTTGAGAATGTATAGGGCTCGGTATGCACTGCAATAAGAAAGAAAGATCAAATGAGTAAGTTACATATTATCCTTTTCTGGAAGAATATGAGAGTAGCAACTTGCAACTAACCCCATATGCATTCCCATTCATGCATAGATAGTTGTATGAAATTAAGGCGATTCTATAATCAAAAGCATTACTTTTTTTTTTGGCACAAATCTTCCACGTATTATTTCAATGAATCAAAAGGCAATTATCTTTACTACTAGATACAAATCTATTTCTCCCCTGTATTACGTATCAAGAGGAATTGCACACTTAACTGGAACTAGAACTAGTTGGCATTACAATTACATCCTAAATCCCGTAAAGGACTAAACACAATTTAAAAATAGAAAAAGTAGATGTGTACAGAGAAAATCGAGAATTGGTAATTAATACGATGCCAAGTCATCCCATTATCAAAGACAAACAACTTTTGACAACAAATGGAAGATATCACCATGACAGAATAACTTGTAACTGAAGATGTAGTTTGATATTAACAATTCATGGACTCTGAAAATGGCAACTTACCCGAGAAGAAATACATATTGCCCGGTCAAGTTGTCAATATTTCTAGTTCTTTGTAACAGCACAAGCTGAGGAAGTATGGCAACAGCTTCTAAATATATGGAAAATGCCCACATCACCTAATCAATTTTGTTGCCAAGTATATAAGAAAATGAAAAGCAGGGAAAGAAAGTAAAGCAAAGTTTTTCAGATGAAGTTCAAAAATATCCGCACATCTCAGGTGGCTTGAGAATAGATTTTGCAAAGCTACGCATATTTCACAAAAAATTGAAAAATAAAATAGGTACAATATGAAAACAAACCTCTTTAAATGTGAATTTCTCATTAACAAGAAGAGCCAAGAGTAAGCAAGGAATTATGAGGAAGTAATGGCGGAAGGTGTCTTGAGATTTATCATAAGACCTACTGACAATCTTGTGGTTCCTTATGTACCAAACAATTGAAAATGAGCTTCCTAAAAATATCAGCTTCATTGTAGTATTGTAGAGGGATATGAAATCTGTAAATATATCCAGATAGCGAGTAGCAAAAACAAGAGCATAGAGTTCTTGAGTCTTCAATGAAATACCTGCATAAAATATAGCATATTCAAATTTTAGAATAACTCTGGCAACTAATAAAATTAAAAAAAATACCCAATTACAACTAATAGAAAAATATTTAAAATTGCAACGAACAACTATTTCCTTAAAACTTTGCATAAGGCATCTATAAGTAAGATTGAACAAGCACCGTTAGCAATTCCGCACACTTATAGATGGAGAAGTTTTAGGGGGCAACATGGCAGTTTCACTCTATGTTAAAGAGTGATGGAAGTTTCACCCTTTGGTAAAGAGTGACGAAAAAAGCATTTAGTGGAAAGGAAGGAAAGCAAGAAAAAGAGAAGTGACAAATTGAAGATTCAGGCAAGTTGTCTAAAATACAATAAATCTTCAAACTGAGAATAACATTTTAAACATTAAGGATTTCTTAGAAAATCAAAGTAGTTCAATGAAATTTAGATCAATTGAAGAAAGCCAATATGAAGATTGAGTAGAAACAAGGGTTTATTACTTCTTCCTTCACTCTCTTGACTCCAGTGAGAAATTTGTTGGGTTGTCGCTTAGTTGAAAGGACTCATCAACAATGGACCAAGCATGGGCAGCAGTAGAGGCCCTTCATATCCCAAGCAAAGTTAAAAATGAAGATTACAGGGAGATCACAGGTTTCTTCTGGTAAAGGTCAGAGAGAGATTGTTTAATGGGTGTGGAACTCAGCAAGGCAGGTGCAGATCTGAAGTTCGAACTTTTGAGATGCAAACATATGTCCATTTTGAAAAGAATCGATCCCAAAGATGCAAAGGAATATAATTTGTTTGAGAATATTGGACTCTGAAGACCACAACTACAACACTCAAGGTGGAGTTTATGAGGGTCACTTGACATCCCATGTTACTGAATGAAAGGGAAACTGCATCAAAGGTATCTATAGGGAAACTCTCATGTTCGTGTGGAATGTTGCATTGAACTATGAGGAAGAGTCCCATCCGCAATGAAGTCAAGGAGAGACATTGCAAATCGTTTTCAACATACAAGACTGTTGTAAAAGGAAATATCAAGCCGGTGAAAAGATTAAGATATTAAGCTCTCTTTCTCAGAGTCAGGTTAGCAGAACCGTATCAATTTCAGCTACAAATAATAATGTCTTTAGAAGAGAAACAATGCAATAAAACTAGAAAGGTGTTACAAATACTACATGTATTACAGGGGCAAAGATACTTTGTAAGTTCAAATAACAGCACGCTCAGAAGTGAACTCTCTAAGTATTCAAGAAATTAGGGATTTAGGTCGGAATGAGTCAAAGGAAATTACAAATTTCCAATCTTATATTTATGATATAGTGAAGCATTTGGCATTGCCTAGTGCTTGTTAATTTCTTGTTTTGGTAAGTCAAATGAGGTTATATTTCCTAACAATCAAAACACATCCTCAAGCAGCAAACCTTAGCTTTAGCTTCTATCATGCTTTATCACACTTCTTCCAACATTCATAACTACCACGATCTAAAACTCCATTGCAAACCATTTCCCGTAATTTATCTAAGAGAAAAAGGAACGAAACAAAGAAATCTCCTATTCTTTTATGCAAAATTTATTCTAATATTGAAGATTTAAGAAAGAAGTAGAAAGCATTTTAAAAAACAGATGGACATGAAAGCACTACAGAGAAAGAGAGATACCAGCACAGGATTTGATGGTGTGGATCTTGAGGAGCAAGACGAGAACGCTGGCCAGGTGAGTCATATCACCCGCTAATCTGAAAATATTCATCTTTCTTCTTCGTGATTCGATCTACTAAACTAACTCTAACTAAATAAAATGTTCTGTTTTAGTTCTGTTTCTTTCGACAGTATCAAATTCCTTTTTATTTTCTCGTAGTTAAGCAGAGAAGCGAGCTTCTTCCAGAAAACGCAGTGCGGTGGATTCGCACCAGGGTCAGGTCAGATCTCGCACCAGAGGAAACCTTTTGCTTTTTTTTTCCGCTTACTTCTGTGGTTTATCACAATTTTATTATTATTATTTTAAATCAGAGTTTGTAGTGTCAGCATCAGTGACGAGTTGTGGCCAATGAAGTAATCCGATTTCTGTTTTTATTTTATTGAAAGTGAAGCAAAATTAACTAATTCGCCTAATATCCAGCTTAAAAGCATTAGCCTTGTGTTCATAGTTTTCCATCAACCTATGATGCCCAACTTGCCTATACATGATGCTTATACACTGAGCCAGTTAAAAAAAAGGATTTTTTTTTAAATTATCATTATTTTATTTTTTTTAAATAGATGATCAGAAATAATAAGGGTAAGCAATTTTTTTTTTAATTCTTGCATAATATGACAATTTCATATTAGTAATCTATTTTTTTAAAATAAAATTTAATTTGTGAAGAAAAATAAAACGAGCAAAAAATTATTATTTTCTAAACATGTTAAAGTATCATTAATAATATCAATTTAAAAAAACACAAACACAAACTGTTTCTTAACGAGCCATTTTATACTAAAATAATATTATCTAAATGCAGTTTAAAAAATATTTTATACGAAATAATAATAGTGAATTATAGTCAATAGTTTTTTTTTCTGCCTTTTACTTTTTTTTTAAAATTTAGAAGAGAGGGTAAAAATTGGATTTCATATTAACCTATTCATACGAAATATGTTAACCGAAAAAAAAAACATAAAATATCTTCTGGTAAATATTTGGTCCAACTTTTTTCATTAATTACAAAAAAGATAATTAATTCCTAATAATCAGGCCCATCCTAATATTCAGGCCCATGTCTCTTACAGTCCCAACCAATTGTCATGTCGTTTCGTCCCCACCAACGAAGAACTCCACACAAAAAGATTAAAAAAGCCAATGTTACGGTCACGTTCCCAGTTAAAAAACCTAATACATGTCCCACCCTCACCTAAAAGCTGACGAAATACGCGCCTTCCTCACCAACATCTAAAAAGCAAAAAGCTATCGCAGACTTCCGTTCTACAATTGGATCGTTGACTCACGTGTCATTCGTGTCGCGTGAGAAAATAAGTAACTCACCCAGCCCAGCCCAGCCCACAGTTGTCGTAAGTATGGAAAGAAATCTGCATTAAATTAATAATCACTGATCAGTGGAAGATTATCTCATAATCCCACGAGTAACGGACTATCTCTGGTGATGGTCCACTGCATCCTGTGTCGTGGTCCTCTTCTCGCTATTTCCGATATTTAATTTAAATATATAAATATATATGGAATTGAATCAAAGGGCTCAATTAAGGTAGAAGAAGAGAGATAGAGTCGGCGCGTTTTTCTTGGCTGTAGAGAGTACGGAGTGAGAGAGAGAAAGAGAGAAAAGCACATATCTCAAGTCAAGCACAAAACACTTACTGTACTGTATTTTGTTTATTATTTTATTTTATGTCTTTGTGTATAAATTTGTGGAGAATCTGAAGTCGGAAGAGGAGTCGATCTCTGGGTAACGGCTATTTTTTTATGATATTGAGTGAGAAAGAAAGAAAAAAGTTTGATTTGGTTTTTAAAGCTACGTTTAGAGATGGACGGTAACAATGACGGTAACAATGACGGGTATATCTCTATCTCTATTTCAGTAATCACTGGTGCTTTGATTAATGGGTTGGTTTTAGAATGCATGGTTGGTTTATTGTTTTTTTATTTTATAATTATTTTTGTTGAACTGCGACTGTTTTTTAGATTAGATTTTGATTTTGGAGATGTTTTTCATTGATCTTTTTTTTATATATAAAAAATTATTTATGTGAGATTGCCATGTTTCTATGTTACATTTTAGTTTTAATTATATTTCTATCTACCCAACGATCTACTTTTGCATTTTATTCCTGATTTTGTGAATTTCAATTTGCTTGATATTTTTTGCTTTTAATTTGTTTTTTTTTTCTGGGGTTTGCTGGATTTATTTTGTACTGTCTGAGAGTAGATATATGATGATGATGATGATGATGATGATGATAATGAATATGTGGGCTCTGAACAAATTTGGTGGGTCATTATATTTCTTTTCCCCCCTTTTTCTTTTGACCTTTTTTATTTTCTTGTTTGTTAAACAATTTACTACGAATTGTATATCTCTTAACATGGATTTTTGTTCTAATGTTTTTTTCTTGGATTGGATCCAAACTATAGACATATTCCTTTACTCAGCTTTTGATGTTCGCTTTCTGCTACAAAATTTGGATGCATTAAGCTGGTTTTACTTTACCCTTATGTCTTTTCATATATTATTTGTCGTTGTTTAGTGAATTGTTATAATTTTCCTTTTCCATTTTTATTCTCTCCACCAAATTTTGACTATGTTCTTATTTTACGCTATGAATCATCACTGTTGATATGAGGTAGACTTTAAGTTGGATGTTGTAAAATGCAGATTGAATTCCGATTCTAAGCATAGGGTTCTGGTTTGAGCTGACTTTCTATAACTATACTCTGACTGGCTTTAGAGATGTGCCTCAATAAGCCTAACTATTTTTCCTCGTTTTTTGTGAAGTGATACTAGACAACGTTGGGATTGGCAAGGTGAGCAATATTGTAGCCAACAGGATTCCAATTATGGTAAGTTGTTTGGCTGGTTTCTAATTTGCTTGGAAGTGGAACTATGTCACTGAAGATAGCATTTGGCCTGAGCCAGGTAACAAACAAATGCATTTACAGATGTTGGGTAATGTTGTTTTGGGCAGATGTATCTCAATGCATATGGAATGAAGTGGCATTGAATGAGGAAGATCTCTCCTACATGTTGGATGAAACAACCCCAGTCAAGGCTTGTGGGGATTTGGCTTACCACATTAATCATAGTGGTGCAACTTGATTCCCAAGTTTTTGCTTTTGCCTAAGTTGCCAATAGTTTTTTCTAATTGGAAAAGATGTATTGCAGATAGCATGGACAAGGAACCAGCAGAACAAAGGGACACGTTTTCTCAGTTGAAGAGACGCCGAATGTTACAGTTTGATACTCAATCTGTAGATTCCCCCTTTTGCAATGAAGAAATATCGTCTGTATTTCTTCAATCAAACGTAACTGCTTAATGTCCCTTTTCTGTCTGATGCTTTCATTATCTAATAAGCTGTTGTTATTGTAATCCTTTTTGTGATGAATAGGCTATCTGGAAAATTTAAAATATTCATGCTGTCTCTGGTTTTCTAGCATTGAAAACCCTATCATACAAATGATATGATGTGTATCAATATGCAAATAAATTTTGGTATATAATGATATCTTGCTATTCTGGATATCTGACTAAACAGTTGAGCTGTAGCTTTAAAATTGAACATGATTGGACAACATGCAGTTTTCTTTAACTACCTTAATTCTAGTAATCAAAATTGCATTTTGTTGGACACAATGCAGTTTTCTATACCTAGTTCAACCTTGCCTTGGGTCCATCAAACAATTTATTCTGTCTTTTACATCTTGTTCTGCATTATCCATAGTGTACTGAAGTATATTCTCTCTACATATGACAATCGATCTGCTTCAATGCTTTTTGTGATTGAATAGTCTGGTTCTATGTTTAGGAGAGGGAGGACTCACTTGAAGAAGTTTTACCTCAAGCATCAGAGTGGCTTCCTGGGTTTTCAGGTTTGTTTCTTTCAAATTTCTGGTTTGAAACCTGTTTGAACTTGGAGCTTCTGATTTTACTCAACTGTTGAATTTATAATCATGATTTCATATGTTCTAGCAGATGCATCTGCCTCCAGTTATGAGGTCCTGGATCAGTCCTCTGAGGGGTGGCTTGCTGAATGCCTTAATGACACTGAGATGCATTTTAGTCCCCATGATATGTATGCTTCTTTATGCTTATAAAGCTCTAGCTTCATTACTTTTCTCTAGAAGCTGATTGGTTTATTTTGTGAGACTCAGAAATTTTCCTGGAGCATCTGATGTTCAAATTGATATTTCAGGTACATTCCTTGTTTTCTCTCATTCATATAACAGGCATTCATTGCATATGCATAATCATTCTTTCCTGGATCAAGCGAAGTGCTTAATGTCTATCATGTAAAGACATTATGTAAAGTGCATGATATTAGCTTTGCTGATGTAGAGTTCTGCAATGGTCCAGTTGGGAATGAAGCCAGTGTGGTTCAAAAGCGTGTGACCCGAACTCCCCGGAATGTAGTTTTTAAAGGTCTTTCTCCTTTCACACTATTCTCTTTGCGCTTATATCTACTTGGTACAGTGTCATTTGTAATTGCTTATATAATTTATATCTTCTGATGATATGCCAAATTTTCACTTCTAGTAACTTAAGTCCAAAAACTGTTCTTGCCCTTTTTTTTTTTGGGTGGGTGTGGGGTTGGGAAAGGAAGCAACATAAACAATTGAAGTATGAACATATCTTTGTTAATCTGAACTTTTTTTTTTCCACGATTAGGTAAGAAGTCTTTCATACGAACCCCCACTAAGTTAGCTTCTTCTGTGGTCTATCCGTTTGCATTCATCAAACCCTGTGGGTACCATGGAGATGTTACATTGAAGGACATAAATCAGCGGATCCGCACTCCTCCACCATCAAAATCAAAGCAAAATGATGAAGATCCTACTGCTTATCCAACTTCGGCTTTTTCTGGGAAGCCTGTTGTTGGCAAAACTAAAATTCGTACTGAAGGAGGAAAAGGAAGCATCACAATTATGAGAACCAAAGGTTGAGTAGATCATTGTCTTTTTCTGGGAAACCTGTTTTGCAGCACGATGAACTCATCCCATTGTGCAATGGGGCTGAGTTTTTCTTAACCTTGTTGTTATGCTCTGTAGAAATCTTAGGCCTTCCAAAGTATAGGTGTTGATAGTGGATTTTTTTTGTTCTTTTTTTTTTAGAGGTTGTTCTTGGAATTCATAATCACATGAATTAGCGTTTATGTTTCCAAGTAGTAGTTTAGGGGTCAATTTGGTTATGGAATACATATTTAACTTTGGTCTAGAACTAATGGAAATCTTGATGTCAATGAGATTTGTGTGTTTCTTTTTAGTCTTCAGTGATGCTTGTTCTTTCCTCTCTTTTCTGACATTCGATTAGCAAGAATGTATCTTCTCATCTAAGAGCTTTTTGTATGCACTGTGTTCTAGTATGAGCAGCATATTGTAAATTTTAAAATAACCTTTTATCGGGCAAGATTTCTGTATTTCAGCTGACTAGGGCCTAATCCTTTGTTTGTTGGAGCTGCTTTTCACCCCCAACATCTTCATTGGTTGGGCCTGAGATTGAAAAATGTTACAAAGACCCATGTACCAGATTATGGCCATGAGTTTTTTTCGTCCTCGATAACCAACAGCTTTTTATTATGGTTCCTTACCAGAGTGTTCAGGTTACTGTTCCTGCTATGGAATTTCAGTTAGAATTTACCATTTATGTGTCAGAATTGTGCTCTTCGTGGATCGAGGTTTCGTAAGTGAGCACCTTGTGCAACTGGCGAAAATTTGATGTTGAAACCATTTTTACTATAAATAAATTCCAAAAACACATGCATTGTTATAAAGTTGGATGAATTTTTTTTAGTTTTTTATTTAAAATTACACGTCTTTTATAAAAAAATACTAATAAATATTAATTAATTCTTTTTAAATTGTTTATATTTTTATTAAACATAATAACTATTTACAATTCATGTAGGCACCAAGTTTTGTAATGATTTGATTTGGTTGGCAGTTGGCAGTTGGCACCCATTTCAAATTAAAGAAATGGAAGAATATTCCACAACAAGATAACAAGATGCTCTCAAATCAAGTTATCAACTTCCACCGCAAATGTCACTATTAGAGAGTTACTTTGGTTGGTAGGTTTTGTTGAAAGAAAAAATGAAATGAAGACCAAGCAAATGAAAAAGAAAATAAAGGATTTGTCTCTCTACTTTTTAATTTGAAAAAACGGTTATTAAGACGGTTAATACTATGTCATAGAGCAGTTATACAAAAATAAAATATTTAAAAAACCACAAGGTGACAGTAATATATGACCCGCGAAGGCCGTTACCTCAGACGGAAACCAACTAACCGCTAATTGTTCAAATATCCAAGCATAAAAAGTAGAATATACTCTCTTCCCTTTTTTTTTGGTACTCCTGTAGAGTCTATTTTTTTTCCTATCCATTTCTCTTTGCCTTCTCCTTCTTCATAATTCTCTCTTTCTCCATTCTTTAATACACACAGTCCATAGCTACTCTGCTTCTCCCTTCTTCTTTTTCTTTTTCATGGAGAATCCATGACTATGGCGGGGTTTCAGTATTCCTCTGTTCTTGCTCTGTTTCTTATTATAACAACTTCTTTATCAGTCTATGGCAAGAACAAGGTTCTGTCAACTTTAGACGGACCGTTTGAGCCAATTACTGTTTCTTTTGACGTTAGATTACGGGGTAACGCCGTCGATTTGCCCGATACCGATCCCCGAGTTATTCGCCGAGCCAGAGGATTTGAGCCAGAGCAGATATCGGTTTCTCTATCGACCTCTTACGATTCTGTTTGGATCTCCTGGATTACAGGTTCATCTTCTTCTTCTTTTTTTATACAATTTTAATTAATTATTAATGGAAAATTAATAATGGGGTATTGTTGTTGGATTTTGCAGGGGAATCCCAAATTGGTTATAACATAAAACCACTAGACCCTAAAAGTGTTGCCAGTGTTGTTCGTTATGGGCCTTTGCGATATCCATTAAGTCATGAAGCTAAGGGCTATTCCCTTGTTTATAACCAGCTTTATCCTTTTCAAGGTCTCCAGAATTATACTTCTGGAATCATCCACCATGTTCGTCTTACTGGTAATGCTCATCAATCCTTTAGCAGTTTTTCCCTTTTCCGGTGCTTTGAAAATTTTTAATGGCAAGGGTAGTCAGATTTATGGATAAAGAAAATTTTTAATTAGCAATTTTTTTCTGGTTTTTGGGTCTTAACAGGGTTAAAACCTCACACAATATATTACTATCGATGTGGGGATCCATCTATAGAAGCAATGAGCCGCATTTACTCTTTCAAAACAATGCCAGTTTCTAGTCCAAGAAGCTATCCTAGTAGAATAGCAATTGTGGGAGATCTTGGACTTACATACAATACAACTTCCACAATCAGCCATGTGATTAGTAACAAACCTGAACTTGTTCTGCTTGTTGGAGATGTTACTTATGCAAATCTTTACCTCACAAATGGAACTGGTGCCGATTGCTATAAATGTGAATTTTCTGATTCTCCCATGCATGAGACCTATCAACCTCGTTGGGATTATTGGGGAAGGTTAATTTCCAGTTTCTAGCTTGAATTTGTGATTCTACGAGCTTTTTTGAGTTTACATGTCATTAACTTTTGCTTTTCAAGTGAATTTCAGTTAAACAAGATTCTTAAACTGTCTTGCTAATAGTTTCAATCTTCAGTGTTAATGTCAAACAGACTCTAAGGGATGAAACTTTGATATTGTTATTGTTGGATGTTTGTTTGCAGGTTTATGCAGTCTTTAATTGCTAAAGTTCCAATTATGGTATTGGAGGGGAACCATGAAATTGAACCGCAGGCTGGAAATCAAACATTTGCTGCTTACAGTTCTCGATTTTCATTCCCATCTAAAGAAAGTGGATCTTCATCTACACTGTACTATTCTTTCAATGCTGGTGGGATACATTTCATTATGCTTGGGGCATACATTGCTTATGATAAATCAGGTAAAAATGAAGCGAGCAATTTACACTTGTAATGGCTTTTGATCAAATTTTGAATTGTTAAAGGAATTTACACTAGTAATTATGCTACATTTTGATTTCTTTGACAGCTGATCAATACAAGTGGCTGGAGAAAGACTTGGCTAAAGTTGACCGATCAGTAACTCCATGGCTGATAGCTACATGGCATCCACCTTGGTATAGTTCTTATAAAGCCCATTACAGAGAAGCTGAGTGTATGAAAGTTGCAATGGAAGAATTGCTTTACTCATATGGTGTTGATATAGTCTTCAATGGACATGTAAGTGATGAAACGATGATCGTTTATAGTCTTCAATGGAAGAATTGCTTCATTAAACTTTTGCTAATGACAAATTAACTACCAGGTTCATGCATATGAGAGGTCAAATCGAGTATATAATTACGAATTGGATCCATGTGGTCCTATATATATCACAGTTGGAGATGGGGGTAACCGAGAAAAAATGGCTATAGAACATGCTGATGAACCTGGAAAATGTCCTGAGCCATCAACTACTCCTGATACTCACATGGGTGGTTTTTGTGCAACAAACTTTACAACAGGCCCAGCTGCTGGTAAGTTCTGTTGGGAGCGACAGCCTGATTACAGTGCCTTCAGAGAAAGTAGCTTTGGCCATGGAATTCTAGAGGTATCTTTCTTTCTCTCTGCAAATAATGATATTTTTGCGTTTTTCTGACTTAGTTGAGTATTATTGTGAAAATGTATCCTGTTTGTGCTCAATTTAGATGGTGTTTAAGTTCTGAATAATTTAGTGTTGAAATTTGAATGCAAGGTTGTTTGAAACTCAACTCCTGTGCAGTGGAAAAGAACAACTGGGTAATAAAACACATGTTCAATTTGATTGAAGATCACACAGAACGTGATTAGATCATACACATTTTGAACTTTATGGACATGTAAAATGTTGAATAATGAAGATATCATACACATTTTAAAACTTTATGGACATGTAAAATGTTGAATAATGAAGATACTGCAATCTTAACAGCAAAAGTTTTAAACTTTGCATGTGAATTGCAGGTGAAGAATGAGACATGGGCTTTATGGACATGGCACCGAAATCAAGACTTCGAAAGTAAAATTGGGGATCAAATTTATATAGTGAGACAACCTGATAAATGCACAATCCGTCCGATGCTAACTAAGCATTGGTCGCGGGACATTTAAGTTTGTTTTAGCAGCAACTTCTGGTCATTGAAAGTGTTGTTATTTTAACCATATGTGAGATGATGCAAGAGAGGAGGAAGAAGAAGAAGAAGACTTAAGACAACTATATGTATAGAAATACAATAGCAGGGGAAGCATCTAGATCCTTTCCCACTATAGCAGTAAATAGGTTAGAAAATCACTATCCATTTTTTTGTATTGCAAGTGTAGATTACTAGTACGTAGTATGAAGTTCACATTTAGACATCTCTCTCACTCCAGATTTCAGAAAAAAAGTTCTTATCATGTTTGATTGTTATCATGACAATGGTAGTAAAGGGTTTTAATTCTGAACTATGGACATGAAGTGAGTAAATCTAACTAGTGTTGTTATGGAAATTAAGAAATTAAGATTTTAAAAGAGATGGTTAGAGAGCAGGTACAAGATTCCAAGAACAAATGCACAAAACAAGCAATTTCTATACAAGATGACAAGCAAACAGGCAAATTGAATCTCCATCTTTGGAATTGGAACCTGTAGAACCTGCATTGGTTATTTACTATTTATCCAGGGCATGATTGAGCAATAGGTTATGAGATGAAAATGACTTGTTGCAAAGCTTTGTATCAATAGAACAGTATCAAAATTCAACCAAATGCATGTGACTGTCAAGTCTTTTTGAAACTTATCTTGCAGGAGTGGAGCCCTTTGTATTTATTGGGATTTAAATGTCATGTTGTCTTGATGATTTGTGCAAGTTATTTCAACTCTTTTTGTCTAGTTATTGAGGGTTTTAGGTTTATCACTTGCTATGAGCCTAAAATGCAGCTTTCAACAGCTTCAATTAACATTTTTATTTACAACCAATTATTCATAGTCAACTAAACCAAACAAACTACAAAAAAAATTCTGAATGTTGTAATGTCTATCAAACAGAATTGCATCATTAAACCCTTTTTTTTATTTAATAAAGAAAGAAAAGGGTTTAATAAAGTATGATTATTAACTTAATCTCATTATTTATTTGCTTGTATTTGGCTTTTTGTGCGTAAACCAACTCTGAACTAGCTTTATACATCAATCATCTTCCTGCAAAAATACAAGAAGACACCTCTTTGGCTAAATGCCAAAGCTAGCAGCTCATTTTCCATCCGCAAATGCAGTGACATTTTCTGTTCATATAAATTTCTTATTTTACCATTTCCAATATTTATCCAAACAAGTCACTAAAAAAAGGATGTTTACACAAATTTGAAATTTTTTGTCATTATAAATAACACTTTGAACTTAAAAAAAAAATTAAAATTAAACAAAAAGGCTAAAAAATATCAAGAATTTCCAAGATGTAACCATTGCATAGTGGGCAATTACCCCTTTGGACCCAAAGCTCTCTTGAACATAACCTGCAAAAGGTATGACCACAGGGGATAAATGCCGCACCTTTATGTCTAACCATGCACACGCAGCAAGTATGCTCAATTCCATCGCCACCGTCCATTCCATCGTCATCATCTTCTTCTTCTTCATCGCATTCATTATCATCTCCTATTGTGTAACTAGACCCTTCAAATCCCATCTGCCTATCTGTTTCCTCCAACAAATCCATTAATGACATCCTCACTGGCGCTGCCTCCGCTGCCCCTGCGCTCGCCGGAGAATCTTCATCCTCTTCCTCCTCTTCATCATTCTCCTCTTCCTCCTCTTCAGCCGCGGCTTGAGCAGCTGCCTCCGCCTCTGCCGCTTCCTGAGCGGCTACTGCTTCCCTCGCCGACATCGCTCGATCCTCAGTTATTACCGCGCCTAGGCGGCGGCTGCTTTGTCCAGTCTCTTCCTCGGCGTCAAAAAACTGAGACGAGTCAGAGCTCCGAATTGAATTGTGCCTCGACATTTGCGCTCTGAGACTCCGTAGAGGAGGATCATCGCCGAGAATGCCGAGAGACGATTCATCCGACCGCATTGACTCGGATGGAGTCAGTCCCGATGGACCGTACCGAGAGGAAGTCCGGCGACACATAAGTGCTCTGTGACCAGGAACGGCCAGATTATCACTGGAATCCTCCGCGTGAGTTGAGTCGCCGGGGGAGGAGGCGGTGAAACGCACCGAATTACGGCGGACAATGAAGGATCTAGGTTGCTGGTAATTGCTGCTAAAACTCTGATTGTTATTCTGGATAGGAATATCGGAGGCGGGAACAGGAACGGAGGAGGTCCAAGTAGAACCGCCGGATCGTCTAAGACGGAGACGTTCTCTGAATGCTTTCCAAGTTTTCTTATCCTTGTGGCCAAACAAGGGAACATGAGGCTCATCGTCACGAATTATATCTAGAAGAGTTCTATTCATCTGAGCCGGCGTGGGAGCCACTGCAGCCCCCGGGCGTTTTTCTCCGCCCAACACAGCATCTAGAGTCAATCCGGCTAGGTCTCTGCTACCCTCAAGTGCTGACATTTGTTCCAAAAGCGAAAGTCTCCGGCGACCACCACCACGACCGCTACCACGACCAAGACCTTCCATCATAAAATAAGTTACAAATCCCAAGACAAATAAGAAACTATGACAAATTCCAATAAATAAAGAAACATTTACACAAGTTGTGAAAGAAATTGTTTTTAGAAATTCAAGAATTGGAAATGGAATGAGAATTTTCCTAGGAAAATAATAGAATTTCACTAGGAAAATTGGGACCTACAACAGAGATCTACTTGTATATCGGAAAGTGGAAAAACAAGCATTGGATACCTTGCTTGAGAGGGAGCCGTTTCTGGTGGCAGATCTCTCTTATATATCTCACAGCAGCTTTCCAACTCTGTAACTGCAAAGAAAATTAAAAACTATATATAAAAAGAAAAAAGAAAAAGAAAAGGAAAAGGTAAAAGTTAGATTATTTTGACCAGAAGAGACAGAGGCAAGTGGATTAGAGAGAGAAGGGAAAAAGAAGAGAGGCATGCACCAAAAAGAAGCCAAAGACGATGTTTCTCTGTAATGTTTGGAATTTTGGATTATCAGTTTTTTTTTTTTTTTTTCTCGGTATTTTAGTTATTTTGTTTTGTCTGATCTCTCCCTATATCTCTGATGTATTGTGATGAGGAGAGAAATGGAGGAAGGAGAGCGAGTCTTATGGGAACATCAGGCCAGGGTCCTTGAGCTTCACCATTTTTTGCGGGAACCTTTTATCATTATTATTTAATCTGAAAAATTATATACCTCGAAACTAAGAAATAATGGGTTCATTTCATAATATTTATAATATATTTTCACTCATCTTGTTAATATTTTCCTTGTCACTGCTCACAAAATTATGTAAAATCTCGATAAATTAATAATTTTATTAAAATAATATTTTTTTTCGATTTTGAGTCAAATTAAATCATTTAATTTTATTTAACAGACTCTAAGTTTTATACTTAGAAGCTCATGCTCTCCTTTTTGTAACCAAAAAAAAGAGAAAAGAAATTCATTGCAAAACAAAATCCAAACATGCTAACTCAAATTGACCCTTGTTCTAACTATAAACAAAACTCACGTTCCATCGGTTGGATGGATTCCTAATGGTATAAGGCATTTTTCTTCTTTTTTTTTTTTATCTTTTTGTCCCAAGCCAAGAAATAAGACTTTCTTTTTAAAAAAAAGAAAAAATGACTGTTTGTTTCATTAGAAAGTTTCAAATTCTTCATAATTGTTAAGATTGATTAGCATGTAAAAACAAGTCCTTCCTGCACTAATTATTATAATGATCCCAATCATTGGGGGTTTGGTGCCTGAAATCATATGGGAGGATCCAATGCCATTCTGGACCGAAGCACAAACCAGAAAATTCATTTCTTTTATGAAATGAAATTACATTATTTCGTCCGATATTTTATATATGTAAGTTACTTGCCCAATCTAAGATTTCATATTTAAGTAAACACTGTGTCATATTTCAAATTCTTTGAAATTTTTTATAATTGGATCATCTGTAAAAAAAAAAAAAAAAAGATTTCCCATTAATTGTTATGTTTTACAATAAATATATTATGAAAAATAAACAATCACATGGAATAAAATAAATCACATTTTACAATACATATGTTTTCCAGAATTTGATTATCGTAGCGTGAAAGGAATAGTTTAGATACTTTAATTGTTTTGGAAAAATTCAACTAAAATTGCAATAGTATATATATTGTGGCATATCACTAAAATAAATGAAATTCTATCCACAAGCAATTTGTTTGCAATGTCTAGACACTTATATTCAAAATTTAATATTATAATCTATTTTGTACGTTTGATAATTTGTTCTCTAAGGAAAATTATTTTTATATCCTCTCAAAATCTAAAACTTAAAAACTCTCTTCTCTTTTTACACGGGCAGCCATAGATGAATTCTAACTGGTAGTCATCTATTATTTATTTATATATTTTTTACAAATCGTCATATTTAGAAATAGATTTCAGTTATTTTCACCCAAATGTTATGATATATTGTTGCTTATATTTTGTGATTTTATTCTCAGATTTAGTTATGAATTCTTGTTACCCGTATCTTGAGATTTTGTTCTCATACTTAGTTTTGAGTTATTATTATCATCATTATGGTGATTCTATTTAACATTTTTTATTATTTGGATAATCATGCAAAAATAAGTATAGATCTCATTTTTAATAGAAAGAAGAAATTTGAAAGTAATCAAATCAGACTTATAGAAAGATTATATAGTTAGACAGTAGCCATGAATAACTACAAGTAAAACAAACGATCGCCTATCATACAAATATTATATTCTATCAATCCCATCAATCTGAATATATAGTTAAGCTCAATATGGATAAAATTAATTGTTGTATTAATTGTTAGTTATTTAACTAACATTTCATCAAATATAAAAAAGAAATAACATTTCATAATTCATTTTTTCAAATTTTATCGAACACGATATTTAATAAAAATAATATTTTTATATCGATCAAAATATTAAACGCTATTTCATAAATTATTATCGAATATAGCCCAATTTTTCTTCCCACGAGGCAGTTCGATATTAAATGTGGATGGTTTAATTCTGTAGTTATTACTTTGTAGATATTGAATGCTAATGTAATTATTAATTATTTTAAACATTAGTAGAGCTATAATAAAAAAATTAATATTATTATTGCTAATTTAACTTTTAAATGTTAGATATTAATTATAGGTTTTTCCATTTTATAAATTGAGATCAAATTCTCTTCGCACTCAATCGATTCACTAAAGATAAACTAATTAAGTAATGTGTCATACTTCAAATGGATAATGTTAATATAATAATAGTACTATTATAAGTTTGACAATAGAGGATTAATCATGTAATTTTGGAATTTTCTGATGTAGAAAGGAAATGATTATGTGCATAGATTGATTAATTAAATCACCAATCCATAAAGAATATATAATCAACAACTCTATGTTTTATAAATTCAGCATTAATGATCTCACATGTGTGACCATCATTGTTTAAATTGATGGACCCACTAAAAATTATCTTGTTCTTTATATTTTTTTTATGAGTTTAGGAATTTAAAATAATCCTAGTAGTTATAATTACAATCAATAATCTATTTTAAATTAAATATTATTTATTTTTTAATATGCGCTTATATTAATATTCTTAAAAATTAAATGATGCACAATAAATTATTCTTTAGATTAATCAAATATTTAATTAAATAGAATTTTTCCAAAAGATTAAAGATAGATCAATATTTAATAATGGCAATATAATAATTTGACTATTATGTTTATTGAAAAAAAAATATATATAGAAGTTATCGCAAATTTAATAAATGTTATTAAACTTAATAAATTTAATATTTAATATTTAATATTAAAGATAGATCAATATTTAATAAATTTAATATATTAAATTTAATAAATTTAATATATGTTTAGCTCATAATGTTATTTTAATCTATGTATAAAAAAATATTGCATTAGTGTTGAGATATGAAAAAGTGGGTATTATGCTATTAATTAAAGACATTTTAACTGTTTGAATGCTAAAAATTAATTTAAATTTTCTTATAGGTATCTTATTTTTTATTTTATTTTATTAAACTATTTTAAGTTTTGAATTTATATATTAATCCTGTCATTTTTTATAAAATTCAGCTAAGATATAATTAATTGTTGAATTAAAAATATAAAATCATAAATAAAACTTTGTTTAATATGTACGAGTTA